>JAREYC010000004.1:105127500-105707500 GCA_030015325.1 Cryptoblepharus egeriae | reverse complement strand
TGGGCTACATCTGGTCTTTGCTTGATCTCTTGGAATGAATTGCTGGCGCAATCTTCTTTGGATAGGTATTGCCATAGATGGATCACTACCTGGTAGGATTTCGGCTTATTGCAGCCTGTAGCCTCTGCACTGGCGGGGTACGACATTCCATGGCCCACCCTGATGGACTGATGGTCCAACTGATGGTCCTGACTGATGGTCTGACTGATGGATCCAAATGGTTTCCTGAGGGCCCTGGGTGATTTTCCTGTTGCCAGAGCTGGCAACTCACCCAGCTCCTTGGTTGATCTCTGGAATACAGTGATGACCAGGATTGGGATTAGGATCAGGGCCCAGGGCCGCTCCTGAGCGGCTTCAGTCCAGCCATAGATCGATCAAAGCTCCTTGGTTTTTTGGGCTTTGAAAAAGCAAGGTCGACACCTAGAGCGATGACGGCGAAAGACTTGTGTCACTTCTGACCGGGCAGAGGTCAGGGCTCCTTGGTGAGCCTACTCTGTGGCGATGGTGGCAGCCAAGATGGCACACTTCTCTGCCACCATAGTTTTCATGGAAAGCCGTCTGGCCAAGCTCTTTCGTGTGGTCTGGGGCCTACTCCATCTGCATCCCCAATGATGTGGGGAACCACATGGGTGTGACATGTTTGCCAGCTGCAGCCATACCTGAGGCGCCCTGATCTGGCCACGGTGACCCATGACCAAGCAATATCTAGATTCGACTATTGCAATGTGCTCTACGTGAAGCTGCCTCTGAAGATGATCCGGAAACTCCAATTTGTGCAGAATGCGGCGGCTCGTGGGTTGCCAGAGCTTGGCGGTTCAACCCTGTTGTGCCGCTGCTTCAGCATCTTCATTGGCTGCCCATTCACTTGCGGGCCGAATTCAAAGTGCTGGTCGTGACCTGTAAAGCCCTATATGGTTCGGGTCCAGAGTATCTGAGGGACCACCTTCTCCCATACAATCCGACCCGTCACCTAAAGTCATCTGAGGGGTCCTTGTTCACTGTGCTGCCACCAAGGGAAGTGAAGTGACAGAGACAGGGCGTTCTTGGTGGTTGCACCCCGACTCTGGAACTCCCTTCCCCTGGAGTGAAGGAAAGCTCCCTCCTTATGGGTTTTTCGGCAGGGCCTAAAGAATTTTTGTTTACGAGGGCTTTTAACTGAGGCACGTAGGTTTTAATTATTATTTTTAATTTTAAATGTTTTTAATTTTTTTGTATACGTACGCTTTTATCACTTTATGTATTATAGTGTTCTCATTTGCTGTCGCCGCCTTAGGTCCACATAGCGGAGAAAGGTGGGGTATAAATAAAATAATAAATGAAATATTTTAAAATCAAATAATATAATTAAATAATGCAATAATTATAGATTAAATAATAAATAATAAATAATAATAAATTATCTGATTTATTAATTAAATAAATAATAAAATAAATGGG
Organism: Cryptoblepharus egeriae; assembly: GCA_030015325.1. NCBI lineage: Eukaryota > Metazoa > Chordata > Lepidosauria > Squamata > Scincidae > Cryptoblepharus > Cryptoblepharus egeriae. The sequence continues at coordinate 105,706,063 of JAREYC010000004.1, read as the reverse complement.
AGCATGATTTGTACATGACAATGGAAGAAACGGCACACTAACACGGCACGAAAATTGTTAAGGCACATTATATCAGTTTTTTAACCATTATCAGGGCACGCCATGCTACTGATAGGGGGCTCAAATCCGCGGCACACTTGCAGGCAATCTGTGGCACACGGGGTTGAAAATCACTACACTAAAGCAACTTCTTCCATTTCTAAATTGCTCTTATTCTGACTCCCCTCTTTTTAGACATGATGCTGGTCACCAACAACCCTTATGATTATGCCTTCATCTCCCAAGGAGAGACTACGGTGCCTTCAATAGATGATGCAGAGGAACTATTAGCAACTGATGTGAGTGCTGTGGACAAAACGATCTTCGAATGATAAAATATGATCCACACTTACCTGGGAATATGTCCCGTGGACTATATGGGACTTACTTCTGAATAGACATGTATAGGTTTGGGTTGCTGGACCAATGGGTATCCAACCTTTGCTGCTTCCCAGATGGTGGAGAAAGCAGTACGAATCTCTCGTTCTTTCTTCCAACCGCAGAGTGCCTTTGATGTCTTGGGCTTTACCCAGGAAGAGAAAAACTCCATCTATAAGCTGACGGGGGCCATCATGCACTATGGAAACATGAAATTCAAGCAGAAACAGCGTGAAGAACAGGCTGAACCTGATGGCACTGAAGGTGCGAGGCAGGCATGAAATTACTCCAATGTATACCCCAAGGAAATTACGCAGGGAGGGGTTATTACAACGTAATTGGGGGTGAAGAAATGAAGGATCACAAGTTAGGGAAGTTCCCAGTGGATAGTAGATTCTGGAACAGGTAGAAAATTGATGGTGGCCCAGTGGGCAGTTTCTGGTGGATCACTTAATGATCTGGTGGTTCTCAAAGTGGGGGTTGCAATTTCATTTCGGGGGGGTCACAAAAAGCTGTGCATAACTTGAAATCTGGCACTGGGTGCCACCATCTTGGAATGGGGCACTCAGGCTCCAATCCATACTTTCTGGGGACTTGAACACAAGGGATTACTATCAGTAGACATGGAGGAGCTCTGACATCACAGTGATGCCACTTCCTTTTGATGGTATATGCAGTCATGGCATCATTTTCAAGTTGATGACATCACTCCCTGTCAGTCCTGGACAAATTGTCCCTTTTTGTCCTCTTGCCCTCCTTTTGTTGGCTGTCACATATGGTCACCCTGACCCAGGGCAACATTAATAGACACCACCTGTGCTTGCCCAAAGTGTCCACAAGACACCAGGTATGGAGTGAAGTCACTGGACGAGTCCTTCATAGGACTTGTTTTCTGGTCATGTTGCTGAATCGTGTCCAGGTTCTAACTTCTTTACCCTCCTTACTAAACCAAGGCCTGGTTTCCAAAGCCTTGACCTGTTAAACCCAGTGGTTCTTTTGATCTACAGAAGCTGACAAGTCAGCCTATCTGATGGGCTTGAATTCTGCGGACCTGCTCAAGGGCCTCTGTCACCCAAGAGTTAAAGTAGGGAATGAATATGTCACCAAAGGGCAAAATGTCCAACAGGTGAGAGTCTGTTCCGGGGGCAGGTGAGATAGAATAAATTCCTCTCTCCGAGATCTCGCTTATCCTTATTGTAATTTTGTTGTTGTTGTAATTCCTGCAAAATATCAATAATAGGTTCTTTTTTAACAAAAAAAAATCCCTGATTCCACCCCATCACCTTTGCTTTGCTCTGCTTGCAAATGTAATTATATAATGAAGGCCGTCTCCCCTGCCCTGTACCTACGCTGTCAATCCTCCCCCTTTCCCTCCAGGTGTCGTATTCTACCGGGGCCCTGGCCAAATCTGTGTATGAAAAAATGTTCAACTGGATGGTCACCAGAATCAACAGCACATTGGAAACCAAGCTGCCACGACAGTATTTCATTGGGGTGTTGGACATCGCCGGGTTCGAGATCTTCGATGTAAGTGAATCTCCTTGAATGAACAATGGTATCGTGCACCAAAAGCCTACCTGCTGGCATATTTACCATATTTACTCAAATCTAATGAGCCATTGAATCTAATGCACACCCTATACCTATAATCAAAATACCTCATTTACTCAAACCTAACTATCTATCGAATCTAATGCGCACCCGGATTTTGGAGACTAAATCCAACTGGAAAAGGTGAGTGTTAGATTCGAGTAAATACAGTAATTGATTCAGGCCATTGATCCATACAAAATAGACCTTGTACTCAGTGGAGTTGATCTTTACATGGGGGGATTCTTGTTGGGAAGGAACACTCCTTGTGAAGATGAACCACCTTTGGCAGTTGGCCACCAAGGGCTGACCAACCTCGGGGAGATGCTCCCTGTCAAGGAGACTGCATCGTTCTGGTTCCTGACCTTTATTTTTCCCCATCCACTCATCATCCAGTTCAACAGTTTTGAGCAGCTCTGCATCAACTTCACCAATGAGAAGCTGCAGCAGTTCTTCAACCACCACATGTTCGTGCTGGAGCAGGAGGAGTACAAGAAGGAGGGCATCGAATGGGAGTTCATCGACTTTGGCATGGACCTGCAGGCCTGCATTGACCTCATTGAGAAGGTACCTCCTCACTCACATCCTCCTGAGTCATACAAAATGAATTTGCTTTCTTTACTCCTAGCTTGAGTGGACCTCAAGTAATGGTCTTCTGGATTGGGCAGGTCTTCTGGATTGGGCCAGTCTTCTGGATTGGATCCATCCAGGACCAAGAGGAGGTGCTGATTTTAGGAAATGCAATTGGTTCAATCCCTGTGCACTTTTTCAAGGGGCAAATCCGTCCATCCATCATGATGTGCTCAAAGCTGTTTCCTTCCACTTGGTGATGACTTGTCCTCTTCCACAGCCCATGGGCATCATGTCCATCCTGGAAGAAGAATGCATGTTCCCTAAAGCCACTGACATGACGTTCAAGGCCAAGCTGTACGACAACCACCTGGGCAAGTCGGCCAACTTTGGGAAGCCCCGGAACATCAAGGGCAAGCCAGAAGCCCACTTTTCCCTCGTACATTATGCAGGCACCGTTGACTACAACATCATTGGTTGGCTGCAGAAGAACAAGGACCCGCTCAATGAGACGGTGGTGGGGCTCTACCAGAAATCGGCCCTCAAGCTCCTGGCCAGCCTTTTTGCCAATTATGCTGGAGCAGACGCACGTAAGGGAGACGACGAATTGCGGGAACGGGCAGAATTTTGATTTTGCCCTACCATGAGTAGGGCTAAACCCCAGTCATCTGAGCTTTGAGTTACCAATCAAATATGAAGCTTCCTGGGAGACTTTGGGACAATTTCACTCCTTTTTAGTCTGGTCTACCTCATAGGGTTGTTGCAAGGACAAATGCGTGAGAGGAAACCATGTTTGGTACCATAAGCGACTTAGTTTGGTAAATGAATTCTCAACTTTCTTTATTCTGTTTCTCTTCAACAGCTGCCGAGTCTGGTAAGGGCAAAGGGACGAAGAAGAAGGGGTCTTCATTCCAGACAGTGTCTGCTTTGCACAGGGTGAGGGTCCAAGACCTGGGTACAAGTGGGGAAGCACCAGAACTGCTTCCACCAGCCATCCTTCTCCATAACTTTTCTTTCTTTCTTTCTTTCTTTCTTTCTTTCTTTCTTTCTTTCTTTCTTTCTTTCTTTCTTTCTTTCTTTCTTTCATTCATTCATTCATTTTTTCTTTCATTCTTACTGCAGGAGAACCTCAACAAACTGATGACCAACCTGCGCTCCACCCACCCCCATTTTGTGCGGTGCATCATTCCCAATGAGACCAAGTCTCCAGGTGAAGCTTTTGGGGAGCCCACTGTTTTCCTTGAACAAGCTGTCTTACTTGGACTTAGGGCGCAATCCAGAGTAACTACAGAGTAACCTTGCTCTGGTGTAAGAAGAATTTACTCTGGATTGCAATATGAAATTTCCCATAGGTCTTCACTACGTGGTGCAGTAACTACGGGTACACGTAATGTCTCTTACGTGCACCCGTAGTTACTCTGGATTAACTGTGTCAATGGATCCCACAATGGATCCCATCCTTCTCTAGACAAATCAGTGGCAGGAATCAAGCCTCTGGAAAAAAGACTCCAGAAATTTCATGCCAGCCACAACCAGGGTGAACATATGTCCTCGTTTTTCCAGGATATGCCCTCTTTTTTAGCCATGTGTCCTGGAAAAAAAAAATCTACATTGTCCTGCATTTCCTTGTGAGCAGGCAGCATGTAGCCTACTAGGAATTAATAAATTATCAGTGCAATCCTAAGCATATCTACTCAGAAGTAAGTCCTATTGTATTCAATAGTACTTACTCCCGGGAAAGTGTGGTTAGGATTGGTTTATGTAATAGTTTTAAATTTAATAATAAGCAGTCTGGTGTTTATATTAACCATATGAAAACCATATATAGGTGTGTTTTTAGCTTTTATTATGTCATGTCCTACATTTTTTCTTGAGTGCCCTACATTTTTTTCCTCGCTTCTTTTTTTGGTTATGACATAAGAAATTTGTCATCCTTCCGGCACCTACATAGTAAAGACTACAGCATTTCTTTTAAAGCCCATCTTCTCTTGCTTCTCTCCTTAGGTGTGATAGATAACCCTTTGGTCATGCATCAGCTGCGCTGCAATGGGGTCCTGGAAGGGATCCGGATTTGCCGGAAAGGATTCCCCAACCGAATCCTATATGGGGACTTCAGGCAAAGGTGGGGATCTCAATTAGCGGGAATCGTGCTGATGGTCTTTGGAGAAGCTATGGCTATCTCCGGGGGAGGAAATTCAGGCTATCTTTGGGGAATGTATTGTGGGGCGGCCCACAGTGCAATGGGACTTTTTAGGGGGATTGGAGCCCTACTAGAAACTGGTGGCCCAGTAGGTCAAAGAGGCCACCAGTTGAAAAAGTTTTGGAAATCACTGCCACAAAGACTAGAAAATAAAAGGGGGATAAAGAAGATCATAGAATCGTAGAGTTGGAAGGGACCAAGTAGGTCATCTAGTCCAACCCCCTGCCTGCAGCAGGAAATTCCCCTAGAGCATCCCTGAAAGGTGCTTGTCGAGCCTCTGCTTGAAGATCCCCAGTGAGGGAGAGTCCACCACCTCCACCTCCACCTCGCATGATGTTTCATGCTTACCTTTCCTTATCCCCAGGTACCGAATCCTGAACCCAGCTGCAATCCCAGAGGGTCAATTCATTGACAGCAAGAAAGGGGCAGAGAAACTGTTGGGCTCCCTCGATATTGACCACAACCAGTACAAATTTGGGCACACCAAGGTAAGGGGAGGAGGATGCCAAATGACCCTCAGCACAATGTTACAACGTTTTCCTGATTCTTCTGCCTCTGCTTGGAAGGGAGGCATTGCTACTGTAACAGCCCCTTTCTTTTCTGCCCAGGTGTTCTTCAAGGCAGGTCTGCTGGGGCTGCTGGAGGAAATGAGGGACGAGCGTTTATCTCGCATCATCACCCGCATCCAGGCTCAGTCCCGTGGTGTCCTTGCCAGGATAGAATTCAGGAAGATCATGGAACGGAAGTATGTTTTCCCTTGTGGGATTCCCTAGTATTCGTAGTATTCGAGGCTCTGCTCCAAAGTATCATCTCATACAGGTGCCAGATTGGCATTCAGAAGGTGCAGGGCCTTCTCAGAAGTGGCCCTAAATCTCTCATGCGCCCTTCTGCAGGCTGTTCATGTGATCCTCTTATTGATTTCACAAACAAGCAGGCACTTAAGGGTCTTAAGGGTCTAGCTTAAGGGTCTTTGGAAGACCATTCCTATGGATCTGATTATTTATAGGCTCTGATGTTTGTCACCTTTGGATCAGCCTGGGATCAGGGTGAAACTATGGGCACAATCCAGAGTAACTACGGGATCACGTAAGAGACACTACGTGCACCTGTAGTTACTGCACCATGTAGTGAAAACCTATGGGAAATTCATATTGCAATCCAGAGTAACATGTTCTTACTCCGGAGCAAGGACTCCCCGTAGTTACTCTGGATTTCACCCTATGTCCTCTTTTCACCCTATGTCTATTTCACCCTATGTCCTCTTTTTTAGCCTTGTATTCTGGGGAAAAAATCTTCATTATTCTCCTTTCCCTTGTGAGCAGGCAGCATGCAGAATTCTTATAATTAATGAATTATATGTAATTGTTTTAAATTTAATATATATAATATATTGTTTAAATTAGCCACATGAAAGCAATATACAAGAGTGTTTTTAGCTTTTATTTTGTGAAATCCTATATTTTTGGCGAATCCTATATTTGGAGGACCTTATCCTCTTTTACAGTTATACCACCTGGTCACCATTGCAGGAATGTGTGTTGATTTGATTTTGCTGTGTTCTGCATACACTACTCTGAGAAGTTATTATTAAAAATAATAACTTCTAATATTATTAAAAAATATATTAAAAATTCTGTAAATAGATAAATATTGGTGGGGAGGAAAAGCACTGGAGATATTTTACTTCTGTAATACATTCTATAATACCTTTAGAGAACAATCCTAACTATAGTCTAATCAAAATTCTAACCATGTCTACCCACTGGGTTTAATGTGTCTTAGGGCACAATCCAGAGTAACTATGGGGAGTTCTTACTCTGGTGTAAGAACAATTTACTCTGGATTGCAATATGAATTTCCCATAGGTTTCCATTCGGTATCTGTACGTCAACGTAAATGTCTCTTATGTGCTCCCATAGTTACTCTGGATTGTAGGGTTACTCCCAGGAAATTGTCTTTAGAATTGCAACCTTATTTATTTATTTAACCCCATTTTCTCCATCTTTTGAGGAGGTTGCAATAACCAGAAGAGCATAAAAAACTATTTTTTCTGCTTGAAAGTGTCTGCTAGGAAGCCAAAGGTGGAGGAAGCAGAGGTGATGTCCAATTCATGGACTTGACGACAAAAGTTAACCCACATTTACGCAATGTGTTGCAATGGTATAGCTGCAAAACCCATACACTTTTGCTTATAGGGACTCAAGAGGTAGAACTTCTGCGCAAGGAAGTGTGATGTTCAACTTCTTGGAGTTGTTGTTTTTTCTGGATTTTGAACACTCACCTCTTTCGCAGGGAATCGTTGCTGGTGATCCAGTACAACATCCGGGCCTTCATGGGGGTGAAGAACTGGCCTTGGATGAAGCTCTACTTCAAGATCAAGCCCTTGTTGAAGAGCGCAGAGACTGAAAAAGAGATGCTGGCCATGAAGGAGGAGTTTGGCCGGCTGAAGGAGGCTCTGGAAAAGTCAGAGGCTCGTCGGAAAGAGCTGGAGGAGAAGATGGTGTCCCTGTTGCAGGAGAAGAATGACCTCCAGCTGCAAGTTCAAGCAGTAAGTTGTGGGGTTGCAGTCCCACATTCTTTAGGATACACTGGGATTGACATCCAGTGACGCTGAGTTTGGTTGGACCTTCTCTGAGAAACACAGAGCAAAAAGCACAACAAATGGAGATGGGTAGAACCTTGTGAGGACTGATGCCCCTTTTCTTTGACTCAGGAGCAAGACAATCTTGCAGATGCTGAAGAACGTTGTGACCAGTTGATCAAGAGCAAGATCCAGCTGGAGGCCAAGGTGAAGGAGCAGACCGAGCGCCTGGAGGATGAGGAGGAGATGAATGCCGAACTCACGGCAAAGAAACGGAAGCTGGAAGATGAATGCTCTGAGCTCAAGAAGGACATTGATGACCTGGAGCTGACTTTGGCCAAAGTGGAGAAAGAGAAGCATGCAACGGAGAATAAGGTGAGGAGGATATTGGTTGGGTAAGTTATCCACCAAGGGAGGAGAAGCACCTATTGGAGATTCCCTAAGAGGATTCCTGCTATAGGCAGGGGGTTGGACTAGATGACCAATTAGATCCCTTCCAACTCTATGAAGTTTGTTTTGAAAGCCTCCATTGGGTTTAGTTATATGATGTATTCTTGATATTTGCCAAACACTATCCCTACAATCCAGAGTAACTACGGGAGCATGTAAGAGACATTACGTGTACCCGTAGTTACTGCACCATCTAATGAAAACCTATGGGAAATTCATACTGCAATCCACAGCAAATTGTTCTTACACCGGAGCAAGGACTCCCCGTAGTTACTGTGGATTGTGCCCTATGTGATCCACAACATACACTCTTTGGTGTACACATGGCAAGGGGTCATCTATGGCCATTGAGTTACTGAGTTAGATGTCCAAGGCTGGCTCTGCGTGATCTTGAAGATGGCCTGCACCACAGAACTTGAGTTCAATCCTGTTACGTCCAGTATGGTCCTAATGATTACAGGGATTCCAGCACTGGCTAATGGTCAAGGATGATGGGAGAAAAAAGGGGTAGTGAGAGCAGCTATCCAAGCCATTGAAGCACCTACTGCTGGTTTTGACTAGGTTAACCAATCACCTTCACTTCCTAAGGCATCTATCTAGAATTCTGCACATATCCTCTGGCTAAAACCATAACCTATGATATCATCACAGGTTAAAAACCTCACAGAGGAGATGGCTGGCCTGGATGAGATTATTGTCAAGCTGACCAAGGAAAAGAAAGCCCTGCAGGAGGCCCACCAGCAAGCCCTGGATGACCTCCAAGCAGAGGAAGACAAAGTCAACACCCTAACCAAGGCCAAGGTCAAGCTGGAACAGCAAGTGGATGATGTAAGTATCAATCTTGGCACTGAAATATCGGGTTGGTCAGACCTTAACAGCACAATCCTAAGCACGTCTACTCAGAATTAAGTCTCATTGTGTTCAGTGGGGCTTATACCCATGAAAGCTAGTTTAGGAGTGCAATCTTCGTTTAAGATGGGGAAGGATCTTGTATCTGCTGGTGAAGGAACCGTTGTTGGTCTTGAGCATGTTGTTGGTCACCTTCTCAGTTGGATGTTTTACTCTCTTTGCTCACCAGTTGGAGGGTTCCCTGGAGCAAGAGAAGAAAATTCGGATGGACCTGGAACGGGCAAAGAGGAAGCTTGAAGGGGACTTGAAGCTGACCCAAGACAGCATCATGGATTTGGAGAATGACAAGCAACAGCTGGATGAAAAACTGAAAAAGTAGGGTTTTTTCTTGTGTGGCCATCTCCCTACCCCTGTTGTTAAGATATCATTCCACCCTTTTTAATCCAAATTGGTTCTTTTACCCATCAGGAAAGACTTTGAGCTCAACGCATTGAATGCTAGAATTGAAGATGAACAAGCCTTGAGCATCCAGTTGCAGAAGAAACTCAAAGAACTACAGGTACAAAAATGGATGATCTTCAGGAAAAGGTTGCTTTTAAACTCTGGAAGTAACGGAAATCCAAGACTTAACTGGGAAAAGTCTAGCTGGTAATGGACATCAGGGTACTATTGCCTTACTTAAAACCACATATTGCTTGCAGTTGGACTAAAGCAGGCCTCCGTCAGTCTTGGAAGACTATGGTATTGTGCTCGGCGCTGCATACGCTGCATGCGAAGCAAGAAAGCCTGGGTTGGATTGTTATGGAGGATAGGCTGTTCCCCAAGCAGCAAATCCCCCCTCTCCACACCACTGAATTAGTCCAATGGAAAGGCAGAGCCAATACAATTGGATCCAGCTGGTGTTGCAGAGCTGGGCTAAGGACAGGAGCTCACCCTGTCTTGTGGGACCGACCTGGGTCTTGAACCCTGGCCTGCTGGTTAACAGGCACAGCGTCTTAACCGCTTGCGCCACGCACAGCTGTTGGACTAGTATTCTTTATATCTCCGTGGTAGCTGTAGGGTTCAGATCCACATATGCCTAGTTAATCAGCTATGGAACCTGATGCTGGCCATGGGCTGGTTAGAGGCTCACCACATTTGGGCAGGGTTTGGAGACCCTGATCTAGAATGTTCTTTGGTAGATCTTACTGAAGACTGACTTGCAACTCTTTGTTGCAGGCGCGGATTGAGGAGCTGGAAGAGGAGCTGGAGGCCGAGCGCACGTCCCGGGCCAAGGTGGAAAAGCAGCGCTCTGACCTCTCTCGAGAGCTGGAGGAGATCAGTGAGCGGCTGGAGGAGGCAGGTGGGGCCACCTCGGTGCAGATTGAGCTGAACAAGAAGCGGGAAGCCGAGTTCCAGAAGATGCGGCGTGACCTGGAGGAGGCGACTCTCCAACATGAGGCCACGGCGGCCACTTTGCGCAAGAAGCACGCCGATTCGGTGGCAGAGCTGGGGGAGCAGATTGACAACCTGCAGCGGGTCAAGCAGAAGCTGGAGAAGGAGAAGAGCGAGCTCAAGCTGGAGTTGGATGACGTCACCTCCAACATGGAGCAGTTGTTGAAAGCCAAGGTCCTACACAAGGGCGGGAAGAGGGTGGGCTGCCCTGAAGATGGAGGGAGGAGATGGTGGTGTCAAAATTTGAGGACTAGGCTCTTAATGAATAAAGGCTTACATTTAAATTAGGGAGCAGGATGCATGTAGAGTCAATGTGGCCAATGTTTGGAGATAGATCTCTTCATTCCTGTATTAACACCTCCTAACTCACCATCTCCATCCATAAATGGTTTTATTTCTTCATCAGTCCTCCTTCATCAGTCCCTTCCTTCCTTCCTTCCTTCCTTCCTTCCTTCCTTCCCTTCCCTTCCCTTCCCCTCCTTCCTTCCTTCCTTCCTTCCTTCCTTCCTTCCTTCCTTCCTTCCTTCCATTTGTCTGTCTTGTCTTCCTACTTCCTACCTTCTCCTTATTCAGCCTTTTTCCCCCACTTCATTTTTTTCCTTGACTTTCTCCTGTCCCTCCATCTGCCCGTCCATCCATCCATCCATCCATCCATCCATCCATCCATCCATCCATCCATCAATCCCTTTGAATTTTTTGAGCTCCTTTTGCTCATCTCCTGACATTTCCACCAACTCCTCTCCTTTCTGGTTTCCAGGCTAACCTGGAGAAGATGTGCCGGACTTTTGAAGACCAAATGAATGAGCACCGGACCAAGTCTGAAGAGACCCAGCGCATGCTCAACGACCTCACCATGCAGCGAGCCAAGCTCCAGACAGAGAACGGTGAGTTCTAGAGATGGAGGGGGACAGAACATACCCCTGCCTGCCTTCCAGCCACTCACACACTTATCCACCCATTCTGCCTTTTCTTCCCTTCCTTCTGCTTTCCTTCCTTTCAAAACGATGACAGTTTTCAATGATCAGTTTTTGATACTTTCCAAAAATAGAAAGTGTGCACCTGTCCCAAATCCTCTCTATGACGTGAAAACAACCTGTTAGCAACTTCTTACAACAATAAAATAAAATGGATCTACAAAATTTGTCAATGGTTTCAGCTGCACAATTTGTACTGATTTCACAACAATGAGCCTGATAAGATTCTAGCTGATTCCCTTTAGGGTTGATTCCCAACGACTCCCAATTTAGGACACAAGAGTACAATCCTAACCATGCCTACTCAAAAGTAAGTCCCATCGTGTTCAATGGGTCATACTTCCAGGAAAGCATGTAGGATTGCAGCCTGAATCTACTGAAAATTGGATGGTAGGATCCTTTCAGGGATCGTGGGTGGTTCTGCTACAAAACAACTTGAGGCTGCAATCCTATAGCTGGAAGTAAGCTTCGTTGACTATCATGGGACTTTCTTCTGAGTAGACATGCATAGGATTTAGATCTGACTTTTTTTGTAGGGGAACTGTCCCGCCAACTGGATGAGAAGGATGGTTTGATCAACCAGTTGACTCGAGGAAAGTTGACCTATACCCAACAACTGGAAGATCTGAAAAGGCAACTGGAAGAAGAAACCAAGGCAAGGAATGCATTTTGGGGGCAAGAGGTTCTGGCTAGACATGGGGTGAAATCCAGAGTGACTATGGGGAGTCCTTGCTCCAGTGTAAGAACAATTTACTCTGGATTGCAATATGAATTTCCCATAGATTTTCACTAAGTGGTGCAGTAACTACAGGTGCATGTAATGTCTCTTATATGCTCCCATAGTTACTCTGGAGTGTAGGGATGGTGAAAAGGAAACTCACCTTGAGAGAAGTTTGGATACTGTTGGGCTGGGATTGAGGCCCACTAAGAGTGTTTGTTGTCCCCCCACTTCCCACAGGCCAAGAATGCTCTGGCCCATGCGCTCCAGTCCGCCCGCCATGACTGTGACCTGTTGAGGGAGCAGTACGAGGAAGAGACAGAGGCGAAAGCGGAGCTCCAGCGCCTGCTCTCGAAGGCCAACTCCGAGGTGGCACAGTGGAGGACCAAGTACGAAACTGACGCCATCCAGAGGACCGAAGAACTGGAGGAGGCCAAGTAAGTGAGGGGGCCTGAACCCTCCACCATCGCATTCCGCCTCATGCCGGATTAAAAAAAAGCAGGCCTCTGTCAGACTATGGTATCGTGCTCGGCGCTGCATATGCTGCATGCGAAGCACGAAAGCCTGGGTTGGATTGTTATGGAGGAGAGGCTGTTACCCAAGCAGCAAATCCCCCCTCTCCACGCCACTGAATTAGTCCAATGGAAAGGCAGAGCCAATACAATTGGATCCAGCTGGTGTCGCAGAGCTGGGCTAAGGACAGGAGCTCACCCTGGATAAACTCGGATAAACTACATGGATAAACTTGGATATCCAGCATTTAAAATCGGATAAACTACATGCTAGTAGCTGGCTCTGTTTCAGACTTTTCCTCTTGTATAGGCACTGTTTGTCTTTCACTTGGCGGCATAGCTGGAGGGGGTTGGAGCAGTCAGTATTGGAGGGAGTCTCACCGCAACATGCAAGGAGCCCCTCTCTCTCCTTCAAAGTCAAATATGGCTCCGTTTTGCTCCCCCCGCCTGGAATGACTTCGAAGAAGAGGGGCTCCTTGCATGCTGCGGTGAGACTCCCTCCAACATGGACTGCTCTGACCCCCTCTAGCTACACCACTTCTCTCACCTTCTCTCTCAATCACTCTCTGTTTCCTTCCGTCAGTTACTTTATCCCTTTCCCTTTCTTAATTCTTCCTCCTTAATTAATGTCCTCTTCACACCTTTTCCCACCGAGCCATTGAAATCATGGCTAAAGTAGAGCTTGCCTTCAAGACTTCTTCTTCCCTATAGATGTGACCCCCTTCTCCTAGCAGTTCCCTGGGGCACTTTCCTTGGCATCTCACTCTTCCTCTTTGTGTGCCAGGAAAAAGCTGGCACAGCGGCTGCAGGACGCCGAGGAGGCGGTGGAGGCCGTGAACGCCAAGTGTTCCTCCTTGGAGAAGACCAAACACCGATTGCAGAATGAGATTGAGGACCTCATGGTGGACGTGGAGCGTTCCAACGCAGCCGCGGCAGCCCTGGACAAGAAGCAGAGGAACTTTGACAAAGTAGGATATCCGCATGCATGTATCGTGCACCACCTAGTGGGGATGATCAGGGCACATGGAATAGTTCTGGAACTTGGTCACAGTGGTCCTTCCTGAAGCCAGGGAGAAACACATTGGACCTGACTGGTACAACCAGGACAACTTCTTGCACAAGGATGTAACCCTGAGATGACCAACTGGATTTTTTGTCCGAAAATTGTAAATTTATGCAAATTAGGCTATTTTTAGATGGGCATCTAAGAAGTCTCTCCATACCTAGAATCCATCTTGCAGCAGGGGATCCATATACAGTAGTTTTCAACCTTGATGTCTATCTTCCTATTTTTTTTCCAGGAGTTACCAGCTATAAAATAGGATATAGATATCCTATTATATATATATATATATATGTATATATATATATATATATATGTATATGTATATATATATATATATATATGTATGTATATGTATATGTGTATATATATATATATATATGTATGTATATGTATATGTATATATATATATATATATATATATACACACACACACACACACACACACACACACACACCTATATATACACACCTATATATATATTGGTATAGTATATGCATATAGTATATGATATAGTATATAGTATATGGGGTGTGGGTGGCACAAGTGGCTAAGACACTGTGCTTGTTAACCAGCAGGCCAGGGTTCGAGACCCGGGTCGGCCCCACAAGACAGGGTGAGCTCCTGTCCTTAGCCCAGCTCTGCGACGCCAGCTGGATCCAATCGTATTGGCTCTGCCTTTCCATTGGACTAATTCAGTGGCGTGGAGAGGGGGGATTTGCTGCTTGGGTAACAGCCTATCCTCCATAACAATCCAACCCAGGCTTTCGTGCTTCACATGCAGCGTATACAGCGCCGAGCACAATACCATAGTCTTCCAAGACTGATGGAGGCCTGCTTATATATAGTATATATATACTATAGTATATGGTATAGTATATGGTATAGTATATATACCAACTGTCTAGTTGGTATATATTACAGTTGTGCCAAACAGGGAATTTTGACCAATGCTGCTTTTCCCACCGGTGTGTGACAAGCTCCGACTCACACCGTTCTATGCACATATTATAATATACCTAAAGGAGTATATTTTATACCATACTATACCATACTATACTAATATTATGCCTAAAGGAGTTCTCTGACCACTTCCTTTCTGCTTTTGCTTTTTTTTAATAGGTGGGGATACCACTAGTCTGACCCACCATAGTCAAAATGTGGGGGCACAATCCTAACCCATTTAGGCCAGCACAATGCACCCGCTCCCTGTTTCCGCAGAGGCATGGGAAGGCCAGCACATGTCTGTGCACTGGCCTAACCGCCCCCAGAGTGGCGCACTTTTGCGACACCCTCAGCATGAGACTTATGCCAGGACTTGAGCCAGCCGAACCAAGGATTAGGATTGCACTGTGACACTCTTGTAGGTCCTTACTCACTAGTTGAAGACTGTTGACTGAGTGGAAGAGATAGCAATACCTTCACTAAATACTGTATTTACTTGAATCTAATGCGCCATCAAATCTAATGTGCACCCTAAACTCACAATCAAAGTACCACATTTATTCAAATCAAATGCACCATCAAATCTAATGCGCACCCTGATTTTGGATATTAAATTTGGGTGAAAATGGTGAGTGTTTTGGTTCGAGTAAATACAGTAGCTTGTTTGGGGATATCTAGGTTCAGACCCCACCTTCCCCAGTTCTGAAAGACTCCCAAGAACTTCTGGCTGAGGTCCTGGAGATGTTCTGTCACATCCAGAATAAATTTTCTGATTTATTCAGAATAAATTTTCAGAATATTCTATACTTTTACCATACTCTTATCCCAAGATAGCAACAGAAAAAGGTAAGTTGTCTACCTGGGATATTAAAAGAGGCTACTCAGAACCCAGAGCAGAGGATATAAAAGTCCTTGTAACCCTTGAGGATGCTCTCCAGAGCTGTTGGGCTCAACTCTCCAAAGAGTTGGGCCCAACTCTTACTCTTTCTACTCACACTTACTCTTTGAGTGTGAATACTCAAAGCAAGAGGTGTGACACTCCCAGTGTAGGGGGTCTTCTGCCCAATTTGAAAATAACCAAGTCAACCTTTCTTCTCCCAACCCATTCCTTCACCACCCCAGCTCCTGTCTGAGTGGAAGCAGAAGTTTGAGGAGTCTCAGACAGAGCTGGAGTCCTCGCAGAAGGAAGCCCGGTCACTCAGCACCGAACTTTTCAAGCTGAAGAACGCCTATGAAGAATCGCTGGAGCACCTGGAGACCTTCAAGAGGGAGAACAAGAACTTGCAGGGTGAGTGTTCCTCCTTTGACGGCTGAACCTTCAGTCTTGCTGTCAAGGCTGAAAATAGTCCCCAAATAGCCCGGATTCGAGCTCACCATCTCACATTGTTTTTTGTTCCTCTGGGTAGAGGAGATCTCGGATCTCACCGAGCAGCTGGGAGCCAGTGGTAAGAGCATCCACGAGCTGGAGAAGGTCCGGAAGCAGCTCGAGGCAGAGAAAATGGAGCTACAGGCGGCTCTTGAGGAGGCTGAGGTGAGGATGTTCTCAGTCATGGTCTTGCAATACTGTTGGGTCTTGTTATCCACAGTGGATCCATACCAGGATGCCCTGTTGATTCATGAATCCACAGATACACCAACTGTGATCACTTAAAGTTTGATGAGCAAACCTCTGAGAGTCCTTCTGAGAGTCTGTCTCAGGGACATTGAGTTGTCTGTGTGCTCAAAAAGCCACAGATCCAGTATCTGGATTTGACTCACTGTAGATGTTATGGATATAGGGAAAGCCACTTCTGATCTGGCATATCCATAGGGTTGATATATGTCCCGTAAAACCAGGACAGTCCCAGTTTTGGGGGATTGTGTTAACGTACTGACAAATTAGACAGGGGATCCCACCCTGGTTTTGTGGAAGAGAATTATGGCAACCCTACATATCCATATACTGTATGCCATATCCCCATATCCACAACATTCACAGTGAGTCAAATCCACAGATATCAGATCTGTGGCTACTGCTTTTACCACTAAATGGCCCACCATGGTGCTACTACTACTCCTAATTCTTAGGAGTAGACAACTCATGTCTAGTCAGAAGTAAGCCCCGTTGTGTTCAATGAGTCTTGCTCCCAGGAAACACTCCCCATTGCAGCCTAAACACACTTTCCTGGAAGTAAAACCCTTGGAAAACAATGGGGCTTATCTTTGAGTAGACATGGTTAGGATTGTGTGCCAAGAGTTCCTCTTGTAATTGTAACACATATTTCCCCATACACACCCCACAAATGTGCGCATAATTATGCACTTTCTTTCTTTCTTTCTTCATGCTTTCTTCATTTAATTATTATTCACATATTCTTCCATTTTGTCCTCCCATTCCTAAATTTCACATTTCAGGCCTCCCTGGAGCACGAGGAAGGCAAGATCCTCCGAGCCCAGCTGGAGTTCAACCAGATCAAGGCTGACATTGAGCGGAAGCTGGTGGAGAAGGACGAGGAGATGGAGCAAGCCAAACGGAACCACCTGAGGATGGTGGACTCACTTCAGACCTCCTTGGATGCTGAGACCCGTAGCCGCAACGAGGCGCTGAGGGTCAAGAAGAAGATGGAGGGCGACCTCAACGAGATGGAGATCCAGCTTAGCCACGCCAACCGAATGGCAGCTGAGGCCCAGAAGCAAGTCAAAACGTTGCAGGGCTATCTGAAGGTACCTCCATTTGGAAGTCCTTCCTTGCCTCCATACATGGCACTGTGGTGCCACCTTCCTTCCAGCTTACTTTGTGCACCCCTTTCATCCCTTTCCTTTCAAGGACACACAGATACAACTGGACGACGTGGTCCGAGCCAACGAAGACCTGAAAGAGAACATTGCCATCGTGGAACGGAGGAACAACCTGTTGCAGGCAGAGCTAGAAGAGCTGAGGGCAGTAGTCGAGCAAACAGAACGGGCTCGAAAATTGGCGGAGACGGAATTGATTGAAGCCAGTGAAAGGGTCCAGCTCCTCCACTCTCAAGTAAGAGGAACTTCAGTAATGAGACCACATATGTGGAAATATTAGCTGCCACCCTGAAGCTTTCCAGGAACCAGATCTAGGAAAGTTGAGGGTGTCTCTACCATAGGATGACATCTAGTACTGGTGTCCCCACACTAGCCCCATCTATACCCACCATAGACAATGTTCTTCCTATTATCATAATTTTCCAGCAGGTGTTGAAGCAGAGAGACCCAGAATTTGCAGGGATGGTTGAATGGTTCAGATCAGTGGTGGGCTTCAGGGGGTTCTCACAGGTTCTTTAGAACTCTTTGCTAATGAGCATCTGGTTCTGAGAACTGTTTACTAATGGGACATAGAACCTGTTGTTAATTTATTTGAATCCCACCACTGTTCGGGATGGTTGAATGGTTCAGGATGCGGCTTCTAGACAACTACCAGGTTTGGGTGAATGGTTTGGGATTCAAGTGTTTGGCAAGCACTTGTTGGAGATGCTGTTCATACTAAAGCCAGGAAATTGGATTAGATAATCTGCTAGGTAACTTTCAACTCTAAAATTCTAGATAACTAAATTAATTAATTAATTAATTAATTAATTAATTAATTAATTAATTTGATTTATATCCAACTTTCTTCCTTAAAAAGGAAACTTTAAAGAAGGAACGGCCAGTGAGTAAGAGCATCATCACCTTATTCCTCATGCTAGGAAGGTGATGAGGCATGCCAAAGCAGCCCTTCCCACCCTTAACTGAGGCCGGACTTTGGTGATCTAGAAGCCCCAGAGGTCAGCTGCAGATTCTGCATTGTAATAATTATTATTATAACTTTATATCCTGCTTTATTCATAAGACTCGAGGCTTAAGAGTCTTACCTGGGTCTTAATGCCAAACCACAGAATAAAAATCTCTGCCTGTTTTTTGCATCATCCAGAACACCAGCCTTATCAACCAGAAGAAGAAGATGGAGTCCGACCTGTCCCAGCTGCAGACAGAGGTGGAGGAGGCAGTGCAGGAATGCAGGAATGCGGAGGAGAAGGCCAAGAAGGCCATCACTGATGTGAGTGGAATGGGAAACGTTCTTAGTGCAGCACCAGGAATGAATCTTGAGTGGGATTTATTTAGGATAGAGACCACTACAGTCTGACAATCCCCTATTATTTTCCCCCACAAGTAGGACAGTAGTTGGTGAAGTTCATTTTTGTGCGTCCCAAAATGCTATTTTCCATTGAAGAAATAGGTATACTCAATAGGGTGGACATGGGGGTGAAGATGGCTTTAGGGTGAGGAGGGCGCTGCCTTTTTTATACTCTGATGAGTTATCTCCAACCTATGGTCTGAGTGTAATTATTGTGCCTCTGAATGTGGCAGGCAGCCATGATGGCAGAGGAGCTGAAGAAGGAGCAGGACACCAGCGCGCACCTGGAACGCATGAAGAAGAACATGGAGCAGACCATCAAGGACCTGCAGATGAGGCTGGATGAGGCTGAGCAGCTGGCCCTGAAAGGGGGCAAGAAACAGCTCCAGAAACTGGAGGCCCGAGTGCGGGAACTGGAGAATGAGCTGGAGCTGGAGCAGAAGCGCAATGCAGAGAATGTCAAAGGCATGCGCAAATGCGAGAGGCGCATCAAGGAGCTCACTTACCAGGTGCTTGAATATCCTTATTCTTTCAAGCATGGTCTAGATTCTAGTTCTAGGTGCAATTACGTGTGATTCTTGGAGACAATAATTCACATTTTAATATCTTGTTTGTCTCTGTGGCTACATTATATATTTTTAGTCTGTTGACTCAGTTTAATTTGAACATGATTTGACCACAAGACATTTCCATTCTTTACTGTCCAGAACCTGAAAACATTTTGCTGAGATATACTTGTTCTGATCTAGAATTATCTAGACTCAAAATGTCTAGCATTATCTAGAATTATCAATTCTAGACTTATCTGGACTCAAAATGATAAATATCTAGATAAATATCTAGATAAATATCTAGATAAATATCTAGAATGAAAATTTATTTATTAAATATCTAGATATAATTTATATATCTAGATAAATATCTAGAATGATAATGATATTTATAAATATCTAGAATGATAATTTATCTAGACTCAAAATGTTTAGAATGATCTAGAATTATCTAGAATTATCTAGACTCAAAATGATCTAGAATTATCTAGACTCAAAATTATCTAGTGAACAAAATGATCTTATCTAATGAACAAAATGATCTAGAATTATCTAGACTTCTGGTCTTATATAACATATAATTCTGGAATTGATGCTTATTTACTCGAATATAATGTGCCATTGAATATAATGCGCACCTTATACTTATACCTATACTTCACTCAATTCTAATTAATATCTAATCTAATGCACACCCTGATTTTGGAGAGCGATTTTGGAGATTTTGGAGATTGAATTTGGCTGGAAAAGGTGAGCGTTACATTTGAGTAAATACAGTATTTCAAACCTCTGTTTGTGATGTTGTGAGCCCATTTTGTTCTTCGTCCAGGTGGATTCTAGATAACCCTTCCTATTTTCTCTCTTTCGTATCCTAGACGGAGGAGGATCGGAAGAACCTTGTCCGTCTCCAAGACCTGGTAGATAAACTCCAGATGAAGGTGAAGGCTTACAAGAGGCAGGCCGAAGAAGCGGTGAGTGGTTCATGCGCTTGGCAGCTCCATCTTCCCGCATGCTCTCTTTGGGGATGTGCCATAACTTGGATCTTTGGAAGGAGCTGAGTGAGTGCAGGGGGAAGGAATATGGGATGCTCGGACCAAGCTCCAGTGCCTTGTGTGTACTTTCGATATTTCTACTGCAAGTCTGGCAGACGGAGCTCTGTGCTTCAAGAACACCATCTAGAGCAGAATAAGGACCCCCCTCCTATTGGCCTGTCCAGAAAACTAATGACGTATAGAAGCTGGACCTCTCCACATCTGCAATCCTATCCCCACTTACCTGGCAGTAAGCCCCATTGATTTTAATGGGACTTACTTCTGAGCAAGCAGGCATGAGCAGGGTTAGCCTTGAAAACCAACATGCCAGCCACAAACATGGAGTCACCTACTGCCTGAAAGAGACATCATTTGACGGGTTTCTACTCTTTTTCCCCCAGGAGGAGCAGGCCAACAGCAACCTGTCCAAGTTCCGGAAGGTTCAGCATGAGCTGGATGAGGCCGAGGAACGGGCGGACATTGCCGAGTCCCAAGTGAACAAGCTGAGGGCCAAGAGCCGGGACATTGGGGCGAAGGTGGGAGCCCTCTGAGACGTTCCCCTCCACACAAGCTGATTTTCAATTCTGTCCTCTGTCTCTGTCCACTGATTCCTTCCTCCTTTCTCTCTCTCTCTCTTTCTGTTCCCTTGCAGAAAGGTCTGAATGAGGAGTAACTCCTTGCAAGATCAAACACCCCATCCTTCTTTTTCTCATTCACACTCCCAACTCCATACCCAAAGGGCACTGGAGGAAATTTCCCCGCACTCTGTATATCGGTTACCCCCACCCAATGTAGAATAAAAATATTCAAACAGCAGCCTGTTCTTTGTGTGTGTGTGTGTGTGTGTGTGTGTGTGTGTGTGTGTGTGTGTGTGTGCGTAGCACCATAGTGTGCATGGCATGATTTTTGTGAACTTTTTGTTGAAAAGCGGTATATAAATTTGGTTGATTGATTGATTGATTGATTGATTGATTGATTGATTGATCTTCACAGCTAGCTCTTGCACATACTGCTGAATTTAGTTGAACCACAAGAAAAATGCTTGTGGCACCTTAAACACTAGTAAACTTTAAATGTGGGACAAGCATTCACATTCCATTGTATTGTTAGATGTAGGAATTTGGGCAGGGGGGGGGAACCAGATGTAAAAGCATCAACTTGAAGTTGATGGAGACACCCAACAACTCCAAAATAATAATAATAATAAGAAGAAGAAGAAGAAGAAGAAGAAGAAGAAGAAGAAGAAGAAGAAGAAGAAGAAGAAGAAGAAGACGAAGACGAAGACGAAGAAGATGAAGCGCTTCTGGGATCAGCACGAATTATACACCGCTATATCACACAGTCCTAGACTCTTTGGAAAGGTCCGACTGGTGATGTGAATGAAACCAGCACAAAATTGTTCGCTGTGAAATTATGGTTGACTATTATTATTATTATATAATAAATAATAAATAATAAATATTATTTATTAATATTATTAATATTATTAATAAATTATTATTTATAATATTACTTATAATAATTATAATAATAATTAATAAACAACTCCCAAACTCCCAATTTTCTCAAGACAGATGAGCTAAGTCCTCTCCACTCAAGTTGCAAGCCTTGTAATGGGACAGAAACCCTGTCCTAACCCTGTCTACTCGGAAGTAAGTCCCTTCGTAGTCAATGAGGCTTATTCCCAGGATATACTTACCGCTAGTAATCCTACTTACGAATATTCAAAATGCAAATTTTGATACATACAAACATACCTTCAAGATACAAAGATTCAAACATACAAACAGAACTCTCTACTTGTCTGCTGCATTTATGGTACAATAACAGTATTTTAACAGCAGTTTTGTAAAAAATATTTTAACAGTAAACAGTATTAACAGTAAAAAGTACTTTTAACAGTTAAGATACTTTTTCTTTTTTTTCTTTTTTACATTGGGTCAAACTGGGTCATGCATGCATTCACATCAATGTGTCGGATTTAAGAACAAATTGACTTACAACACTTCCGGAGCGGAACTTATTTGTAAGTAGGGGACTTACTATATAGGATTACAGGCTGAGGCTGTAATTCTAAAGACACTTTTCTGGGAGTAAGACCTATTGAGCACAATGGGGCTTACTGATGAGTAGACATAGTTAGGATTGTGCTAAGGCCCTACAATCCAGAGTAACTACGGGAGCACGTAAGAGACATTACGTGTACCCGTAGTTACTGCCTAGTGAAAACCTATGGGAAATTCATATTGCAGTCCAAAGTAAATTGTTCTTACACCGGAGCAAAGACTCCACGTAGTTACTCTGGATTGTGTCCTAACGGTGAAATCCAGAGTAACTATGAGGAGTCTTTGCTCCGGAGTAAGAACAAGTTACTCTGGATTGCAATATGAATTTCCCATAGGTTTTCACTAGGTGGTACAATAACTATGGGTGCACGTAATGTCTCTTACATGCTCCCGTAGTTACTCTGGATTGTGCCCTAAGTCAGTCTGGTTAATGGCACAGAGCGGAGGGAACGCTTACCTGGCATACTGCGACACTGGCAGTACTTTCCATATTGCCTCCCTCTGGCTACGCCACCACGTGGCTTGTCTCAAATCACTTTCCTAAACAATTCAAAGTTTGAAAATAAATCTGACCGGACAATATTGCATCAATATTGCTATCTCTGTTGGTTGTCTGGGAAAGCCTTTATCCCTGACTCTTAGGGATTGGGATCCGAGGATTCGCCTCATTCCACCGTTTCACGGCCAGCAGAAAATGCAAAGATTGGGGCACTTGAATCTGCCAGAATTTGTTGCTGATACACAGCCTGGCACTGCCTGATACACAGCCTGGCACTGCCTGCCGAATAAAAGGCAGATTAAAATATATGCATATGTGCAAATGAGATTAAGCCCGGCTGGTAGGTGCCTAAAAGGGATCAGAGGCATTAAGCCTGCGAGTCAAGGAGATTAGAGGAGATGAAAGCACGCAGATGTATAGATTATGCTGGCTTATGCTGGATCTCTTGATTAAACTGATTAAAACAGGTCGGCAATATTAAAATAGCCTTGGACGGATTAGAGGAGGTTACTGATAATTTTTTTTTCCAATTCATGACAAAAATGGCAATGCCTGTGCAAGTTCCTCCATCTTTCCTCTGTTCTCTCACGCACTTAAATTTGTATTTTCCAGGCAGGGGCCTCAAGATATTCTCAATGCTTGATCACTCCAGAGGCCTGGCATGCAGGCTAAGATTGTGCTTTCTATGCTGTCAGGATAACCAGCCTGAGTCTATAATCCTTATGATTCATTCTTAAGATCTGTTTTTAAAGTCTTGGTGGTGCATTTCGCTAGGCTCAGCTTTTACCTCCAACCTTCCTTTTTTGCCACCCAGCCTGAGAAAGTTCTAATGAACTTATAGATTTTACCTTATTATGGTTGATCCTAACAAGACGGTGATCCTCGGTGGCGTAGCTGAAGCACAGGGCACCACCTTGGAACACAAAAATTGTTAATGCTTCCCAAACCCCATACAACCCCTTCTAAAAATCCTCCCCATTTTTTAAAACTACCATACCACATATTAAACACTACACCCCATAGGTCTCCGTGGCTGCAATCCTGCCCCCAGTTAGGCTGGCACAAGTCCCAGCGCAAGTAAAATTATTCAAAATGGGGCAAAGAATCTTTACATATAGGTTAATGGACCCTGAGCTATATGTGGCAGAGCAGGAGAGAGATCTTGGGGTGTTAGGGGATAGCTCAATGAAAGTGTTGCCCCAATGTGTGGTGGCAGAAAAGGAGGCAAATTTCATGCTTGGGGTAATTAGAAAAGGGATAGAGAATAATTGAAAATTATTATTATTAATAATATATAAATATTAAAAGCATGCCTCTGTCAGTCTTGAAAGACTATGGTATCGTGCTCTGCGCTGCATACGCTGCATGCCAAGCACAAAAGCCTGGGTTAGATTGTTATGGAGGATAGGCTGTTATCCAAGCAGCAAATCCCCCCTCTCCACGCCACTGAATTAGTCCAATGGAAAGGCAGAGCTGATACAATTGGATCCAGCTGGCATCGCAGAGCTGGGCTAAGGACAGGAGCTCACCCTGTCTTGTGGGGCCGACCCAGGTCTCGAACCCTGGCCTGCTGGTTAACAGGCACAGTGTCTTAGCCACTTGCACCACCCACAGCCCTCAAATATTAAAAATATTAAAATACCAAATATTAAAAATATTAGAAATATTAATATTATTATAATATTGTATATATTATATAATATATATTATTATATATTATCATTATCACTATTATTGAGAACAATAAAGTATGCATTATAATGCCAATGTACAAATAATTGGTGAGGCTACATTTGGAATACTGTGTCCAGTTCTGGTTGCCACATCTCTAAAAGGATGTCGCCGTTCCTTGTACCAAAGGTGTCCCAGACCATCAATCATTTTGGTTGCTCTTATTTTTTTTGAGATGCAGCACATACTACCACTTTTGCACTTGCAAGATGTGATCGCATAATCACTTAACAGTGATTCACAAACTTTTTAGCATCAGTAACTATTTCTTTACTCAGCATGTAGTTAATCTTTAGAACTTCTTGCCACAGGATGTGATGATGGCACCTGGCCTTGATTCCTATAAAAGTGAATTGGACCTGTAGAAGTCCATCATAGGTACAAGCCATGATGGATACTTACAACTACCTGGTATTAGAAGTAGGTGATCTCTGAATGTCAAACGCAGGGGAAAGGCAACAGGATGCAGGTATGTGTAGCCTTGTATGTTCTCTGAGGAATCTGGTGGGTCACTGTGAGATCCAGGAAGCTGGACTAGATGGCCTTTGGCCTGATCCAGTAGGACTGTCCTTAAGTTCTTATGACCCACCTGAAAAAAAATTCACTTTACTAGCTATTCAAACTTCTGGGGCTACAATGGGTAACTGGGTCATGACCCACTGGTAGACTATGGACCCACAATTTGAGATACATTGGCTTAATAGACATAGCCCTGTCTAGGAACCTTTGATGATCATCTGAAATAACAGAATCAGACAGAAGGTCCACCTAATCCAGCTTCCAGGAAGAGTCATGATAACCAGCAGGCCAGGGTTCGAGACCCGGGTCGGCCCCACAAGACAGGGTGAGCTCCTGTCCTTAGCCCAGCTCTGCGACGCCAGCTGGATCCAATCGTATTGGCTCTGCCTTTCCATTGGACTAATTCAGTGGCGTGGAGAGGGGGGATTTGCTGCTTGGGTAACAGCCTATCCTCCATAACAATCCAACCCAGGCTTTCGTGCTTCGTATGCAGCATATGCAGCGCAGAGCACGATCCCATAGTCTTTCAAGACTGACGGAGGCCTGCTTTTTTAGAGGTGGAAATAGCCACCTATTTGGAAATGGAAATTAACACAAGGGGACATCTTGATGTAAACCAAGGGGACATCTTGGTTTATATCGATCACCCAAGTGTTTCTTCCAGTTGTAGGAGTTGTTGTTCCAGTTCCTTCCAGGATCAGGTAGGAAGGTGGAGAAGAACAACATTTTTTCATCTTATTGAGCTTAGATGGGTTTTGCTTGCTCTTGTCCTCCACCACCATCTTCCAAGAGTTGACACTTCCCATCTAAAAAGAACATACTGTAGCTTTTGCCGCAAGGATCGGGCTCCTGTCCCCCACTTGTCCCCACAACTCGCAGAATTTAATAAACTAAGGGAAACTCCCCATTGAAAAAAAAACATCGGACTGGCTCTGCAGGATGCCAAGTAGTTACAAATGCAAACATCATTAACTCTGGCAGAAAGATAACGGCCTAATCACACACAAAAATTGTTTTCCATTTAAAACACATTAAAACATTGATCAACATCAACAAGATAATGAATTCCCGTTGAATTCCCATGCGGTGTTTTTTTTTTAAAACCAGCTTTGCTCTCTATAACTTAGAAATGTCTGTATAGAGTCGTAAAGGTGGCTATCTTTCCATTCCGTGCAATGAATGCCACTCAAGACCTGGGATCCCCTTTTAGCATTGATAGCTATCCCCATTTGCCACCTCTTTTTCTATAGGGCACGTAAACAATATAGGGCAAGAACATATTGACTAGCCCTCCACATCTTTGAAATCTTTGAAAGGTGACGGTGTCTCCAGCAGGTAGCCCTGGTGATTGTGACCCACTCATCAAAAGGCCAAAGAACCAGCGTTGTCCGAAGATATGCTATGTGCCATAAATACCAAATACATGGAACACTATATATAATTAATAATTAATATATATACTTAATAAATACATATAACACTATTTTCCCCCAAACTTTCAGGTTTCTTCAGTCCAGCATTTACCTTCCTATGCCCCCCTCCAAGTGTCCAGTCCCAAAAGTACCTTATGGCGTGCTGATCTGGAACTCTCAATGTTCTGCACCAATAGTAGTTTGAAATTAAAGTCCCACGAGGAGGGGGTTTCTTGGGTTCTGGAAGCTTCCAAGGGAGACCACTACAAAGCAGTGAGAAAAAGCAAGGAGGGTGTCCGATAGCTAAACAAACATCAATAGATGTTTGAAGAAATTCCCCAGACAAGAGAAATTGGTTTCTTACCTGGTGATGGAGATGGTGATGGAGAGAAGAAAGGGTGGACCCTGCAAGGAGCCACAGGGCCTTTTAAATGTCGAGGATCCCTTCTGTCAGCTCCTGTCTGTCATTCTGTCAGCTCCTGTCTGCCACCATCACCCCAACGCACCTTCTGTGACAGCGGCCTTAGACCTAATGATGCTCGGGTTCTTTGGGATGGGGGAACGGGATATTTTGACAAGCTGTCTCGGGTGGCAAGCGTGGCTTGTGAAATATGCGTTGCTAAGCTGGAGTTGTTCGGGCATCCGTGAATCATGCCAGTAACTCCATATACCCCCCAAATGTCCCACCTGTCACCCTCCCCCATGCCACCCCCAACACAATCATGATAATGACATTACCAGAGTCTTTGTTGTCCAGCAGGTGCACCAAATCTCCAGACCCTTTAAAAATACCCTGTTTTTCTCCATGCTCAAAGCAGTTGCCTCTCAACCCTCCCCTTTCCCATTCCTGTGGACACAGGCAAAACTGGGGGTTATCAGGGGGGGTCTCTGATTTGGGGGTAACTGAGATCAAAAGCGGGGTAAGAAATGGGAGATCAGCACACTGGGTAAATTTGATCTCAGGGCAGTTTACTGACATTCTGGGGTGGTGGGTGGGACCTAGGTCAGGGTAACTATATGTTCTCTTTTTCCAGGACATATCCTCTTTTTAAGGCTTGTATCCTGGAAAAAATGTCATTGTCTTTCATTGACCTCCATTTTCTTGTCTTTCTTTCCTTCCTTTTCTTTCCTTCCTTCTTCTTCTTCCAGCATTATGGCAGGGTCCACTATTCTGGATGGTAATAGTTTTACATCTATCTATCTATCTATCTATCTATCTATCTATCTATCTATCTATCTATCTATCTATCGTCCGTCCGTCCGTCCGTCCGTCCGTCCGTCTATATACTGCTTTTCAAATAAAAAGTTCACAAAGCAGTTTACAAAGGAAATAAAAAATTCAATAAGTAATATTCCATAAATTAACTTATTAATTAAATTATTGCCTATTTGTGCTTAAATTAATCACTCAAAAGAAATACATATGAGCAACATATATGATATGCTTTTATGTTGTCATGTTCTGTGTTTTTCTTGGAAGTCCTACATTGTGGGGGTCACTGTTGATGGTCACCCATCAACCCAGATCAAAGGGGTGTATATGGTGGGTAGTGGATGAAAGGGGTGTATATGGTGGGTAGTGGAGGGACAGTGGGTCAAGGTAGAAGGGCTCTGTCTCTGCCATGGGAGGAGAAGGAATAAGAGTTTAAAGGATCAGAACTGAGGAACATGAGAACAGTTATATGGGGTTGGTGGGTCAAAAGCTGTTGTGGGGTATCCACCAAGCAAGGGACAGGATGCTACTACAATGATACTACTACCACAGATCCTAGATTCTGTTTCAAATATCATGTTGTGATTGCATAGATACATCACCACACACACACACACACACACACACACACACACATGTACTCCCCCCGCCCGAGTCCCAGGAATGTGTCACCTCTTCCGGGATAACAGTTGTCCTCTGGGTATCCACTTTATACTGACTAAGTGGACATTATGTTCAAGGAACAATGCCAAATTTAATTTCTCCCAGTGGCTCCTGCTTGCTTGCATGAGAAGACAAGGCCGGGCCTTGAGATAATTAATTCCCACCCCCCCCCCCCCACACACACACACACCCCGAAATGATCCCTCGCTGCTTTTTGTCTCAATATAGAACATGCAGGATTCCAGAAAGCCGGCCAAGACTGGGAGCCGTCAACAGCAGCTGGGTGTGAAGAGGGAGATTTTCCAGAGACAAAAGAATGCAACCCTCCCAGATGCCAAGATGAGGGCCCCCTCCCCATTTTGAGTCCCCAACTCCAACATGGGGGTCCCCCACTATTCAGTTCTAGAGGTGGGCACTGGCGATGATTGCTCGTACTTGCATCACATTCAGGGGGGCACCATAAAGTTTG
Source organism: Cryptoblepharus egeriae (assembly GCA_030015325.1). Taxonomy (NCBI): domain Eukaryota; kingdom Metazoa; phylum Chordata; class Lepidosauria; order Squamata; family Scincidae; genus Cryptoblepharus; species Cryptoblepharus egeriae. The sequence continues at coordinate 105,677,482 of JAREYC010000004.1, read as the reverse complement.
CCAGAATGTGCCCCCTTGCTGGATGTCTCCATGAATGTGTCTGATCCCCCTCTCCAAAGCTAACCACAAGCTTAAACAGCTTTGAAAGGGGATTAGACACATTGGTGGGAGAGAAGTCAGACCCCGGCCTTGAGTCTGGTGGCTTTGTGTTGCCATCATCTTGCTGGGGACATAGTCCACTATCAAGGGCAGGGGTATTCAAAGTGGGGGCCGGAACCCCATTGTGGGGGGGTTGTGACCTTGGGTTCAGGGATTGTGAGAGAATGGAATCTGCTATCTTATAATATGGTTTTGGGCTTTTCTCGGAGTAATAGCACAATCCTAACCATGTCTATTCAAAAGTGTTCAATGGGTCTTACTCCCAGGGAAGTATTTTTAGGGCCTGTCTCATTGAACACAATCAATATCAATCAATTAATCAATTGAACTTACTTCCAAGTAGACATGGAGGAGTTCTGGCATCACAGTGATGGCACATCCCAATCTGTTTGAAAGGGGGTTCCTTTAAATAAGTTTAAAGGGAGTCCTGAGTACCATTGGTCTATCTATGGACACTTGGTTGCCCATAGTGGGAAAGGGATGCTAGACAAGTTTGGACCCCTTGGGCTTGATCTAGCAGTCAGGCTTATCTTAGGACTGGTTGACCAGTCCCTAGGCTGGACAGTTGTCCCTAGGCTTGAACCGAATGGTGCACCAGGGCCTGGATGAGAGAGGTGAACCCATAGGTGATTACCCATAGGTGGTTACCCATAGGTGATGGAGGGGTGATGTGAACCTGACCTGAAATCTAGCTTGTCTTTCTGATGACATTTGTTTCATGTTTAGACCATGGTATCAAAAAGAGCCAAAGCCATGGTTGAAAACGAAACCCAGGTTGGAAACCGAGGTTCCAGACTGAGGACCCATCCTATAGCACCATCACAAGGAATAATCCTCAGTAAACATGTTTGGGACCAAAGGCTGGCAGGCTTTAGACTTGGGCATCTGTTTTTGAGCGAGGAAAAGTGGGATATACATCTTTAAAATAAATTAAATTCATTAATTTTCTTCCTTGAACCTCAAAGTCCACCATCTGGACCGAATGGCTGTGTACGCCCTGCAAGACACACAAGCTGATGATGCTTCATAAGTCTTGGAGAGCTGCATGTGGGAAAAATCTTCAGAAACCACCAGTGATCTTAAGTTGCATATTAATTTGTGTCAATGCAAATTTGTGCAAAACTGAAAATAGAATCAGTGGATTTGGGGGTTACTATTGCAATGAGCAATCATTCAGGCCCCATTATTTATCACTAAATACTAAACCATGGCAGAATGTGAACTGAGCATATGTGAAGTGCATAGTAGCATAGCTAAAGGGGTGCACGTTGCAGAGCACTAAGTTTTGCAGGGAGCCTCACCGCAGAATACAAGCAGCCCTCCCTTCCCCTTTGGAACCATTCTGAGCAATATGAGAAAAATGTGGCTTTGGAGAAGCCACAGCCATTAAACCAGTTTCCAAACTGGTTTATAATAATAGTAAAAACACAAATCTGATTCCACATACACAGCTTTTTCAGGAGGTAAGACGGGGAATTGGATACGCTCTTTTGCTTTTGGCTGTTGTAACAGCTGAGAATTCTTTCAATGGTCATCCATGATACACTTATTATTGTTGTTATTGTTTCATTTTATTTTAAAACTACCCCTTCCTCTTCACTTGGAGAACCCAAGGTGACCCTCTGTCGGCATCAATAAAACAGTAAAACAACGGCTAATATCATCACAACAGAACCACAACAGAGAGTAAAATAACTGCGGGCCTAAAGAGGTCCTCCGAATGTGTGGAATGTATAGGCATCCCCCTTATTGGACAGGCTAGGGACCGGAGCACTGTCCAAAAGCAAAACCGTTGAAAAGTGGAACCCAATCTTTTTTAGCCTATAAGTGTTGCTTCTAATGCTTAGCTAGCAAATTTCAAATGTATTTTGTTTTTCTTACACATTGTTGCTACCACAAAAATATTTATGCAAATGGATTCCCATAACTTCTTCGGGAATTTGATTAGACCAGGATCTACAATATGGGGGAGGGCAATTTTGGCCTTTAGAACAGCGGAGAGAGGTTGAAAGAGCAGAACATTCACTGAATAAATGAGTTCTGGGTATAACTGAGAGGTGTTGAAAAAGTGGATCATTAGAAAATGAACTCTCAGAAAGTGGGGGATATCCGTACCTTTTCCTCGCATCTGAATCATGGCAGTTGACCCCCCTCCCAAGAACATGGGAAGTGGGTGACAAGGTTTGTTGACCCCAAGTTTATTTAGCTACTAGAGATAACCTTGGATAGGCCCTCTAAGTTCTTCCCCAGGAATAGTTGAATTCTGTGATCAGAGTAAATCATGCTGGAGGAAGTCCCTGAGCGGATTCAAAGAGTACGTCCAGTAGTGATGACCCATTGCCTGACTAGGATCCCCTTGCTTTGTTCCCCTCTAATGGTTGACGTCTTTATCCCTATATCAAGAAACTTGCAAAAAATGGTTCTCCAATTGCAAGGTTCAAATCGGCAGACTATGTATTTTATATATTTTAAAAAAGCATTTTAAATGGGGCAGAGGTCGGGGGGCAGTTGTTTTATTGTTTTATTTTATTGTTTTTAACCAGTGTTTTTAGCTTGTTTTAATTGTTAGTCTTTTTATCCATTCTAATTGTATTTTAATTATGTTTTCACTTGTATTTATTAGTGATTTTAATGGTGTTTTATTCTTCTTCTGTTAGCCGCCTTGGGCTCCCTCTTGTAGGGGAGGAAAGGCAGGGTATAAATTAGGAAAATAAATAAAATAAAATGTAAGATCTCCCATTTTAGAAACTGAGCCCCATAGCCATGCACAGTGCACCCCATCCCATTCGGCACCTGTATCCAACTGCCGCCTTTCTCCCCTACTCAAAAACCTCCTCTAAACCACATCTTGGCTTTCGCTGTTCCTCGCCTTGTTGTCTCCTTTTTGGATCTGCGTCCCCCACCCTGGGCTATAACAAAAGAGGCGTCCAGAGAAATGCTCTGGAAATATCCCAGTGACACAAACAAAGCAGGTGTTAATCTCCAAACCTCGACAAAACCTCGACCCCCCCTTCCTGCTTAATCCTACCCCTGGGCTCATCCTGGCCCCCCAGCACCTGTCCCTATTCTCCAGCCCTCCTGCAGCCGGTCCACAATAGCAGCTGAAGCTCAGCACCGGTCCAAAGGCCTTGAGAGGTGCGAAGTTCCAGGGACGTGGCTCATTCCTGCCCCCTCCATCGCTGGGCGCCCTCGCAAGGCCCCGTCCCCTTAAACAACCCCCTGGTCCATCCAAGGTCAGAGAAGGTGAGAATGGCAGCTTGGCTTGGCTTGGCATCCAGTGGGCACTACCAGTGCCATGCCTTGAGACACTAATATGAGAACTCTTGTTTAATAATGTGTCATCAATTTGGCCACTAGTTTTTTGTTACCGGTTTGTTGAGAAATTTGTATTGTTTTATATTTGAACGAACGAACAAACAGGAGTTCCACCAAGCCTAGTGATGCCACTGCATTTACATTGCACATATGGTACACATGGTTTGAAAAAGGAAGAGGTCCGTGGGGTGGGGTGGGGGGCAGTGATGCATTGAGCTCTCACACCAGGTATGCAAACCCTAGTAGTGCCTCTGCCAGGCCAGTCCAGATCTTTGGTGCTTCTTGTGGCAGTTCTACAAATGCCTCTCCTCTTCCCCAGCAAGTGTTACAGCTGCTCCTTTTCTCATTCCTCCTCTTCCTCTTCCTCCTCCTCCTCCTCAGCATGAAGACAACTGCAAATAAACTTCTCCTCCCCACCAATTTTTGGATATTTCTGGACATTTTTGGACATTTGGTCACCTGGCTTTATAGATGTGGCCTGAACCTGGGATGTTCCTCTGAGGTCCTTTGCTCCACAGGCAGAATGTATTTAGATCTGGTATTTAGATCTAGAATGTATTTAGATCTAGATGTATTTAGATCTGTATTTAGATCTATTTAGATGTTGGCTTCTAGCCAACACTCCTAGTGAGATTGGTATGTGCCCCAGTTGACCACCCAAGCCCACCCATCAGCATAAAGAGAGGGATGGAGTGGCCTGGTGGTTCCCACTACTCTATCTGATCCTGTGGGTATAGGATCCCACTCATTCTATACCAACACATCTTGGTAACCCCGATATGTCATCAAGCACAAAGACACTTCGGCTTTGGTGCAGAATGATATCTCCACTTTTTCCAGGATGTGGCCTTTTTAAACCCTTGTGCTCTGGGGGAAAAAATCTTCCTTGCCTCTTGTTCTAAGTGAGCAGGAAACATGGAGCCTACTTGTAATTAATAACTTATCCATAATAATTTTAATTTTAACAATAAGTAACATAGTGTTTAAATTAACCTAATGAAAGCAATATATGTGAGTGCGTTACTGTCTTTCTAGTTTTTAAAAAAAAATTTGTCATGTCTTACATTTTACTTGGGTGTCCTATATTTTGTCCTCTTTTGCAGTTAGGATATATGGTCACCCTGCTTCGGTGTGTCTTGCAGGGTCTACCTTTGGAACTGAATACTGGTTTGTGCAAGTTACAAACCAATGCAAGGTCAGCATTCCAGAGACAACTGAAGTAGCACAAGGATGGCATTCCTAAGTAGGCGCATTTAGGGAATTAATTTTATTTTGTCCACTTTTACTACTCCAAGCCAACCAGCAAACACCCCAATGTGGCAACCCCTTTTCTGCTTAGTATGTCTTTCTCTTAAGTAGCTACTTGTCTCCCCCTTCTGGGAATTACTACTTACTGCACCCAGTGTTGTGCAGCTGTTTCTTTGGGTCCATCCAGTCCAAACCAGCAGCATTTTCACCAACTTTCTGGTGATCGTTTCTCCATGCTTCCTCATTTCATTTATAAATTTTATTTATTTTATTATAAATTTATTTTGTTTATATTTTATAAATTGATTCTTTTACTTATATTTCATTTAAAGAAATTTATTTTATTTATTGCATTATAAATTTTATAATTATTATTGTGGTTGGTCTTTTGACCGTAATAAAGTTTTATCTATCTATCTAATTATTATTATTGGTTTTCGTTTTGGGTTTTTAATAAGGTGGCTCTTTTGAACACCCTGCCTGTTTAAAATAACGTTCACTGGGAATTCCATTGGTTGGCCCATCTCTAGAAACACTCCACAGAACCCAGTGGTTCTTGATGAAGACCCAGTTGCAGCAAGCAAGGACCTCTGGGTTCTGGCTCTCAGTTTGCTCAGGTGATCTTTGCGGTGTTTCCTCTGCCTCCATTTCCACCCACTCACAGCACAATCCTATATATTACTCAGAAGTCCCATTTGATTCAATGGGACCTTTCCGGGTAAATGTGGATAGGATTGCAGCCTCATTGATCTAGCCAACAGTGGCATCAGTATTATTGCACAATGTAAGCATACTAAATCATTTGATGTGGAATTTAATGAAACAACAACAACAACAACAACAACAGCAACAACAACAACAACAACAACTGATTGTTCCAAGAACCAGTGAGGTGTAACTATGACACAATGGGCTCACCAGGTCCCCTTGGGGAAAAGGCAGGGTAAAAAGTCAGTGAATAAGATTGCACTCCTATCCACACTTTCCTGCGAGTAAACTGTTAACTATAATAAGATTTTACTTCTGAGGATACAGGCATTGGATTGGGCTATGAATGAATGAATGAGTTAGGCTAGCCTAAATCAGTTAGGATTGCACAATGATTGAATGAACGATACTTGCCGGGTAGTGAATCATACAAGTAGCACAGGCCGGGGAGAACTTTAACCCTTGAAAAACAGAGAGTGCTAAAAACATTTTATTTCATTTTATTTTATTTCCAAAAAGCATTTTATTGAGGCGGTGGTTGGGGGGTTACTGTTTTTATTGTTCTTCTTTTGTATGTTTTTAATTGTTTTTAATTGAAATGTCTTATTTAATGCTTCTTATTATGTTTCATCGTGAGCCACCTTGGCCCGGGAAAGGTGGGATATAAATTTTTAAAATAAATACATAAAATCCACAGATTTATCTAGCCTGGCTCTCCATCACAACGGAGTCTTTATCCAAGCTGTCTCCTTAGACCTCCCCCCCACCCCCCCATCCACAGTATGGAAATAATATTGACCTGTGTGACCCGGATGCCACATGGATTACAAAGCTAATGTACATAAAGTGGCCGGTCAGCGCATGGCAGCATCTTGACAACTATGTTATTTATTTGGTGGTGCTGTTACCTGCCTCCACTGTCTGCCACCTTCGTCCCTTGAGCTTCTCAGGCAACACTCATCTTCTCTATTCTTATCAAGCAAAGATATTCTTGGATCCCCCCTAGAATTATTTGCTCCCCCTTCACTCGCTATCACTTCTGTCGTTTGATCTCTCATCCAGTCCATCCTGCGCAGTTTTCTTCAGTGCACCCCCCCCCCAACATTCCCTTCTTTTTTTATTTAGACTGTAATCTCTATGGGACAGGGACCTCTTCTCTTGTGCTTTGCAATGGGTCGTGAACGTCGATGGCATGGTCTTGATGAGGGATATCCATCCCAACCTCATCTCTTTGCCCCACAAGCTGTCATTCTGGCTCAGATCCCTTCTCCTTATCTGCCACCCTCCAAGTGTGTGTGGCCACCCCTTCCCCGCCCTATGGAATGTGCCTCTCCTCTGGGAAGCAAGGAATTGGGGGGGTGGGGGGAGGACAGATGAAGGGAAGAGAAGGCGCTCCATTCATGGTCAGGCTGGTCCTCTGCAGAGCCATCTCTTTGCTTCCTTGTCATCGTATCAGCCACAGCTGTGATGGGCCTGGAGCAGAGGGGGGAGGCTGGGATGGGGGGGATGATGCTATTTTGGATGGAAGAATATAAAGGGAGGGGGATTGAAAAAAGCTCAGATCACTTGGACTCCGGACTGAGATACCTACCTTCCTGGAGTGAGAGATGGGGCAATGGATCATTTGAGGGTGGTGGTCCGAGAAATAAATGGGATTTTTTTTAATGGTCCAAATAAGTTAAGGGGAGAAATAAATGGATTTTTTTAAGGTCTGAGAAATAAACGGGAGAAATAAATGGGATTTTAAAGGTCTGATGTTTAAGGTCTTTGATGGCAGCAGGGTTAGGACGCGAGAAGTGGAGAAAGACGTCCTTCAACCAAGGCTGAGCTACAAATATAGCTTCCTTTGGGCCACAATTCAAATATTGCTTGAATTTCTTGATACTTTCCATTTGGGGTTGTAGAATTTCTTTCTGGGTAAGCATTTTTGGAGTGACTGCGTGTGCAAGTTCTCTGATGCAAGTTTGTGGATGTTGTGGATACGATTAGGATAAACTGGGCTGGAGAAACAAAAGGATCGCAAGGATAGCTTGTCCTGCACTGACCCACCAGCCTCAGTTTCCCATTCGTTGAGCCAGAAAGGGCAGCATTTAAAAAAAAGAACCCATTGAGAATGTGATGGAGGAAGAAAAACTTAATGGAGTAAGATATGGACAGAACATTGCAAGGCGGATGGGAATGTGGGAGGGGTTTTCTGTTGAGAAGGAGTAGGAATTTCTGGCATGGTTGGATGGTGTAGCCACACCATACCATCAAATGAGTGCATAGCAGGTGATGCTCAGAGATGTGGAACTGCGCATCGGAAGCATCAAGGGGCAACGGGATCCTAACAAGGGGACCGTCTAGTAGGATTTTTTTCTGTAGAAAGTATGGGGGGATTGCAGGCCTGTAGGGTGGCTTTTGGGGGGTATACTTATGGGAAGGGGGAGTGGAGAGGTAGCCAATGGGGCTAAAAATTGAGTGGAGGACAAAGTGTAGCGAAGTAAGCAGAGGGCAGGGAAAGAAGCTACTGTATTTACTCAAATCTACTCCGCCATTGAATCTAATGCGCACCCTATACCTATAATCAAAATACTGTACCGCATTTACTTGAATCTAATTAACCATCAAATCTAATGCGCATCCTGATTTTGGAGACTAAATTCGACTGAAAAAGGTGAGCATTTAGATGTGAGTAAATACAGTTTTTGTGGTGGGGGTGAAAAGTCTGCAGTGGGAGGGAGTTGAAAAATATCAATTAAGGGGCATACTGGTGGGGGGGAAGACCAGCTGTTGAGACCAGACTTCTTACTCTCTCCTCGCCAGCTCCTACTAACTGAGGGTTGTGACCCCCCCTAACATTTTTTCACAATAATGTCAGGGTTTTCCCGAGAGGCAACTGTTCATCCAGAATGCTGCACCATCCTTGGGTCTGGCAACCATTCCCAGCTGGTTTATTCCCCCTGCTTTCCCCCTATACCCCGGAGCACTTGAGTTTGCAAAGCACTTCATAGTTATTATCGATGTGGTCCTTCACTCCACCCTGGAAGGTAGGCCAATCTTATTAAACCCATTTTGCAGCCAAGTAAGACTGAGGCCGATGGGGCAGCTCATGGCAAAGGCGAGTTTTACACCAAAGTTGCAACTTCTACGAGTTCCAAACTCATCCTTTTCTTTTTTTCTGTCTCTCTAGATCTTTTGCTGCTTTCTTTTCTTAGACTCTAACAGGTAGGAGGATCCCCGTTTGGGGTTTCATTTGTTCTGGTGGGCACTAAAATGGAAGTCACCATGGCTCAGGATTTTGGGGGGCACAGTGGACCGGTAGGAGGCAATGACACACCTTGCTCAGCATGGCTTGGAGTTGGCATCGGGGTCCCGGCATCACTGATGATGATGTTCTGAGCTGAGAGGGGCTTTCCTTCCAAGGCAGTTGTGGTTCAATCATGTGGTTCAATCCAATGATCTGTCCTGCAGAATGGGTGATGCCCAGATGGCTGAGTTTGGCGCTGCCGCCTCCTACCTCCGAAAGTCGGACAAGGAGCGCCTGGAGGCCCAGACCCGGATCTTCGACATCCGTACGGAGTGTTTTGTGCCAGACGAGAAAGAAGAGTATGTCAAAGGCAAAGTGCTGAGCCGTGAGGGTGGAATGGCCACCGTGCAAACCGAGAGCGGCAAGGTCTGTGGGGCTAAGCGGGCAAAGCACGGGTTAGAGGTCAAGGATGATCGGGGGGGGGGGGCATAGAACATCAATAGGCACAATGGTAAAAGGGGAAGGGGTAAAGGGGTGCCCTACTCTTCTGCATCTGTGGGGCTTGCTGTGGGGGTCATATCTTATCTGATCGTATCTTCCTCCCCACCCATAGACAGTGACAGTGAAGGAGGCCGATGTCCACCAGCAGAACCCACCCAAGTTCGACAAGATAGAGGACATGGCCATGCTAACCTTCCTGCATGAGCCGGCCGTCCTATACAACCTGAAGGAGCGCTATGCGGCCTGGATGATCTACGTAAGTAGCTTGGGGCCACCCTGTTCTTCTCCCCACCAATGTGTCTGGCTGTCCTCTGGCCGTGTCTTCACTTAGCTTCACAACAACCTTGCAAGGAAAGGTGAGCTGAAAGAGAGTTGCCAGAAGAATTTCATGGCATGGTATCTGTCAGGCAAAGGATGTGCAGCCACATTGTTTAGGAACACCACTGATGTGCTATGGCCACAACATCAGGCTGGATTTTCAGTGTCACAGGGGTGATTATTTGTCTCTGGGACCCCTCACCCTTTCTCGTGTTCAGAGATTTCCTCTTGGGTTCCTTCCCCAGACTTACTCTGGTCTCTTCTGTGTGACCGTCAACCCTTATAAATGGCTTCCAGTCTACAACGCTGAGGTTGTGGCTGCCTACCGGGGCAAGAAGCGCAGCGAAGCCCCTCCACACATCTTCTCCATCTCTGACAACGCGTACCAATACATGTTGACCGGTAGGAAAGCCTTGTGCTTCTTTTTCTCCTTTGGGGACCTGATCTTCCAGAGCCCTGCTTCATAGACCCCCCTGATCCCTACACCCTTGAGAATCCCTTTCTTCTGCAATAAATGACATTATATCTCTATTCACTACTCTTTGTTGTGGGTCTATAGCAGGGCCGGCTCATTCACGAGGCCAACTGAAACTGTTGTCTCAGGGGCAGATTGGTGGGGAGACCCTCTTCTGTCCTCTTTGGAAGAGGGAGACAGGGAAGGAAAAGAAATATACAGGAGATTGCTGAGTTGGATCATTGGGGAGAGGAGGGGCAGAGGCTGGCACATCATTGGGTAAGGGGGATAGGCATCAGGTGGTCTTGGGTCAGCCCTAGTCTGGGGTCTGGTTCACACACAGCTAGGGGTTCTATCCTGCTGAACCAGACCACCAACCAGACACAAGGGAGAAGCAACAGGGCATGGCTGCAACTAGCTTCCTTAGTACAAAACCATCTTGGTGCTCTTGGTGCAATTTGGAAATCAGGTTGGATGAACCTTCAGTCTGCTCCAGTGTAGATTTTCTGACATTTCTCCTCCTCTTTCCAGACCGCGAGAACCAGTCCGTCCTCATCACGTAAGCACCAACATACATTTTTTGTTCTTAGAAAAAAATTAAAATTAAAAAATTCTCAATTCTAAATTTTAGATGCTCTCTAATATGTTTTTTTAAGATGTTCCCATGCTCAAAATTGTTTGCAAAGTCTTTCTCAGCCGTCGAAATCATGACATGGTTTGGCCACCGACTGTTGCATGTTCCCCACTGCCTTATTTTCTTCTTTATTCCAGCGGAGAATCCGGGGCAGGAAAGACAGTGAACACCAAGCGGGTGATCCAATACTTTGCCAGCATTGCTGCCATTGGGGATCGCAAGAAAGAGGCAACAAACAGCAGCAAGGTCCTTGCTATTATTCATGGTTTGGCATGTTCAGTAGGCACAAATCTTTTCCAGCCCTGCTTCTCCACTATACTACCATGGTGTCTGTAGGGGAAGTATAGGGGAGTCAGGCCACACTGGCTGACATGCATGGTGGGGCGACACCACAACTTACCCAATTGGCAAAATTTTAATATTTTAACCATGCTATATATTGTTCAATTTGTAATTTCTTGCAGAATGCAATGAAAGAAACCACAGTGAAATATCTCTATTTTATCCAAAGTTATAGACAGCAAACCATCCCTTTCCTCCTCTTCCTCACCCTTAAGAGAACCAGCAGCTGCACTGGAGGCAGCTGTCCCTTCCGCAGATGGTTCGACAACAGCCAGCCCCTTGCTGTCTGACGGAGATTATCTGAATGGTCAAGGAAGGGCTGTGAACACTGAAAAAACAAACATTATGACCAACTTTCTGTTCTTGCATTCCAAAAATGCTCTTCGGCTGCCCAATAAGGACAGGAAAGCTGAATGCAAGAACCCACATAAAGGCAACATTGTGGCTGGCATTTCAACCAGTGATACCTTGGGGCACTGTGATATCAAACAGTGATACCATCCATCCATCCATTCATCCATCCATCCATCCATCCATCCTTCCGTCCATCCGTCCATCCAACCATCCATCCATCCATCCATCCATCCATCCATTCATTCATTCATTCATTCATTCTGTAATTTAAGCATTGATTACCCTCACACATTTCATCCCACTTTGTCAACTTAAAGTCTAGAAACTTTATAGTTTAAAAAATAGGAAAACTATAATTGTAGGGTAGTGATATCTAGCACCAGTTTTCCGTGCTTGTAATCCCGGGATTTACAAAGCCCTGGTTTAGGGGAATCATCACATTAAAGGCAACAACAGACTCCATCAGGTTGGGCCACAGGGTGACCACATCACTGAAAAAACCTGGATTTGTCCATATTTTTAGCTTCCTGTCCAGGTGTACCTCCTGAGGTGCACACACCAGTACGGCTCATAATTTGTGTTGGTGGTCTCCACCATAAAATTGCCCAGTCCCCATTTCAAGCCATTGAGGCCAGATGCTCTCACCATACCCTGTGCAAGGAGTTCCACAGATTCACTAGTGATTGGGTAATGAAATATTTTCTTTTGATGAAACAGAATACAACATTTTTTAACTCTCCTCTTCATCAGTTTTAGTTGGCTTCTTTAGTTTCATTTTGGCTTCTTTGTCCTATATTTTGGCTTCATTTTTGAACTTTGTGATGGTGCGCAGTACACCATCATGTCATATGTCATTGGATTCGTATTGAAGAGCAGAATCCATTGCAAAAATCAGTTTTGAGATATCCCCTTCCTATCAAAAGTTATGGCCAAAAAATATAAAAACAAACAAAAATTGGCATTTTTTTAAGTGGGTAGGAATTTTGGCCTCAGAATAGGAATTTTGGCTTTGGGGTTCAGGAATTTTGGGTTTGGCATCTGGTCACCCTGGGCCACCTCGACTCTGAAAGTCTGGTTAGTGCTTCCATTTGTTGTAAGAATTTGCTCCTCTTTTAGGGGACGCTGGAGGATCAAATCATCCAGGCCAACCCTGCGTTGGAGGCCTTTGGGAATGCCAAAACCTTGAGGAACGACAACTCCTCCCGATTTGTGAGTACTCCCAGAAGTAAAATATACTCATGGAAGACCTCTCTAGGGCTGTTTTAGGTATGGGATGATGCTCAGGGAAGACACAAAGATTTGGGGTCTATAAATTACCAAATATTTTGCTCCACTTCTTACTGTTGCTACATTTCTGTCCCCTTCTTTCTTCCTCCAAGAAGCTCAGTTTTGCTACACAACTACCCTGTGAAGTGGTAGTATTAGTCGTCGCTCAAGGATCATCACAGATGTGTGGAGGATTTGAATCCAGGTCTTGCCATGTTTAATATACATTCAAATCCTTCTATATTAATTTAGGGTAAATTCATCCGAATCCATTTCGGGGCAACCGGAAAGCTGGCGTCTGCTGACATTGAAACTTGTAAGTGAAGCTAAGAACACAAATGTACCCATATCCACATGTCCACTGATCAACTTATACCCCACAAGGCTCCCTGTATGCCTGCCTAGATTCTCATCTTCTTTGAACCCCAGACAGAACTTACCTCACCAACACCCAGAACCTTGTGCCCCAAACAGTGGCATAGTCGGGGGTGCAAAGCACTAAACTTTGCAGGGATCCTCACTGCAGCTTGCAAGCAGCCTTCCCAACCCCTTTCGGAAACATTCTGGGCAAAGGGAGTCATATGACTTCCCCTTAAAACCCCTTATCTCCCCACATTAAATCCAACTGCGTATTGGGTCATGAGGAGCCCAATCCTATGCCCATCTACCGAGCAGTAACCCCCAAATCCAGAGTAACTATGGGAGCACGTAGGAGACTTTATGTGCACCCGTAGTTACTGCACCACCTAGTGAAAACCTATGGGAAATTCATACTGGAATTCAGAGTAACTTGTTCTTACACCAGAGCAAGGACTCCCCGTCGTTACTCAGGATTTTGCCCTAAGTCTCACTATAGTCAATGGATCTTACTCTCAGGAAAATGTAGATTGAATTGCAACCTAAATCTTTCTGTACTATGGGCGCAATCCAGAGTAACTACGTGGAGTCCTTGCTCCGGGGTAAGAACAATTTGCTCTGGATTGCAATATGAATTTCCCATTGGTTTTCACTACGTAGTGCAGCAACTATGGGTACACATAAAGTCTCTTACGTACTCCCGTAGTTACTCTGGATTGCAGGGTTAGTTGCTTTCTTTATTCTATGTTGCTTTCTTTCTTCTTTATTTCTTTGTTCTGTTGCATGCTTTTTACACATCTTCCCTCCTTGCATTCAATTTTTGTGCTTGCTCTTCTAGACCTCCTGGAGAAATCCCGAGTAATTTTCCAGCTCAAAGCGGAAAGGAACTACCACATTTTCTACCAGATCCTGTCCAATAAGAAGCCAGAGCTTCTGGGTGAGTCAAGGCAGGACGACGTAGTAGATCCTGCTGGATCCATAGCAGGAAAACAGGCTTTACTCCCACGATCCCATCCAAAGATAGGGGATCCCCATAGGAAGGAAGGAACCAACACATGAATGAATGAATGAATGAATGAATCAATCAATCAATCAATCAAGCAATCAAGCAATCAGTCAGTCAATCAATCAACAATATTTAAATACCACTTTTCAACAAAATGTTCACAAAGCGGTTTACTTAGATAATAAATGAACGAACAGACTTCCTTTAAGGGGTGAATGAGGTTCATCCTTTTTTACACCCCTAGTCAAACTGCAAGATATTCCACTTTTATTGCCCAGCTATAGGCTCCAAAGTGTGGACTTTCCCACCATCTGAACCCTTCTTGTCCTCTGCTTCTGGGGAGTTTAATGTCACCCAAGCCTCTGCAACCTTCTGCTCATCCATCTTTTTTGATTCCTCCACCAATTTCCAAATAGATCTGTTACTGGTGACCAACAACCCCTACGACTACCACTACGTCTCCCAAGGAGAGGTGACCGTGGCCTCCATTGATGACTCCGAAGAACTGCTGGCTACAGATGTGAGTGGTTTTGGGGGTACATAAAGCTGGCACACTGGCTGATCCTATGCAGATTTATGTAGAGATGGAAGTCCCACTGAGGTTGGTGGCATTAATCCACATAATTATAATCTTTATAATTATATACATATTATACACATATAATGTGCAGGGATGGATTTAGGTTTGATGAGGTCCTAAGCTATTGAAGGTAATGGGGCCCTTTACCTGTCCAGCTGTCCTTAGTCAACAACAAATTGTTGCTGTTTTTGTGTTGAATATATGCTATTTATGGACCTAATCTAAAGCCATTTGCACATAACAAAATGTGTATTTTATCAATTGAACTGAAATACAATTTAAATTTTGGGGGTCCCCCAAGAGAGTGGGGCCCTAAGCTATAGCTTGTTTAGCTAATACATAAATCCTGCACTGATAATGTGTATAGACCATACAGAATTATAACCTTTCCCAAAAAAATGTATGGGGAAGAAGGTAGTAAGTAGAGTGGTCGGAGGGGCAGACGTGGTGGGAAAAGAGAGATGGTGTCTGGTGCTAGGAAGTGCACCAATGACAGGTCACAGGACCACATGGACTTTTCGACTTAGATCCTCTCTTGTCCTCCTTTCTGTGTCACTCTGGACCACTCTAGAAAACAGAACTTCAAGTGATGGCCTTGAACCCTATATAGCCCTGTTGCTTACCCACAATAGTGGCAGAACAGAGGAAAACTGAGATCCATCATCAGTTGGATGGAAGACTGAGATCCAAGCTGAGATCCGTCCTCTGTGACATCTGGCTCTCCTGGGCAGTTTGGCAGTGGAATAGATTGCCAAGGGAGGTGGTGGACTCTCCAAAGCAGAGGCTCAACAATTTTGGAGATGCTCTAAGACAGGGGTCAGGGAACTTTTTGACCTTTTACCCCAAAGTATATTTAGATACTCCGACGTTACCCCCTTGATTTGAAAGGAAGAAAATCATATATTATTAATATAGTGCACTGCATCAGGTCCTTGTACACTACAATACTGTAACACATATAGCCGGGCATGCATATAGATTCTATATGCAATGAAATGAAATTCCTGGGAGAATGGACGGTCGCGCTGCTGAGATACAGCCAGGCATGTATATATATTCATATGCATGCCCAGCTGTGTCTCAGCAGTGTGACTGTCCATTACCCCTAGGAATTTTATTTTTATCCCATTTGGGGTAATTTACCCCTCTTACCCGACTACTGTTCCAGGAGGATTCCTGCTAAGGCCAAGGGGTTGGAATAGATGATCTTTGAGGTCCCTTCCAGTGCTGTGATTCTCCCTTCTGATCTGCCCACAGAGTGCCTTTGATGTTCTGGGTTTCACCCCGGAGGAGAAAGTCGGGGTGTACAAGCTGACGGGTGCCATCATGCATTATGGCAACATGAAGTTCAAGCAGAAGCAGAGGGAGGAGCAGGCAGAGCCGGACGGCACCGAGGGTAAGAAAAAATGGATGAGCTAAGTGGCACATAGGGGGTCAAAGAGAAGATGGGGCGAGGAACTGGGGGAAGGGAGCTATGGGTGGTCCAAGGCAGACAATCTTTTAAAAAACTTTTTGTTTTTGTCTTTTTTTCCAGATGCAGATAAATCTGCCTACTTGATGGGCCTGAACTCGGCTGACCTCCTCAAGGGACTCTGCCACCCGCGGGTCAAGGTTGGCAATGAGTACGTCACCAAGGGGCAAAATGTCCAGCAGGTGAGTAGCTTTCCCAGTGGGCAGCATCACCACCCAGTGGGACGATCCCTTGCCTTCCTTGAACCAGGATAGCAAAAATTTAAACTTAAAAAAATTTAAATTTCAAAAATTAAAAAATTTAAATAAATCAGGATGGTAGAGTTTTTCTTATGCACATTTATTGAATGTTGTTTTTCCATCATGTGGCCATTGTTTCCTCCTGTGGATTGAGAGAGGCTTGGAGGACACTTGAGGACATCTATTTGTTCCCAAACATTCAGGCTGAGTAGTGATCTAGTGCTGGTTCTGACAGTGCTAGCTTCATATACTACAATCCCAAAGACACTTTCCTGGGAGTAAGACCCATTGAACAGAATGCAGCCTATTTTTGAGTAGGCATGGTTAGGATTGCATCAGTCCAGTCCTCCAGAATCCTATAGACTCCGAACTTTCAAGGATACATCCTTGGAGCTGTACTATAGCCGTACTCCAGCCATGCTATAGCTGTTAGTAAGCAATAGCTACAGCCTTCCTATAAGCCCTTAGATAACTTTATCATCTATATAAATCATATTAATACTTGATTTTCCATAAGTCCATGTGTTGTATGTTATACACTAACAAAGGAACCACGTATAGGTATATAAGATCGGAATAGATTTTCTTTTTAAGTGTTTTTAGAACCAAATCTTTCTTTTGCAGCCTTAATAGGAGCAAGAAATTTTTTAACCCTTAGATGACCAACCAGATCCATTGACCGGCAATTATAATTTATGCAAATTAGGCTATTTTTAGAGGGTCGTCTAAATTTTTTTGGGAGAAATTGCATCTTTTCCATGCAAGCTCAGGCCAGTTTCCTCTGTGTCGATGCATTATTCCTTTGTTTTGTCTTGTGGAATAAAAATCCCTGGGGGTTCCCTTGACCCTTTTGCCCCTCTTCAGGTGTACTACTCCATCGGGGCCCTGTCTAAGTCTGTATATGAGAAAATGTTCAGCTGGATGGTGGTCCGAATCAACAACTCCTTGGAGACCAAGCAGCCTCGGCAATATTTCATCGGGGTGCTGGACATTGCGGGGTTTGAGATCTTTGATGTAAGTGAATCTCTGAAGTATCAGATGGAGCAGGGTGGGGGTTTCGGGTTTGGCAAGCAACTAGATTCGGCTAAGAAGGCTGGTCTCTTGCATGAGGATCTGCCTTCTGTGGATGGATGGAAGCACTCCCTATAAGTACCATAGGTGATCCATTTTCTCACCCATCCAGTTCAACAGTTTTGAGCAGCTCTGCATCAACTTCACCAACGAGAAGCTGCAGCAGTTCTTCAACCACCACATGTTCGTGCTGGAGCAGGAGGAGTACAAGAAGGAGGGCATCGAATGGGAGTTCATCGACTTTGGCATGGACCTGCAGGCCTGCATCGACCTCATTGAGAAGGTATCATCAATCCTAGAAAATTTAAAAAATTAAATGTAGATGTTAGGTATCATAGGCTGCAATCCTATACACAGTCTCCTGAGAGTAAGTCCCATAGAACACAATGGGAGTTATTTCTGAGTAGACAGAATTGTACCCAGAATTGTAGACGGACGGACGGACGGACGGACGGACGGAAGGAAGGAAGGAAGGAAGGAAGGAAGGAAGGAAGGAAGGAAGTTATATTTAAATATATTTAATATAGGCTGTGGGCTGTGGGTGGCGCAAGCGGTTAAGACGCTGTGCCTGTTAACCTGCAGGCCAGGGTTCGAGACCCGGGTCAGCCCCACAAGACAGGGTGAGCTCCTATCCATAGCCCAGCTCTGCGACACCAGCTGGATCCAAAGGCTTTGCCTTTCCATTGGACTAATTCAGTGGTATGGAGAGGGGGGATTTGCTGTTTGGGTAACAGCCTATCCTCCATAACAATCTAACCCAGGCTTTTGTGCTTTGCATGCAGCGTATGCAGCACCGAGCACGATACCATAGTCTTCCAAGACTGACGAAGGCCTGCTTTTTTTAATATAGGCTGCAACCCTAACTTCATTTATTTAGGAGTAAGGCTGCAATCCTAAAAACACTTTCCTGGGAGTAGGCCACATTGAATACAATGGGACCTACTTTTGAGTAGACATGCTTAAGATTGCACTGTAAGCCCCACTGACTATAATGAGGTTTACATCTGAGTAGACAGGGTTAGTCTTGCACTCATAGCTGAGTGCAATACTATATAAATAATAATTATAAATAATTACAAATATAAATCATTTAAGATGAGTGTGATGAACACAAAAGTGGCTGTCAGTGAATAGTTGGATATGTTTTAAATTTAAGCAGTTAAGCAACTGAACTTGTGGCTTTGCTGTTGCTGTAACTTACAAATGTAATCTTTATTTTATCTATTATTTGAACAAAATATTGTAAACTCAGAGAAGGTATCATCAAGATATTAAAAGCATGATTTCTGAAGTGGTCCTCCTGACATTGCCATAGTCCTTATTTTTAATGAATGTACAGATTGAAAAGGTTGGTCCATAATCATGACCTCCTGGTTAGGTGGCTTACCAAGGTTCTTCTTCTTCTCCTCCGGCTTCTTGGATTGGAAAATCAAGTGGTTTATCTGGTCTAATCATGATTCTGCTGTTTCTCTTCCCCTTCCTGGGCAGCCACTGGGCATCATGTCCATCCTGGAGGAAGAGTGCATGTTCCCCAAAGCTTCTGATATGACCTTCAAGGCCAAGCTGTACGACAACCACCTGGGCAAGTCGGCCAACTTTGGGAAGCCACGCAACACCAAGGGCAAGCCGGAGGCCCACTTCTCGCTCAACCATTATGCTGGCACTGTGGACTATAATATTCTGGGGTGGCTGGAGAAAAACAAGGACCCACTCAACGAGACAGTGGTGGGGCTCTACCAGAAGTCCTCACTCAAGCTGCTTGCATCCCTTTTCTCCAGTTATGCTGGAACTGAGGCTGGTGAGATGTGTCCAAGAGAGATGTTCAATGTGATGGATTTGGGGGTCTGATCAATGGAGGGTGGATGAGAGAGAGAGAGAGAGAGAGAGAGAGAGAGAGAGGGTAGAAATTCAGCAATGACTACCAGACAATTCCAACACTGTTTTCTGCCCAAGAGTACTTCACAGAGTCATTGAATCCTAGAGTTGGAAGGGACCTGGTAGGTCATCTAGTCCAGCCCCCTGCCTGTAGCAGGAAATTCTCCTAGAGCATCTCCTACAGGTGCTGGTGGAGCCTCTGCTTGAAGATCCCCAGTGAGGTAGAGTCCACCACCTCCCTTGGCAATCTATTCCTGTGCCGAATCACCCTCACCGTCAGGAATTTCTTCCTGACTTGAATCCCCATATAAATTATTTTCCAGTAGGTTCAAGTTTCCTACTCAGTTCTGGATCTCCCTCCCCTTCACTGATGTATTTTATATGCCAGTGTCTCCCTCTCCCATATACCGTATTTACTCAAATCTAATGCACTCCTTTTCCTGCCGAATTTAGTCTCCAAAATTGAGTGCTCATTGGATTCAATGGTGCATTAGATTTGAGAAAATATGGTATTTAGATTATAAGAATAGGTCAGTATTTTGTTTAATAGTTTACTATACTGGAATAAAAAATGTAACCTAAACCTATTGTTTAAAGCAGGGTTTCTCAACCCCTGGTCCAGGGACCACTGGAGGTCCTTGACTAATCCCCAAGAGGACTCCTCTAAGTGCCTCTTCCCCCTTACAGCAGGAGGACTCTGTCGGAGGATTGCAGCCTCAGAGATCAATCCTATGCCTGTCTACTCAGTAGTAAGTCCCATTGTAGTCAGTGGAGCTTACTCCCAGGAAAGCACAGTTGCCGCCTCAGAGTCCAATCCAGTGCCTGTCTACTCAGAAATAAGTCCCATTATAGTCAATGAGGCTTACTCTCCAATAAGACTGGCTAGGATGGCTTTGTGCATCTTCAATCCATCCTGCATTGAAAAAAGTTGACAATCCCTGCTCTGAGTAGACATACATTGAGACATTGAGCTCTCACCTGCAATCCTATCCACAGTAACCCAGCAATCGCTCTATTTATTATAATGGGATTTCCAGCTGGAGGCAGCAGTGCTGTGCTTTAGATGGGGAAGCCCCCCCTCCAGGTCACCAGAAGCAGGATTCTCCCCCTACCCCTGGGCTGGTCCATGGAAAATTTATTTTCCACAGAACTGGTCCCTGGACCCAAAAAGGTTGAGGACCACCGACTTAAAGAAGTGCATTTACCAGTAATTAAAAAATCATTACGTAACCCCATTGTCATATGATGATGATGATGATGATGATGATGACAATGTCATAAAACTAATATTATTAGCTATAATTTCATATAATATGACATATCGTATAACTCTTTGTTGCATATGGTAAAATTAAATTTGGGGCCTGTTTTACAGCTGCGCTTTACAATTGCCAGTAAACATTTTTCCCCTCTGACTTTTTAGATTGAGGTGCGCATTAGATTAGATGGCACATTAGAATTGGGTACATATGGTATATTTCAAGAATACTTTGGTATATAAGCCTTGGTGTCACTGATAGGACCAACTTGAGACCCCCCCCAGTACCTGTCACAGCGTGCCACATCCCAAGCCTAGGGAATGGCTTGTCAGAGAGGACAGGATAGAGAAAAGTGCGAAGGAAGGAAGGAGGGAAGGAAGGAAGGAAGGAGTGTCTGACTTTTCTAGGCTACAATCCATGTGCCTTGAAAGTGTGGGTATTTGAGATTGGTGTTCATCATCCCGTTTCACTGTCCCTAGGTGGAGATGGAGGGAAGGGGAAAGGGGCCAAGAAGAAAGGATCGTCTTTCCAGACCGTCTCTGCACTTCATCGGGTAGGAAACCAAAGACCTTGGGACGGGTTGAAGGGTGCTTGCTCCATCAAAGGTGGAGGAACCCCAGATCTCAGGGTTGCCTCTCCCCATGGATTGGGACACCTGGGGAAGGCAAACTTGAAGAGCAAAGAGGAATTGCTGTGGGTAATGCTCAGGGGCTCAAAACATTTTGCAAAACCGAAGCGCCACCTTGGGCGGATGGATGAGTGGGCAAGTGAGAGCAGTTTCTTGGTCCTCACCCACCTTTCGCCTGTGATATGCCTCACTAAGAGTGGCCATGACACCAGACCAGTGGTGTAGCTAGAGGGGGTGCAAAGCTAAAGCTTCCCTTTAGAGCAATGGTTTTCATTCTTTTTCATCTCATGGCACACTGACAAAGTGTTAAAATTGTCAAGGCTGTCTGTCTTGGACCATCCGTTTCTGGACCATTGACAAGACACACCTTGGTGCCGATTGGAGTTCAAATCTCCAAATTGCACCCTCAAATCGGTGGTTCCCCAAAATCACAAAAGTGTGCCATGCACAGTGGTGGAAAATCAGTCCTTTAGAGCCATTCTGGGCAGAGGGAGCAAAACGGATTCCAAGTATGCATGACTTGGAAGGGGGGGCTTTGCACCCCTCTTGCACCAGAGCACCAGGTTACCTAGAAATCATGTCCTTGGACACAGGAGTTACCCCTCCTCTCTCCAGGACCAGGATTTCAAGCACAAAGGGCATCTGGTGCTGCTGCTAGTGTTGAAGATGGAGGGGATAAACAGCCGACTGCTAACCCTTGTTTTCTCTCCTTATCTCGGATAGGAGAATCTGAATAAGTTGATGGCCAATCTGAAAACCACCCACCCCCACTTTGTGCGGTGCCTCATTCCCAATGAAAGGAAGGCACCTGGTAAGGACATGAATTGTAATTTATTAATTACTGTTCTCATTAATTGTAATTTAATTGCATCTTAGGGTGAAATCCAGAGTAACTACAGGGAGTCCTTGCTCCGGAGTAAGAACAAGTTACTCTGGATTGCAATATGAATTTCCCATAGCTTTTCACTAGGTAGTGCCATAACTATGGGTGCACGTAATGTCTCTTATGTGCTCCTGTAGTTACTCTGGATTTTGCCCTTATTCTCTGTTTTGATTGCTGATAGCTGCCATGAGTTTCCTCTTGAGAAAACACAAAACAAACAGACGGATGGATGGACAGGCAGATGGACAGATAGACAGATGGACATATAGATGGATGGAGGGATGGATGGAGGCATGGATAGATAGATGGGCGGACAGACAGACAGACAGACAGACAGAAAGAAAGAAAAAGAAAGAAAGAAAGAAAGAAAGAAAGAAAGAAAGAAAGAAAGAAAGAAAGAAAGAAAGAATTAGGAGAACAGCCATGTACACCATTTAATTCATGGGCAAAGGTGTCTCTATTTTCCAGCCTGTACCAGGACCACCACAGGATGCAGGCATGCCCCATTGGCATGGATGGATTTGCACTGAAAAGCTGGATAGGATTGGGCACATAGGCTGCAATCCTAAAGACACTTTCCTGGGAGTAAGACCCATTGGACACAATGGGGCTTACGTCTGAGTAGGCATGGTTAGGATTGTGCTCATAGTCTCTAACTACATCTAGCTAGAAATACAGTCCCTGTTGCTGGCTACTTACTCTGCCCCAGGAATCCTGGTCCCTGCAATTATTGGAAATTATGAAGCTTGGTGTTCCATGAACCAGCATTAGATTTCATGGTAGAAGCTTTGGATATGATGGAAGAAAGGTTTATAAAGAGTACTCTCTCTCTCTCTCTCTCTCTCTCTCTCTCTCTCTCTCTCTCTCTCTCTCTCTCTCTCCATTCTTTTCCCAGGTGTGATGGACAACCCTTTGGTCATGCACCAGCTGCGCTGTAACGGAGTCCTGGAGGGGATCCGCATCTGCCGAAAAGGATTCCCTAACAGAATCCTCTATGGTGATTTCAGGCAAAGGTAGGCTTGCTCTCGCCTTATGGGGTACACCTTAACCCTTCTGTCCATGCCGCAATCGGAAACTGTGACCAGATAATATTTCTACCAGTACGTGGAACTGTATTGTGTTGTAGAAATGTATGTATTTGTATAGGTGCTTTACCTAAAGTTGTAAAAATACTGTGTTTACTCAAATCTAATGCTCACCTTTTTCAGCCAAATTTAGTCTCCAAAATCAGGCTGCGCATTAGATGGTTAATTAGATTTGAGTAAATATAGCATTTTGATTATAAGTATAGGGTGTGCATTTCATTCAATGGTGCATTACATTTGAGTAAATCCGGTATGTCTCTGCCCCCATAGCTTGTAACCTAGATATTGACACAAGAGAGACAACAAGAGAAGGTACCAAGGAATCACATGCAGCAGTTTCAGTTATGAGTTGTGTTGTTGCATTATTATTTCCCAGGAGATAAATAGCTCTTTATGGGTTTGTCCTTACCATTATTGGAGACCATGTGATTTGGCTTCACCAGGACTAGGGAAATGAATGGAGACTAACCCTATAATCCAGAGTAACTACAGGAAGACGTAAGAGGCACTTACTGTGGATTGCTCTATGCATTTTCCATAGGTTTCCCATAGGTGGCACCATAACTATGTTGGTGTAAAGGTCCTGTAGTTATTCTGTAGCCTAACAGACAATCAACTGGCTTTAAACCTCATATGTAAAACAGCATTGGGATGGAGGTGTATGTATGTGTGTATATGTGATGTACATATACTTGTACGCAAGTACACAAGATGTACACAACTTCCCCCTTCTATACAATTGTTAAACATCCAGGATCCCTATAATGGCCCAGCTTGTCCACTCCTGCCTTAAAATACATGGAATACCATTAAATATAATTTAAGTGAATTAAAAATACATGGAATATAATTGTTCACTTGCCACCAGGTACCGTATCCTGAACCCGGCTGCTATCCCTGAAGGTCAGTTCATCGACAGCCGGAAGGGAGCAGAAAAACTGTTGGGCTCCCTTGATATCGACCACAACCAGTACAAATTTGGACACACCAAGGTGAGGACGGCTGCCCAGCCCATCTCGGGTGCACTTAGGGCAAGGCAAATTATATGTATGATTATCATTATTTTTGGGGGGGGGGGGTAAAAGTTCTCACCTCTTTTTCCTCTCCACCCAGGTGTTCTTCAAGGCCGGATTGCTGGGCCAGCTGGAGGAGATGCGGGATGAGCGCCTTTCTCGCATCATCACCCGCATCCAAGCACAAGCTCG
Source organism: Cryptoblepharus egeriae (assembly GCA_030015325.1). Taxonomy (NCBI): domain Eukaryota; kingdom Metazoa; phylum Chordata; class Lepidosauria; order Squamata; family Scincidae; genus Cryptoblepharus; species Cryptoblepharus egeriae. The sequence goes on along the minus strand of JAREYC010000004.1, from coordinate 105,653,355 downwards.
GGGCCAGCTCATGCGCATTGAGTTCAAGAAGATCCTGGAGCGCCGGTGAGGCACGAGAGGGTTGGGGGAACCCTTTGAGGTGGTGGGAAAGTGGTTTCACTGGGAGTGGAGGGCAAGATTCATAGTTTAAAAAGAGTTATTCTTTGATGCTGTTCCTGCAGCTGGTGGACCGTTCTTTTCTTAAGCAGATAGTTAACAGCCCAGGGTAATGGTTGCAAAATCTTCAGGGGAACCACTTCTCAGAATCATCATCATCATCATCATCATAACCAGTGGTGGGCTTCAGGGGGTTCTCACAGGTTCTATAGATCAATGGTTCTGAGTACCGATTACTAATGGGACATAGAACATGGTAGTTTAGGTTATTAGGACATGAAACCCGTTGTTAATTTATTTGAATCCCACCACTGGTCACAACCAAGAACTGGTGGGACTGCAAACCAGAAAAGATAGTTCAGAATGAACAGGCCAAAATCCTGTGGGACTTTCGTATTCAAACCGACCGCCATTTGGAACATAATACACCAAATATCACTGTGGTTGAGGCAAAAAAGGTTTGGATCATTGCAATACCCAGAGATCGTTGGCTTCAAGAGAAAGAACATGAGAAGATAGAGGTATAAGGACCTACAGATAGAAATGCAGAGAATCGGGGGGGAAGCCACTGTGATTCCAATAATAATGCTCTTAGAGTCCATTAAGTCTCCAGGAACATCTCAACGTAATGGGCCTCCAGAAGATCACAACTGCCCAGTTACAAAAAGCAGCACTCCTGGGAACTTCACACATCTCAAGATGATACCCTTGTGATTCCTAGTTCCTTGGATAGGAACCTAGGCTACAATCCAGAGTAACTACAGGACTTTTTACACCGGTGTAGTTACGATGCCACTTATGGGAAACTTATGGAGAATGCATAGAGCAATCCAGAGTTAGTGTCTCTTACGTCTTCCTGTAGTTGTAGGGCAAATCACAATAGGACCAATTCCAGTCAAACACCTGGCAACTCTGACATAGTACATTATAATAATATACTCTATATCCCTGGAGGATATAAAGTATATTATTTATACTTTGTAATAATCCCCCTGGGGGACCCAAGATAGCCTTCTGATAGCCAAGGCTATCTATGTAATTTTGAATGAGACAACTATGAAAGACCGGAGAAGGTGTCATCCCTTTATCTGCAAGGAGGGGTGTGTGCATTTTGTGTGTGTGTTTAATCCTTTTCCTCCAAGGATTAAACTCCTGGTTAAACTTACCAGAAGGATTAAACACCAGGTTAAACTCAAAACTGTTTTTCTGCAGTGATGCCTTGCTGGTGATCCAGTACAACATCCGGGCTTTCATGGGGGTGAAGAACTGGCCTTGGATGAAGCTCTACTTCAAGATCAAGCCCCTTCTGAAGAGTGCGGAGACCGAGAAGGAGATGCAAGTAAGACGCTGGATGAGGAAAGGGATCTTGCGCAAACCTGGAATGAAGCAGAAGCCTGTTGCCTGTCATAGTCAAAGCCTGTTTACTTCTAAAACTTTAATCTCATGGCTATAAAATTATTAAGATGGTTAAAATACACTATTTATTTAAATACATAAAATGTAGTCATTCATATACTGTCTTTACTCAAATCTAATGCTCACCTTTTCCAGCTGAATTTATTCTCCAAAATCAGGTTGAACATTAGATTCTATTGCGCATTAGATTCAAGTAAATACAGTATTTGGATTATAATATAGGTCATTATTAAGTTTAACAGTGAACTATATTGTAATAAAAAATGTAACGTATACCCATTGTTGTATAAAGTAGTGCAATTAGGTAAAAATCATAACATAAATTTATTTATTTATTTGTTTGTTTATTTATTTTTATATCCCGCCTTTCCTCACCTGCAAGAGGGAGCTCAAGGCGGCTAATATCAATCAGAAAAATAAAACACCATTAAAATAGAATTATATAGATTAAAACATAATTAAAATACAATTAAAATACAATTAGATTAAAAAAACTGAGAACAATTAAAAACATTTGTTAAAAACAATACTCATATTATTTTAAATACTCCTATTATATTATATTAAAAACCCATACTCATATTATTTTTGTCATATAAATCATTGTTATAGGAAGTAAAATTAAATTTTGCACATGCGCATTACAATCACCAGTACACATTCTTTTATCTCGAGATTTTTTTAAATTGGGGTGTGCATGAGATTTGATGGCACGTTAGAATCGAGTAAATATGGTATATCAAAAATGCAATTTTGATGGATTAAAATGAAAGTCAAACCCTTCTTCCTGATACATTTCCTAAGGATTTTTTTCCCATGCGGTAAACATTGAAATATGTATCAGAAAAATAAACAGTTCAGGATCAGCCTTGATTCAAGCTGCAATCCTATCACGCTTTCCTGGACGTAAACTCCAGGACCATAGTGGGACTTACTTCTGAGTAGCCAGGCATAGGATTGGGCTCTCAACAGATCATATCACCTGGGCCTTTCTATTAGGATTAAATTATTGTTATCCTCCGCAGACGATGAAGGAAGAATTTGGGAGGTTGAAGGAAGCTTTGGAGAAGTCGGAGGCCCGGAGAAAGGAACTGGAGGAGAAGATGGTCTCTCTGCTGCAGGAGAAGAATGATCTCCAGTTGCAAGTCCAGGCAGTAAGGCTGAAATCCTAAAGACACTTTCTCGGGAATAATACCCATTGAACACAATGGGGCTTACTTTTGAGTAGGCATGGTTAGGATTGTGTACAAGTCTTGTGACATCTGTCGACACTTCTTCAAGCCAACGTTTTCTCTTTCACCCATAGGAGCAAGACAATCTGAATGATGCTGAGGAACGCTGCGACCAGCTGATCAAGAACAAGATCCAGCTGGAGGCCAAGGTGAAGGAGCTGACTGAGCGCCTGGAGGATGAGGAGGAGATGAACGCCGAGCTCACAGCGAAGAAGCGGAAGCTGGAGGATGAGTGCTCAGAACTGAAGAAGGACATCGATGACTTGGAGCTGACCCTGGCTAAAGTAGAAAAAGAGAAGCATGCGACGGAGAATAAGGTGCGCAGTAGGTAGCTGGTAAGCTTAAGCTGGTTTCTCGTATGCTGGTAAGAGAAACCAAGGTGCGCTCAATGAGTGCCGGGAATCAAGAAGATGGGATGAATCTTTTTGCCTGGGTGCGTTAAAGGTTAAAGGTTGGCAGTGGTAGTAAGTACTGGTAAGTAAGGCTGCAATCCTAATCTCCAGTGAGGCCAGCCTAAGACCCAGCATACATCCTATGCTGACCTGGGGGTGTCACAAAAGTGTCAGAAATCACTTGTGTGCCACTCCAGGGAGAGGGTTAGGCCAGTGCACAAACAGGCGCTTGCCTCCCTATATCACCATGGAATGGGAGTTGTGCCAGCCTAGGCTAGGATTGACTGTAAGTACGTATGTACGTAGCTACATACGTAGGTACATACATACATAAATACATACATAAATAAACACATACATACATATTCAGTGCGTTCCCATTTAGTTCCATTCCATCCTCATAGTTGTTTGTGCTAAACTGGCATGAGTGTTGCCAGAAATTTTAACGCTTTCATCGGGGATCTGCGTGTGTATTTAGGGTTCTGCCATCTCATGTCTTGGAATTTGGTCTTCCATCAGGTGAAAAACCTCACTGAGGAAATGGCTGGCTTGGATGAAATAATTGCCAAGCTGACCAAGGAGAAGAAGTCTCTGCAGGAAGCCCACCAGCAAGCGTTGGATGACCTACAAGTGGAGGAAGACAAAGTCAACACACTCACCAAAGCGAAACTGAAGCTGGAACAGCAGACGGATGATGTGAGCAAATATTTATTTATTTATTTATTTATTTATTTATTTATTTATTTAAATTTATACCCAACCTTTCTACCTAAAAAAAGATCCCCAAGAAAAACCGAAGCCTTGGATTCTCAGGAGGGTGTACACCCCCTAGCTATGCCACTGCTCTAAAGCGGCCCTCCTCTAGAAGAGGCTTTCTCAGATTTTCTATTTAACACCCACAAGGGACACAATTCATAGTAGGAAGAAGTATTTGTTTGTATTCCCCACTTCTCCCTCTTCACCCCCCTCCACCCCTGCTTCTTTCCCAAACAGCTGGAAGGCTCCCTGGAACAGGAGAGAAAGATCCGGATGGATCTGGAACGGGCCAAGAGGAAGCTAGAGGGAGACTTGAAGCTGTCACAGGAGAACATCATGGACCTGGAGAATGACAAACAGCAGCTGGAAGAGAAGCTGAAAAAGTAGGCTACCGTGCACAGGATACATACCATGGGATCCCTCCACCTGTTTGTTTTTCCCCAGTGTGTGCATGTTACATGAGAAAAAACTTTTTAAAAGTTTTTTAAAACTTTTAAAGCAGTGCTTTTAAAAACAACTGATACTTTTAACTGTACCTAAGAATACCTGACCTTGAACTGGGAACATCTTCTGATGGTCCAGCATGGCCTGCTATGATGCTGTTCTTGAACAGAGTCCCTTCTGGCTTGAAGATCTGACCTTGTACTTGCTATACCTTTGGCCGTAAAGCCAATCTGGTGGTGGCCCAAAGAGCAAGGATGCTGTCAGAGAGGGGGGAGCCCTGTGGAACCAGGTGTGGAGACATTCACTTCTTGAAATTCCCTTGGCAGGAAGGAGTTTGACATCAACCAGCAGAACAGCAAGATAGAAGATGAACAAGCTCTTGCATCGCAGCTGCAGAAGAAACTGAAGGAACTGCAGGTAGATACCTGCACTCCCTCTTCTCCAGTAGCCACATGCTATATTTATATATAATATATATATTGCCATAGATACTGCCATACATATTTGGCAATATATATGGCATTACATATAACCCTGCCATCACAACTTAGGCATGTTTGGTCAACTAGGTCAGAGGCTGTTAGGGGACCAGATGCTGGCCACAGGCCAATAAGAGGCTTGCCGTGAGTTGCATCTGGCTTCTGGGCCAGCATTTGGAGACCCCGATATAAAACACCACTGTTCATCTAGCTGGAAGCCCCGACTCTGGAGTGTTGTCCATATAACCCAGGGACAAAGCATATGTTTTGTTATAAAGAGTTCAGTCATAGACTTGAAGGGTACCAAGAAAGAGTTCTACAGGGATATATGGTTGACTTCCTATGATACAGAGTTGGACAGATTGCAGAAACTGCTACCTCTTCCTGTGTTGCAGGCGCGGATTGAGGAGCTGGAAGAGGAGCTGGAGGCTGAGCGTGCAGCCCGCGCCAAGGTGGAAAAGCAGCGCTCTGACCTCTCACGGGAGCTGGAGGAGATCAGCGAGCGGTTGGAAGAGGCAGGTGGGGCCACCACGGTGCAAATTGAGATGAACAAGAAGAGGGAGGCCGAGTTCCAGAAGATGCGGCGTGACCTGGAGGAGGCGACGCTCCACCACGAGGCCACGGCAGCAGCTCTGCGCAAGAAGCACGCCGACTCAGTGGCGGAGCTGGGGGAGCAGATTGATAACCTGCAGAGGGTCAAGCAGAAACTGGAGAAGGAAAAGAGCGAGCTCAAGCTGGAGTTGGACGACCTGGGCTCCAACATGGAGCAACTTCTGAAAGCCAAGGTACCACATTGATGATGGTGGAAAAGTAAGGCAAGCTTCTTAGAGACCACGTCATCCTATATTGTTGTCTATATTGTTATCTACCTAAATATGATGAGTTTGTTTGTGAGTGCTTCCCCCCATGAAGGCATTCAACCAGGAATTGGAAGGTATTAGGAAAATAGTTTGGGGAGACCAAGATGAGCCACGGTGTCCTTCAAGATGTCCTCTCTGGGACTGGCTTCAAACATATGGGAGTTTGCTGGGCAAGATGCTAGTCTCCGTGGGCTCCTTTATTTATTTATTTGTTTGTTTGTTTGTTTGTTTGTTTGTTTGTTTGTTTGTTTGTTTGTTTGTTTGTTTGTTTGTTTGATCCCCCCCACCTTTCTACCTGGATACCCAAAGTAACTTGGGACAGTTAGGGCACAGACGGATATTTGAGCATGTGCATCATTACCAAAGACAAGAAGATCCCTGGACACGTGTGTTTGGAGGCACATGTGAATGCACAATGCATGTGTCTCTAGAGCGGGTGTGTTAACAGGAAATCTGCTCAGGTATTTCACGCAAGAAAGCCAAGCCACATGGCACATGCCATAGGGAATTTAAGTCTGGCATGTTTCCCTTGATTGTGGGAATATGAATTGGATGTGTTTCCTTTGATTGTGGGGAAATTAATAAGGTTAGATCAGTTTGGAAGGCACCAAAAACGCTATTTCATGTGGGAGAGCATGTGTTGGTGGATGTTCTGATCTGTTGGGAAACGGCAAATGGATGCAATAAATTTTCTTTTCTTAATTTTGTTATGGGATGGTAAAATTTTATGGGCCACGTGTGCCAAACGGGCTTGGTACACCACTGCAAGAAGGGCAGCGTAGACCATGCGGTGCCTGTGCTTTGATGTTTTATTCAGGTGTCTCCAGTTTGCTGATGTGGGCTGTGGGTGGCGCAAGCGGTTAAGGCGCTGTGCCTGTTAATCAGCAGGCCAGGGTTCAAGACCCGGGTTGACCCCACAAGACAGGGTGAGCTCCTGTCCTTAGCCCAGCAATGCGACGCCAGCTGGATCCAATCGTATGGGCTCTTCCTTTCCATTGGACTAATTCAGTGGCATGGAGAGGGGGGATTTGCTGCTTGGGGAACAGCCTATCCTCCATAACAATCCAACCCAGGCTTTCGTGCTTCGCATGCAGCATATGCAGCGCCAAGCACGATACCATAGTCTACGAAGACTGACGGAGGACTGCTTTACTGCACCAGTTTGCTGGCCTCTGTTGCTGTTTCTGGTCTGTTTTGAGTTGTCTCACTTCCACCCATAGGTGAACCTAGAGAAGATGTGTCGCACAACAGAGGACCAGTCCGCAGACTACCGGGCCAAGCTCGAGGAGACTCAGAGGACACTCCATGACACCAACACCCAGAGGGCCAAGCTCCAGACAGAAAATGGTACCACTGTCACTACCCTTCCTTACTCCCTTCCTCTTCCTTAGAGCTGTTTTTGGGGTGAAACCCAGAGGTTCACCTTTGGCTTATGGGATTAATTTCTTCTGTTTCCCACCGTCAGGAGAACTGACCCGTCAGCTAGAAGAGAAAGAGGCTCTAATATCTCAGCTCACTCGAGGGAAACAGTCGTACACCCAACAAATGGAGGATTTGAAGAGACAGTTAGAAGAGGAGACCAAGGTAACAGAATCGGGGCCCAATCCTCTCACACTTTCTAGCTCCACTATGGCCACACTGCAACCTCGGGGTAAGGGAAGACGTGTTCCCATACCTTAAGACTGCTCCAGTGACAGAATGTACACCAGTGCTAGAAAAGTGGGTAGGACTGGACATTCACGGTGCCACTGAAGCTGGCATAAGTCACCTGTCTCCCTTTTCCCTCGGTGGTGTGGAAGGACAGCTTGTGTCTGTGCACTGGCATAAACCTCCAGGAGTGGTGCAGACATGCCCTATGGCAGGGGTCCTCAACCCCCAGTCTGTGGACCAGTGCCAGTTCACAGCACCTTGGCTACCAGACTGTGCCAGCACTGGGCCCTGGACCAGAGGCAGGAGCCCTGGGCATGCTCGCCCCAGCCCGGCCCAGTCCAGCTACTGAGCTGCACCTTCACAGTTTGCCCTGGTTGTGGGTTCACAGGTTTGCCCTGCGCCTGCACATCCTGCCCAGGTTGTGGGAAATGTTTTCCCACAGTGCCGGGCCATGGGCTTCACAGAGTTGAAGTCCACCACCCTATAGCACCTTTGTGACATCCTCAAGCCAGTACGGGACTTGTACTGGCCTAACTGGGGGTTAGGATTGCAGCTTCATTTGACAATCGAGGTGATGGGAGAGTCTGTGAGGAGGGGAATCTCAGCCACACATGCACATGTGTCTTCCTCATTCAGGCCAAGAACGCTCTGGCCCATGCGCTCCAATCCGCCCGCCATGACTGCGATCTTCTGAGGGAGCAGTATGAGGAGGAGACAGAGGCAAAAGCGGAGCTCCAGCGCATTCTCTCCAAGGCCAACTCCGAAGTGGCGCAGTGGAGGACCAAGTATGAGACCGACGCCATCCAGAGGACCGAGGAACTGGAGGAGGCCAAGTAAGTGAAGGAGGCCCTACTTGAGCCTCAGATTATGAGTTGTTGAACCAACACACCTGGCCTCTGAACCACTCAGACCATAAGACCCACCTTGTGTCCTCCGACAAGCACAATGTGGTATACATAGTGGCTTCCTCTTTTGTCCTGACAACGACCCTGTGAGGTAGGTGATGCTGAGAAATAATGACTGGTTTAAGGTCACCTGAAAAGTTTCATGACCGAGTCAGGATTTGAATCTGGATCTTCTGGGTCTAAGGGTTTTTGGGTCTGGGTCTTCTGGGTCTGGGTCTTCTGGGTCTCTGGATTTTACGCAATCCAGAGTAACTACGGGAGCATGCAAGAGACATTATGTGCACCTGTAGTTACCCCACTACCTAGTGAAAACCTATGGGAAATTCATATTGCAATTCAGAGTTCTTAATCCGGAGCAAGGACTCCCCTTAGTTACATTGGATTTCACCCTAACTCCAACTCCTGTACCACTACACCACCTATTGTAGGATTGAGCCCTAGTTCTTACTTGTCATACAAACTACCCACTTGGCTGGCTCCTGCTTTCCAATCGGCCACCATCCCACGAGCCCCATATCGATGTCACTCTTCACAGGTGTTTCCTCTAACGGCAAAGTTTTTGGCTCGGGTTATATTTCAAAATGGCAGCGTATAAGACGAGCAAAAAGCTTGTTGGTTGGAGGACAAAACCCCCTCTGTAGAGGCTTCAAGGTAGGTGAGCAGGACAGCCGAGTTGGGGGTGTCGTGGCTGTTGTGAGATGGGAGATGCTCTGTTTGTCAGGCTAGAAAGACAAGGGCAGGCCATATACAGATCTCATCCCCATTGCGTGGTGACACATCTAGTGGCATTGCTACTAGGGGAAGCATGGTAAATACACCAAGATGGCTCCAAGGGCAGGATGGAGGAGACACACAACATGTTGCATATTGCACCACCACCCCCTTATAGCTATGCCCCTGCCTCACCCAGTAGATCAAGAACTCCTGATGAAGCGTGGAGCCAGTTTCTTGGCTCTATCATGGCAGCCCTTTGCCTTGCCATCCCTCCTCTTCTCCATCCAGGATGGGATAGGAGGTTACCTTGAACCCTGTGGAAGCAGATCCCCTTCTACGGCATATGATTTGCCGTGCCCTCCCCCCTTTTGTGTCCCAGGAAGAAGTTGGCGCAGCGGCTGCAGGACGCCGAGGAGGCCATGGAGGCTGTGAATGCCAAGTGCTCCTCTCTGGAGAAGACCAAGCACCGCCTGCAGAATGAGATTGAGGACCTCATGGTGGACGTGGAGCGCTCAAATGCGGCTGCGGCGGCCCTGGATAAGAAGCAGAGGAACTTTGATAAGGTGGGGACTCAGGGTTGAAATCCTAACCAATTAAAGATGGCACAATTCACCTGCTTCTGGTTTCTGTGGTGGTGTGGGGAGGCTGGTGTGTATTTGTGCACTGGTATAACCCCCCCCCCCCCCCGGAAGTGGTGCAGACATTCCTTATGGCAACACCCTGAGAACAGGACTCTTGCAACACCAAACAGGACTTGAGCCGGTTCTTAACTGGGTTCTTAACTTGTGCTAGCCTAACTGGGGATTAGGATTGCAACCTCAGTCAGACAGAAAGGAAATTGGAGTGTGGAGTATTTACTTACACACACACACACACACACACACACTCTCAAGGCAGATAACAACCGCTATTAGAACATGCAAATACAGTTGCTTAATGGTGGGATTATGTTGTAGTTACCCCGTTACTGTTAAATGAAATGTCCCTCTTAAATGAAAAAAAAGTATTAAAACCTATCTTGGTGGTGCCAATAGCATCCTTAAGAGGCACCAGGAGGCTCCTCCAGCGATGGCACTACATGGACCTCAGAATGGCCACAAAGAGTCCTAAAGCTCCTACAGCGACGGCTCTATATGGACCTCAGAATGGCCACAAAGAGTCCTAAAGCTCCTACAGCGACGGCTCTATATGGACCTCAGAATGGCCACAAAGAGTCCTAAAGCTCCTACAGCTATGGCCCTATATGGACCTCAAAATGGCCACAGAGTCCTAAAGCTCCTACAGCGACGGCTCTATATGGACCTCAGAATGGCCACAAAGAGTCCTAAAGCTCCCACAGTGATGGCCCTATATGGACCTCAAAATGGCCACAAAGAGTCCTAAAGCTCCTACAGCAATGGGCCTATATGGACCTCAAAATGGCCACAGAGTCCTAAAGCTCCTACAGTGATGGCCCTATATGGACCTCAAAATGGCCACAAAGAGTCCTAAAGCTCCTACAGCAATGGGCCTATATGGACCTCAAAATGGCCACAGAGTCCTAAAGCTCCTACAGTGACGGCTCTATATGGACCTTAGAATGGCCACAAAGAGTCCTAAAGCTCCCACAGTGATGGCCCTATATGGACCTCAGAATGGCCACAAAGAGTCCTAAAGCTCCTCCAGCGATGGCCCTATATGGACCTCAGAATGGCCATAAAGAGTCCTAAAGCTCTTACAGCGATGGCCCTATAGGGACCTCAGAATGGCCACAAAGAGTCCTAAAGCTCTTACAGCGATGGCCCTATATGGACCTCAGAATGGCCACAAAGAGTTCTAAAGCTCCTCCAGCGATGGCCCTATATGGAGCTCAGAATGGCCACAAAGAGTCCTAAAGCTATTTGGAAGCAAACAGGAGACTTCTGCAGGCCATTCTGAAGATCTTGTAGGATCAGCACAACCCTGAGAAGACCTCTGGGACCTTCAAGGACACCACTAATACCAAGTTAGAGTTTACCTTGCTTTTTTGTTGTTCACAAATCCACTGTTGGTTGAAACATTGTTAAGTGATGACAACTATAGTGCAATTTTCAGAATCTTATTAAAAAATGTAAAAGTGGATGTCCGAGTAAACGTCCTGCAATCCTAGTGATTCCCTTTCTCTGCCTCCTTGATGCCCTCAGATCCTCGCAGAGTGGAAGCAGAAGTATGAGGAGACCCAGGCAGAGCTGGAAGCCTCCCAGAAGGAGTCACGGGGGCTCAGCACTGAACTCTTCAAACTGAAGAATGCCTACGAGGAGTCCCTGGAACATCTTGAAACCCTGAAGAGGGAGAACAAGAACTTGCAGGGTGAGTTAGTGAGGGGAGCGCAGAACCCCCACCATGGTGTGAAGCCATTTTTTCCTATTTTTATACTCCTCTGTTTTGTTTTCCAAGTGCCTCAGTTTCTTTCAAGTAGATTCTGGTCTTGCTTGGAGTAGACCTGCTCAGGCTTATTTAGCCTTGAGCCATAATTCTTTGAAAAATCTGCCCCATCCACCTTGCTACTTTAATTTGTATTAACTAATTTTTTAACTGAAGGGCTGTGGTGGCATAAGTGGTTAAGATGCCAGTTAATCGGCAAGCCAGGGTTTGAAAACAGAGTCCTACAAGACGTGGTGAGCTCCCGTTCTTGCCCAGCTTCTGCCAACGTAGAAGTTCTAAGCATGCAAATGCAAGTAGATAAGTAAGTACCACCTCGGTGGGACTGGAAAGCATTCCATGTGCATGTGGGCCACATGTCCACAGAGGCATCTTCAGACAGTGTAGGCTCTATGGCTTTATAGAAACAGGGGTGAGCACCGCACCCTACCATTGATCACGACTAGCAGGCAACCTGCAGTTGCCTTTACCTTTTAACTTATTAACAAATTTATTTGTATTAACTAATATCAAGGCTGTGGGTTGTTTGAGAGTTTTAATACATTTGTCAGGTTCCAATCCTAAAGACACTTTCCTGGGAATAAGACCCACTGAACACAATGGGGCTTACTTTTGAGTAGACATGGTTAGGATTGTGCTCTCAGTGTTTTTAATGTGTTTTTTAAAAATGTTTCTAAATATTTTAATTATACGTTGACTATATAAATACTTTTACGATGTGGTTCGCCACCTAATTCCACGTGCTGAGAAAGGTGAGATACAAGTCCCATAAATAAATAAATAAATAAATAAATAAATAAATGAATGAATGAATGAATGAATGAATGAATGAATAAATAAATAAAATAAAATAAAATAAAATAAAATAAATATGTGCACCTATTCAGTTACTATATTTCTCCACCTAGTTCCTGCCCTAGTTATCGGACTTTAACAATCCAACCTCATTGGGTTGGACTGAATTCTAACAAACTTACCTTCTCCCCACTCCTCCTTTTTTTTCCCCCCACAGAGGAGATTGCAGACCTCACCGAACAGCTGGGCGAGGGGGCCAAAAACCTGCATGAGCTGGAAAAGGTGCGCAAGCAGCTGGAAGCCGAGAAGATGGAGTTGCAGACAGCCCTGGAAGAAGCAGAGGTGAGAGGTTCTTGCCCTTATCGTCTCCCATACCATATGAAAGCAATATATATGTTTTTTTTTAGCTTTTATTTTGTTGTGTCCTACATTTTTCTTGGGTGTCCTACATTTCTGGAGGGCTTTGTTTTCTTTTCCAGTTATAACATATGGTCATCCTGTATCTGGTAACCCTGTGCATAATGTGGAGAAAGTGGATAGAGATATGTTCTCCCTCTCGCACAATGCCACCACCTGGGGTCATTTGTTGAAATTGATTAATAGGTTCAGGACAGACAAGATAATATCATACAGAATCTTCATATAGTTAATACCATAATCTAATGCGCCACTGAATATAATGCTCACTCTATACTTAAAATCAAAATTTACTCAAATCTAAATAACCATTGAATCTAATGTGCACCCTGATTTTGGAGACTGAATTCGGCTTAGAAAGGTGAGCGTTAAATTTGAGTAAATACAGTAATTAACCAGTGGAATTCACTGCCTGAGGATATGTTGATGGCCACTGGTATTAAAAGAAGATCATGGAGGAGAAGAGGACTATCACTGGCTCTTTGCCATGATGTCTAACTATAAGCTTCATATTTAGGGGCAATGACCCTTTGAATGCAGGTTATTGTGGACAAGGGACAGTTGTCTTCATGTTATAGGTTTCCTGGTGGTTCTTGGAGAATCCATCAGGTCTGGTCTGATCCATCAAGGACCTGTCTGCTTTCTCCAATTCAGGCCTCCCTGGAGCATGAGGAAGGCAAGATCCTTCGCTCCCAGCTGGAGTTCAACCAGATCAAAGCTGACATTGAGAGGAAGCTGGCGGAGAAGGATGAGGAGATGGAGCAGGCCAAACGGAACCACCTGAGAGTGATGGAGTCACTGCAGGCTTCCCTGGATGCTGAGACTCGTAGCCGTAATGAGGCGCTGAGGGTCAAGAAGAAGATGGAGGGCGACCTCAACGAGATGGAGATCCAGCTCAGCCAGGCCAACCGAGTGGCAGCTGAAGCCCAGAAGCACCTCAAGGCTGCTCATGCCCAGCTCAAGGTAATGAGGCTTGAAGCCTTCACCCCCCGCCACCTACCCCGGAACAACTCTGTGCTAGACCTGCATATTTTTGCATGCTCAGGATAACCAGATCCAACTGGATGATGTCCTGAGAGCAAACGAAGACTTGAAGGAGAACATTGCCATTGTGGAGAGGAGGAATTCCCTGCTGCAGGCTGAGCTGGAGGAGCTGCGCAGCGTGGTGGAGCAGACTGAGCGTGGCCGGAAACTGGCTGAACAGGAGTTGATTGAGGCCAGTGAAAGGGTCCAACTCCTCCACTCCCAGGTGAGATGGGATTCCTTCCAGTGCTCAGGAGATCCTTAATGTGCTACTTTTCATCAGCATCCTATAACTTTTAAATGTGACTCGGATTCCCTCACATGTATGAGGTGGTCCTTTTAAAGCTACTGTGTTCAGCAAGCCAATACTGATGTTCTTGAAATGTTCTTCAGATGTTGCTTGTCTGGGGTCATACAAGGCATTGGTGACCTTTGCATGCAGAAGATCCCAGGTCCAGTCTAGTGGCTTAGCTGGAAGGTTTGCTACCCTGAGGAACGCCTCCAGAGCTGCTCCATAAGTGGTCCACCCTGGGTCCCCTCAAAACACAACCAGAGCTATACTCCAGTCACATCAGGAGGGTGTCATGAAGATGTCATGAGATGGAGGCCTTTCAGTTTTACCAAAAAAGAACAATTAGGTTGCACATGCCTACTGTGGCTTGTAACCTGTGGTGGACATTTCTTCTGGAACTCTGTCCGTGAATCCTTTAAAGACATATAAACCAGACATATCTTGTGGCAAGCAGTTCCACAGACTAATTACACCCTCAATACAGAATATTTTCTTTTGTCTGTTCAAACTTTCCCAACACTCAATATTAGACTTCTGCTTTTATCAACCATGCCACACCACCTGCTCTTGTTTCTCCTGTTGGCACTTTGATGAGGGGCTGTTCTGACTCCCATCTCTTTGCAGAACACCAGCCTCATCAACCAGAAGAAGAAGATGGAGACAGACCTGTCCCAACTCCAGTCGGAGGTGGAGGAGGCAGTTCAGGAGTGCAGGAATGCAGAGGAGAAGGCCAAGAAAGCCATCACTGATGTAAGTGTCAAGCAGAGGCTCAACAAGTGCTGGAGATATAGGATTCTCAGCTATAGGCAGGAGTTGGACTAGAAGACCTATTAGGTCCCTCCCAGCTCTTTGATTTTATGAATCAAATGCAAATGCGATCATGCAAGCTGGGCCAGAAACCAGTGTCATCCTCCTCTTTAGACTTCGTTGTGACCCATAACAGGAATGAAAGGAACGCTGGTGCTTGCAGAATGTGCTGTCCCCAAAGATGACCTTTCTTTGGAGGCCAAGCTTTGACTGGTCTCAGCTGATGATGCTGAACCCAGCCAGTATGGCCACCTCTTTGGCTCCCTTGAACCTCAGAGCTTGGTCTGCCAGGCTTGTAGTGAGATTGGAGTACTGGTAGCATGAGACCCCAGAGCCCAACTTCTGAGGATCCTGGTCTGAGACCACCACCTCCCTTGGGTTTAGTACCCAAAGACGTTCTTGGGAAGAAGAGTATTCCTTAAAAACTTTCATTTGTGTGCCATCAAGTGGTGGCAATTTAAGGGTGAGGCAAGAGTTGAAAAATCAATTTTCTTATTAATTTTGTATTTAAGATTTTTTTAAGTTGTTGGAAACTTTAATGTTGATTTTGGGGTTCAAGAGAATTAAATTTATCCCTAAAACATTGATGGAGCTGAGTTTTTGTGCCTCTGAATGTGGCAGGCAGCCATGATGGCAGAGGAGCTGAAGAAGGAGCAGGACACCAGTGCGCACCTGGAGCGGATGAAGAAGAACATGGAGCAGACCATCAAGGACCTGCAGATGAGGCTGGATGAGGCTGAACAGCTGGCTCTGAAGGGGGGCAAGAAGCAGCTCCAGAAACTGGAGGCCCGAGTGCGGGAGCTGGAGAACGAGCTGGAAGCTGAGCAGAAGCACAATGCGGAGAACATCAAGGGTGCGCGCAAGTGTGAGCGGCGCATCAAGGAGCTCACCTATCAGGTTGCTATCCTTTTGGTTAGGCTTAATTGTTTGGTTCTAGGATGAAATGTGGTCTGTATTATCTTGACCGGTACAGAACTGGGTGCCGACGGGTGAAGATTCCCCATTCATATTTTCCATTTTCCCTTTAGACTGAAGAAGACAAGAAAAACTTGCTGAGACTTCAAGATCTGGTGGACAAACTGCAGTTGAAAGTCAAAGCCTACAAGAGGCAGGCCGAAGAAGCCGTGAGTTCCTTGTCTCTGCCACAATTTTTGCATGGTCCCTTGTCAAAAAAATGAGCATTGCAGGGAATCAAGCTGTGAAATCAAACCACAGCCTTTGCACATTCATGGTCTCACAAGATAAAGCTTTGCTAAACCTGAGCAACAAAGTACTGGATAGGTGTCCCCCACAGGTTCATTTGGTGATGGTTCCGCTCTTTCAACACCTTTCAAGTATAGCCAGGACTCATTCATTTAACACATGTTCCACTCTTTCAATCTCTCTCTGCTGGTCTTAAAGCTAAAATTGACTTCACTGATGCTGATTTGCATGCCACGTGGTGATCAAACTGTTTTGGGCATTTCCTTGTGACTTTCTTCAGTAATGTATTTTTGCTGTGTGTTAATATATATCTGTTATTTAGGCTTTTGCAATTGATATTTATGTCTTTTTTGGTGGCCATTTTGCATTTGGACGCTGAAAAAGACTGGGCTCCACTTTTCAACAGTTTTCATTTTTGGACAGTGCTTCGGCCCCTAACGTTTCCATTAAGTGGGGGATGCCTGTAGCTTTGACTTAAATAAGCCTATGAATAAGCTTTGCAAGAATATAAGGATGCAACTCTGAAATATTTAGACTGACCTAACTCACCTGGCCTATCTTCCAGTGGGGGTCTGGGGAGGTCAGTGTCTGCCTTCACAGCCCTAAACCCACCACCTGCTCACTGGCCTAAACCCACCTGCACGCTGGCCTAAACCCAGCTTATCGCACTTTTGTGACACCCACAGGTCAGCCCAGGACTTATGCCAGGGCTTAGGCCAGCCAAAGTAGAGGTTAGGATTGCAGCCTAAGCTTCTTTGTATGATAATTCTTCTAAACCTGAGTTGCAATAAGGTCACTGGCCTGATTTCTTGGCAAACTAGGGTTGCCATATGTCCTGAAAAACAGGGACAATCCTGATTTTGGGGAATTGTGTTGCAATTGTGTTGCAATAGTGTTGCAATACTTGCAAAGAGGACAGAGGCTCCTGTCCCAATTTTGTAGAATATTATGGCTGTTTTAAATTTATTTTAAATTTATGGTAGCAGATTTCTACAGATGTAACTATGTGTGGACCTCTGCTCTGTTTCTTCTATACATTGAGTAATGGTCTCCAGCTTTTCTGCTCTTGCGACATGGCCTTGTTGCTTACCCAGCCCCTTCCTTGGCTGTGAAGAAAATGTCTGAAAACCCCCTGGTTCAATGAGCACCCCTCCACTCTTTTTCCCCCAGGAGGAGCAGGCCAACACCAACCTGGCCAAGTTCCGAAAAGTTCAGCATGAGTTGGATGAGGCCGAGGAACGGGCGGACATCGCTGAGTCCCAAGTGAACAAGCTGAAGGCCAAGAGCCGGGATGTGGGAGGAAAGGTGAGTGGCGGAGCAGACCCAGCAGTGCTTGTGGACCATTGCATACCTACTACCTACAACACACTTACCACCACATCTACCACCAGAGGTAGTTGCGTCCCATCTCAGTTTCCTCCCTTGTTCATGTCTGTCCTTTTCTTACACACTCTTTTCCCTTCTTCCCATATCCACTTGGCATCTTCTTCTTCCTCTTCCAAAAGAAAGCCAATTTCTTCTCGGGGTAGCCCTTATTTCCATGTTCGCTGCCTTAGGGCACAATCCAGAGTAACTACGGGGAGTCCTTGCTCCGGTGTAAGAACAAGTTACTCTGGATTGCAATATGAATTTCCCATAGGTTTTCACTAGGTGGTGCAGTAACTACAGGTACACGTAATGTCTCTTACGTGCTCCCGTCGTTACTCTGGATTGTAGGGTTAGTTTCCCTGCATTCCCTCCCAGCCAGTAACCTCACCATGACTATTTCTGCCTAGCCATTGCCAATCCTCTTCCACCCACCCATTTTGGACTCCCTCCCACCTGACGTCCCGACCCTGCAAGCCTTCAACTTCCACAGTTTAGCACGCAAGGAAGCTGTAATTACTCCACATATGCTCAGAGGCACAGGACAAGTATTCACAAGTAGTTGAAAGTATTTAGTAGTTGACAGAAGGAATTTGGATCATTCACAGGTGCTAGCCAATAGGTGGCTGCCACAATATGGTTTTAGGGTGCAATCCAGAGTAACTACGAGGAGTCCTTGCTCCAGTGTAAGAAGAATTTACTCCGGATTGCAATATGAATTTCCCATAGGTTTTCACTAGGTGGTGCAGTAACTACAGGAGCATGTAATGTCTCTAACGTGCTCCTGTTGTTACTCTGGATTGGAGGGTTATCCAATATGCTGGAATCTTCCAGAATAATTGTCAGTCGTCTTCGTTCCCCCCAAAAAACTTCTTAAGACAGAAAAATGTTCATGTGTTTTCGGTGCAGCCATTTCAGACCGTCTCTACCTTGCTTAAAATGTTACATCAGTCTTCACTCTCCCTTTCTCGGTCTTCTCCTTTTTTATTTCTCTATTCCTATTTTTATTTTTGATTTCTGTATTCCTTCCCTTACACTTCTCTCCTTCTTCATTCCCTTTCTCCTTCTCTCTTTCAGAAACTTCATGATGAAGAGTGAGGCAGTTTGGGATCCAGCCAAGCTGTAGCCACCTCATCCTGGTCCACTTTTTCTGAATAGAAAATAGCATGAATATAGAATACCGAATAAACTTGAATAGCATATTTTAATCCTTGGTTTGCATGCTGGACAGAGGGCTGCCACCATTGCCTTTAACTGGTTCATAATGGGCAAGCAGACTTTCAACTGGGAAAGACTATGAATGTCTGCCTGGCACGCAACTATTTAATTCACAGTATCCATGCCTGAAAAATATGATGGCAACTCTAAGAGGCAGTGCAATTATATCTTTAAAGAAGCCATTAATTCTTATTATTATTTATATTCATCTCATATTTCCTACAGAGGCAGACTTGCCTAGTGGTCAGACCAGGGTGACCAAGGGCACAATCCAGAGTATCCCCCAAATCCAGAGTAACTACAGGAGCACGTAAGACTTTACATGCACCCGTAGTTACTGCATCACCTAGTGAAAACCTATGGGAAATTCATATTGCAATCCAGAGTAAGTTGTTCTTACATCGGAGCAAGGACTCCCTGTAGTTACTCTGGATTTTGCCCTAAGTACGGAGAGTCCTTGCTCCAGTGTAAGAACAATTTACTCTGGATTACAATATGAATTTCCCATAGGTTTTCACTAGGTGGTGGCGTAATTACGGGTGCATGTAATGTCTCTTTGCACGTAATCCTACTCTGGATTGTAGGGCAAATGTCATAACTGCAAAAGAAGACAGGCCCCCCAAAATGTAGAACACTCAAGAAAAATATAGGACACAACAAAATAAAAGCTAAAAACCTTCATTTATATTGCTTTCATGTGCCTAATTTAAACACTATATTACTAATGGTTAATTTTAAAACTGTTACTTATAATTTATTAATTACAAGAAGGCTACTTGCTGCCTGCTTACAAGGAAAAAAGCGAGTGAAGATTTATTCCAGGACACAAGTCTTAAAAAGAGGACATGTCCTGGATAAAGAGAACATAAGGTCACCCTGGATTAGACTGAACCTGGACATACAAAGTGCCAGATGACTTCTCGGTCTCCAATATGGTTTATTTTCCATATTGCAGCACCCCTAGTGAACACTGCAAAATTACAGACAGTATTTGAGATTTTCTTTTTTAAAATATCATACTGGAATAAAGAATTAGGCTGCAATCCTATACACACTTCCTTGAGAGTAAGTCCCATTGGACACAAAGGGACGTCCTTCAGAGTAGACAAGCTTCAGATTGCACCCATAATCAATCTAGCCTCATTAGCACTCTCTCATTGATGTCGGGAGATGTTTGGGGTCAGCCATGGTAGGGCAAGTCCCCATGTCCATCAGAAGGCCCACCTGGCCAGGCCAAGTCCGTTACTATATCAATAGCCCCCTTGGGTATTACCCCCACACACCGTCCCTTTTTGCTTACAGTGAAGCAACTTTGTTGGACATAGGCTGCAATCCTAAAAACACTTTCCTGGGAATAAGACCCATTGAGCACAATGGGGCTTACTTATGAGTAGACATGGTTAGGATTGTGCTCTGATTCTCTGTAGGGATGTGGGTGGCACAAGTGGTAAAGACACTGTGCCTGTTAACCAGCAGGCCAGGGTTCAAGATCCGGGTCCCCACAAGACAGAGTGAGCTCCTATCCTTAGCCCAGCTCTGCGACACAGCTGGAACCCATCGTATTGGCTCTGCGGTTCCATTGGACTATTTCAGTGGCGTGGAGAGGGGGGATTTGCTGCTTGGGTAACAGCCTATCCTCCATATTAATCTACCAGGGCAGCACAAGCACAATACCATAGCCTTTCAAGACTGATGGATGCCAAGTTTCTCTGTGTTCCCCCTTTACTTTTGCCCACCACCATCCTTTTTTCTAGGACTCCTCTTATTATCAGGATCACACAGTCTGTATGTTGGGGAACACTTCGTTGCTAAAAAATGTTGTGCAAGCACATTCCTGCATTTACTCATACATGCATCCCCCCCCCCACGTACCCATCTACGCAAGCATGCACCTAGACATGTCTTCACATTCAACCATATGTGCAGTTACAGAACTTCAAATGTCTTATTCACGTCATCATTTTTACGTCATCAATTTCACGCCACAGGTTTGCTGTGGCGTGTGAATGGAGGGACATGCGCACCTCAGGTGTGCATATTTTCACATACAATCACATTCACCCATGAAGTGCCACTCATGTGCAAGCACCACTTCTCATAGTAACGTACATGCTTTGACATGCATACACAAAAGGGACAGGTTTATATGCATATGTTCATGTAGACAAGTCTCGTATACAAATAGCCTCATGGACACATGCATATACAGACACAATCCTAAGAAATTTAGGCCAACCTAACTCACCCGGCCTAACTTTCCGTGATGGTGTGAGGAGGTTGGTGTATGCTGGTGCATTGGCCTAACATCCCCAGAAGTGGGGCAGAAATGTCTTACAGCACTTTTGTAATACCCCTAACTCAGCACTGGACTTGGACTGGGGCTTTGGCTAACTGCACAATCCTAACCATATCTCCTCAAAAGTAAGCCCCATTTTGTTCAATGGGTTTTACTCCCAGGAAAGTGTTTTTAGGATCGCAGCCTAAAGTGTTTTTAGGATTGCAGCCTAAATCTCTTGCTCATACATAGCCACAAATACCAAGATACTACATTAAAAGCATCTTTAATCTTTTCTCTCCAGCAAGTTAGTAACCAAAGTTTGTGGGGTTACAATCCCAAACACCACCACCCCAAACTCCAGTTTCATGGGGGAAACAGGGAGAGCACAGAAAATGGATCACTTAACTCTTTTTGAGTGTCCAAAAACACTTTGTGAATTATTTTATGAGGTCCTTACAACAAACTTGCTGCCTACTATTGTCCCCATACTGCAGACTGAGGCTTCAGGGGGGCTTAGTGAAGTTATGGCAAAGGCAGAGGGTCCAATGGGGGAACTTTTGCCCTGCAGCTCGGTCTCCTGGCCATAACTCCATACCAGCTCCCTTCTCTTCTAGATCTAGAAGAAAGCAGTTCATGGTGGACGTTGGATCCCATGGAAGATGGAATGGGATGTCTAAAGGCACTGGGGCATGGCTGGTATAATGGGGAACTTAGAAATAAAATGGAGGATCACTGTCAGATCATGGGGTGGGGAGTTAGATATGGAATCCAGCAGAGATTATGGGAAGAAAGTCAGGAAAGACTCGTGCGGCAGTTCCATGTGCAGTGCGTCTGTCAGCAAAGAAAGCCACAGTTTCAGCCAAGATCTGGGTCTGGAGGAGGAAAAAAAAAGCAATAATATCATTTCCTACCACGAGACAGTTTTGAGGTCACCATGAAAGGGTGACAGTTTTGAGGTCACCATAAATGGTCAAACTTTTTAGCACCTGGACCCACTTTTTCAAATTAAAATCTGTTGTGACCCTAGAAGTGTCATTAAGCTGGAAGTGATGTCATGGCTGGTAATGATGTCTTTAATCTGGAAGCGAGGTCACGGCTGGCAGTGGTGTCATCAAGCAGGACATTTTTTAAAAATCCCATACAACAAAATCAAACTAGGTAAGCAAAATAAAAAGCTGAAAGTAAGCATAAGTGTAAACGTTTATCTATATTAATTAAAAGCAAATTCTGTCCGTCCGTCCGTCAGATAACCCTCCAAAAGACATACCTTTTTGGAATCAGGATGATCCCAGGATTGACCCACACATGCAACCCAACCCCACACTCCTAAAACCCTCTAGTTCCCCACACACTTGCTCTACATAGACATATTATACATTTTTGGAACTGCGATGATCCCACACACTCACACACAACATAACTCCACACGAGTCCTAAAACCCCCTAGCTCCACCCATAGTTGCTCTACATAGATATATTATACCTTTGTGGAACTGGGATGATCTCACACACACAGCACAACTCCACACTCCACACCCACACCCACTCACAACATAACTCCACACAAGTCCTAAAACCCTCTAGTTCCACACACATTTGCTCTACATAGATGTATCATACCTTTTTGGAATCAGGATGATCCCAGGATTGACCCACACATACAACACAACCCCATACTCCACACCCACACACAACACAACTCCACACAAGTCCTAAAACCCTCTAGTTCCCCACACACTTGCTCTACATAGACAAATTATACATTTTTGGAATCGCGATGATCCCAGGATTGCCAGACACAACCCAAGCCCACACTCCACACATACACACACGACCCCACATTCCACACACACACACCCCACACACTCACAACTTAACCCACACTTTCACACACACACAACATAGCCCACCCCCCACACAAAACTTCCTCCACAGGAGCTGGCTTTA
This sequence comes from Cryptoblepharus egeriae, assembly GCA_030015325.1. Taxonomy (NCBI): domain Eukaryota; kingdom Metazoa; phylum Chordata; class Lepidosauria; order Squamata; family Scincidae; genus Cryptoblepharus; species Cryptoblepharus egeriae. The sequence goes on along the minus strand of JAREYC010000004.1, from coordinate 105,630,666 downwards.
AATTAAAAAATAGTTTAAAATAAAGTTTAAAATAAAGATCAACCTTCCTAACTCTCCTAAGCAGTTGGAGGACATGCGAACAGGAGGCTAAAAAAGAGGACAAATCCTAAAATTTCTGGTCATATGGTCACCCTGCTAATAGGAGTTACCAGGACCTTGGCCAGTCCCAGCCGCACTCACCCTGGGCTGATCCCATTTCGGCTCTGTACGTTTTATAGGCATCAAAGCAGAAAATGGCAATGAGGATCAGGCTGAAGACCTGGTGGGAGACAAGAGCGGGGCCGAGAATCACATCAATGAATAATGGGTTATGGGGCCAGATTGGCAGGGGAGCAAGGGGCGACTGCAGAAAATCCCACCTTGGAGGGCTTCTCCAAGTGGGGGGCCATGAGACAACCCTCCCACCTGGACTTGCCACCCAGTTAACCTCATGTCATTTCCAGGAAAAGATGGAAACCCAAATGTGTAGGATCAAGCAGGATCAGAGGGCAGCAACTCACAAAGGCAGACACAGCAGACCCCTCATGACTGGCAGCAATGACCGCGAAGGCCACAACAATGAAGACAATGGCGGCGCTGATGCAGCGAAGGAAGTCCTGTGGAGGGGGAGAGTAGAAGGTCACAGATGCCCAAGTTGTGGGGCACGAAGCCACTGAGGTGGGCACCAAAGAGGGGTTTACTGCCTGATGGTGAACGTTCAGTTTTGGAAGCAGTGCCCAAGACGGGCAGATGCCATGATAGTCAAGACAGGAATGCCAGCATCAGAAGATGCTGGGTGGAAGAGATTGCGCTTCAGTGCTGTTCAGTCCACTTTAGTATTTTTTGCAAGGAGAACCAGGTATGATATGGTGCAAGGTTTTAATTCCCCCGTACTGTTTTGGGGGGCACCCCAAGAGAATGGGTACCACTATCATTCTAAAGGGGCTGAAAAGACCAGTGACTGTCTTGTAGTAGTTGTAGACAGTTGTTGTAGTTGTAGACAGTTGTACAGCTGTCTTTGCCCAGTTGTAGTGCGCTTTTTGCGTGAACATCTTCTCCTTCACCAACAGACCAGTGGAACCAGTATACACAGGAACCGGTTCTGCATCAGCTCACTGGACCTTGATGCCCACTTGATTTCAAGCAACAGGAAATTGGGGTGATTTCGGTTACTTCAAGTCTCCAATCGCACATTATAAAAGGTCACGCACCCCCTTTCCCGTATGCATTTTCCCAGGTCTGATGTCAAGATCACCCCATGCTTTGTGCTGAATTTCCCACCCCTTGCTAAAAATGGTATTCCAGGCGTGTTACACACAGTGGTATCACTGGGGGATGTGGGGCCACAGCAGGTGGCGTGCAAGAGAGGAAGGAAGGTGACACTACTATTGGCTCAATTTTTAAAAATCTTTGTATTCTCAAATAATACCGTCATGTTATATATCATCTGGTGCGTAATTCCATGCAGAATACAATCAAATAAACCAAATTTAAACATCTCTGTGCTATCAAAAGCTATAACCAAAAAACCAGCAGTGGTGGGGCGATCGTACATCACCGTGCCCATCTCCGAGGGCATTGCCCTGCCTAGTGAATCATGGGGGCCATGCCCTGGCCTCCCACGCTGGGTGACCCAAACCCTAGAGACACCACTGTTTACACCATTAAAACAAAAAAATGCATTAAAACAAAACTATTAAGATATAAAACAGAATTATCAATCAATTTTTTATTGTTCCACTTTCTCTGGTCTTCCTACCTATACCTTTGCCCAGTTTAAAGGGAGAAAGGGTGCAGCGCAGGGAGGTTGCTACTGGTCCCTAACCACTAGGCACTGTGTACCATCTTAAATATGTACCCTATAAATAACCTTTATGGGGCATCACTGGCAGCAATGGAATGGCATGGAATGAACGAAAGGGAAGAGGAGCACTACACACCAGGCAAGGCCAGTTGACGCGGGTCAGGCGTTCGTAGTAGTGGGTTGCTCGCAGCGCCAGGAATGCCAGGGTCACCAACACTTCCAACAGGGCAGCACCCATGTAGGCTGAGATGGAGGCGGTCAGCAGCAAGAACACCAAGAAGCTGAGACCCTGAGTGTGGGGGTGGCAAAGGAGCAGGGGGTGAGCATAGTGCTGCAGATATTTTTTCCCAGTTGATATTCCTTGGGAAGCGACCCTTTTGGGATGCACCCCATACACCCGTTCTGGGGATGCACTCCATCTACCAGTTCTTGGGATGTGTCCCATGCACCCAATCTTGGGATGCACCCCGTTCTTAGGATGCGCCCCATGCACCTGTTCTTGGGCTGCATGCGCCCCATGCACCTTTCCTTTCTTGAAATGTGCATGATCATAAAGGCCACAGGTGTGGGACGGATTCTGCCTATGCAAAAACCTTCTTAATCTGGATTCACTAATCCAGATTATTGCCACTCGGGTCCAGATTTGCCACCCTGGCAAGAAAGAAGGTGTCCCAGGTGATAGGATTTCACCTGTCTTGAGGGTTCATCCCAGCTGGCCTACAACACTGTGACCCCCTCCTCAACACCCCCAGACTTGTCCTAAGTGCATGAGCCCTTCCTAAGGATTAACCCCTCTACAACCAGACCACTGCCCATAGGCTTCACCCTGAAATCATCATCTCCCTCGGCCACTCATTTGGGGTGAGGCGTGGGGCCTCCCACCCTTTGGGGGTGCAGAGGGGTCTGAGCAAGGAAAGTGGGAGCAGAAAGAGGAGCAAGTGGGATGGGGAAGGGCTGGGGATCAAGGAAGGAAGAGGGTCCAGGCAGTCCTTGCTGGAAGGAGGCAAACCCCCAAACTGAGTAGCATAGCTGGAGGGGGGCAAAGCCCTAAGTTTGGCAGGTACCTGAAGGTGTCCTACAAGCACCCTTTGGAGCCATGCCAGGCAGTGGGTGCAAATGGGGGGCATGCCAGGGTGAGGCTCCCTGCCAAACTTAGTGCCTCGCCCCCCTCTAGCTACGCCACTGCCCCCCCAAAGGAGAGAAGAAGGCAGATGAGCGGGGGCTGGAGGGAGGGGTGGGGAGGGGGGAAGGAGGGGGGTTACCAGCTCTGCCTCCATCAGCACCCCCTTGGGGGAGCGCAGGAAGTCCTTGTCCAGCCCGAAGCACTGCAGTCCCCCGGCCTCCCGCTCCGGATCCCCCATCCTGCTGCCTGCCCCGGCTGGGGGGAGGAAAGAGGGAGAGCCTCCCAGCCCCACCTGGCACCCTGCCGGGCTCCACCAGTGGGGGGGAGGGAGGGAGAGGGGGAGAAAGAAAGAAAGAAAGAAAGAAAGAAAGAAAGAAAGAAAGAAAGAAAGAAAGAAGGATGGATGGATGGATGGATGGATAGAGAAAAGGAAGGAAGAAAGAATAAAAGGAAGGGAAATTGTATTTAGAGATATTTTATATAAATGAATATGGATAATTTAAGAAGATTTGATGAAAATAAAGTGGCTGTCAGTGAAAGAAAGAGAAATAGAGGAAAGAAAGTAATGAAAGAAATGAAGGAACGAAGGAAAGAAAGAATGAAAGAAAAGACGAAGGAAGGAAGAAACTAAAGAAGGAAGTATGAAAGAAATGAAGGAATGAACAAAAGAATGGAGGAAGGAAGAATGAAGGAAGAAAGAGTGAAAGAAGAGACGAAGGAAGGAAGGAGCTAAAGAAGGATGAAAGAAATGAAGGAATGAACAATGAAGGAAGGAAGAATGAAGGAAGAAAAAGTGAAAGAAGAGATGAAGGAATGAAGGAACTAAAGGAGGAAGTATGAAAGAAATGAAGGAATGAACAAAAGAATGGAGGAAGGAAGAATGAAGGTAGAAAAAGTGAAAGAAGAGATGAAGGAACTAAAGGAGAAAGAAAGAAAGAAAGAAAGAAAGAAAGAAAGAAAGAAAGAAAGAAAGAAAGAAAGAAAGAAAGAAAGAAAGAAGCGCTGAGGAGGCAGAGTCTGGGGAGTGCAGGGGGTCGAGGCTGCTGTCAGCCCCGGCAGGCAGGTCTCCTGTGCGGGGTGCGGGCCCCCTCCATCCCCTTCCCTGCTGCAGCCTCCATCCCGGGCCGGGACAAAGAGGGCTTGTCCAGCAGGGGCAGGAGGTGCCCGTCCGGAGAACAAGCTCCTGATTGTCAGCCCTCCGTCCATCCCCGCAGCTGATGTGCTGCGCGTGGGAGGAGAAGCGCCAGCCGCGGACCGGGCTGCACTCCCCACCAGAGCCTCCAGAGGGCGCCAGGGAGCAGAGACGGGCAGGCGCCGCTGTAATGCCGGCTTCTGCCAGGGAGGGCGCTGCAGGAAGGACTCTTGCAACCCCCTGGCAGGAATTGGTTCAATGAGACTTTTTTTAATTGATGGTGACCATTTATCAAAAGGAGGACAAGGCAAGAAAGTGTAGGACAGCCATGAAAAATGGAGGACATGACAAAATAAAAGCAGGAGGGTTCAATCCTAAGCATGTTTACTCAGAAGTAAGTCCCATTGTATTCTATGGGATTTACTCCCAAGAAAGTGTGCATAGAATTGCAGCCAAAAATACTCCAATATTTTGCTTTTAGGTGGTTAAGTTAAACATTATATAGGCTGCAATCCTAACCACACTTTCCTGGGAGTAAGTACAATTGAACACAATGGGACTTCCTTCTGAGTAGACATGATTAGGTTTGCATACAAAGAGCACAATCCTAATCACGTCCACTCAAAAGTTAGCCCCATTGTGTTCAATGGGTCTTACTCCCAGGAAATGGGTCTTACTCCCAGGAAAGTGACTTTAGGATTGCAGCCTAAGGGCGCAATCCAGAGTAACTATGGAGAGTCCTTGCTCAAGTATAAGAACAATTTGCTCTGGATTGCAATATGAATTTCCCATAGGTTTTCACTAGGTGGTGCAGTAACTACGGGTGCACGTAACGTCTCTTATGTGCTCCCGTTGTTACTCTGGATTGTAGGGTAAGTTGCTTATTTAAAATAAAACTTGTATATATAATTTATTACATATACTGTGCAATCCAAAGGCAAAGCACGTCTACTCAAAAGTAAGTCCCATTGTGTCTTCAACAGTACTTATTCCCAGGGAAATGTGGTTAGGGATGCAGCAGCAGATTTACTTTATGAATTACAAGAAGGCTACCTGCTGCCTGCTCACAAGGAAAAGGAGGACAATGAAGATTTTATTTCCAGGACACATGGCTAAAAAAGAGGACACATCCCACAAAAGAGGACATATAGTCACCCTGTGATAACAGAATGTGTTGTGAGCAGCTATGATGGGTGCGGTTCCTAATTCTCCAGAACTGGTCTTGATCCCCAGGTGGCTACTAAAGAGTTTAACAGGATTGCCAAAAAATTACAACATGATATCATATTTAGGGAGAGAGGAAAAAAACCAAAAAAAAACTAGAGTCAAAGACTGCAATCCTAAAGACAGTTTCCTGGGAGTAAGACCCACTGAACACAATGGGGCTTACTTTTGAGTAGATATGGTCATAGATGAATGCACAATTATGAACATAACAAGATTCTCAAATTCCCCAGTTTATAAAACAACAGTCTCTCCATCATGATCCAGTGGTGTAGCCAGAAGGGGTGCAAAGCACAATGTTTTGCAGGAGCCTGAACATGACCTGCAAGCGGCTCCTTCTCCTTGAGCGCCATTCCCAGAAGAACAGATTTATTCAACTCCCTGCATTTTCCAAAGCTTTTTCGCAGCACGAGACAGTAATGAATTACTTGCTTCCATGACTGCAGGTCAGGTATAAGGCAAAGGAAAAAGGTGGCAACAATATAATGCCCATCTGACCACTTTTTTCCATAGCATGGCTCCTGTGCATTTGTGCAGGTGAGATTTGGAAGGGGTCTTCAAGGTCATCTAGTCCAGCCACTGACTCAGTTAGGCCAGCATAAGTCCCAGCTTAATTCCTGTGCTGACATTGGGGTGTCACAAAAGTGCCTTGAGGCCTAACCCTCTTTGGAGGAGGGGGGGGTTAAGCTACTCTGCAGGCATACACCAACATCCCCACACCGCCGAGGGAAGATATGGTAGGTGAATTATAGCAGCCCAAGTGCACAATCCAGAGTAACTACGGGGAGTCCTTGCTCCGGTGTAAGAACAATTTGCTCTGGATTGCAATATGAATTTCCCATCGGTTTTCACTAGCTGGTGCCGTAACTATGGGTATGTCTCTTATGTGCTCCCGTTGTTACTCTGGATTGTAGGGCTAATTGGCTAGGATTGCACCCTGAGCGCCATTGCTACTATAGCACCACTATATGGAGTTTTGGACTGGAAGGACAATGTGGTCCTGTAACAATACAAGCAGTTGCTGAATTTGTAATGTCATAATTTTAACACCCAAAATTGGTTTTTGCATGGTGACTCCTGATAAGTGAGGACTCTGAAATTTATTTCATGCTCAGAAATGCTGTTATAGTACCATGACTCCTGACTTGATTCCCTTCCAGATTCAGATCCAAAGCAGGGTGACCAGATTATTCCTGAACCCCAGGACCAAAATTCCTAATCCCAGGCCAAAATTCCTACCCGCTTAAAAAAAATTGCCAACAAATGTATTTTTTTTGTTTTTGTTTCTCGGTTTTTTGACCATAGCTTTTGATAGGAAGGAGATATCTCCAAACTGATTTTTGAATTGGATTCTGCTCTTCAATACGAATCCAACGACATATGGCATGATGGGGTACTGTGCACTACGCGACGTTTCAAAATGTAGGACACCTGGACGGGAGGCTAGAAATCCGGACAAATCCAGGTTCTTCTGGTCATATGGTCACCCTGAGCCAAAATCACCCAGACCAAGTAACAGAAAATAATTTTATTAGCAAAATGGACACTGGGAGGATCGTGGCGTCTAAAATCGAGACTTGCCAACAATCCAGGTTGTTCTCTGGACCCACAAGCGCTATCGCTACACACTTTGAGATGCCAAGCATGCACAAGACACATTCACAGGAATGGACCTTGCTTCCAGGTAGTACCTGGAATTATTAGCAGGACAAGGTCTTCGATAGAAGACAAGGGTATCGAACATGATGTTAACAGAATTTCCCGCAAACATTAGATCGGTGTGATTTCTTGGACTGCCATCTTTCTCAGTAGAGTTCTTCAGGTGGATGCAACGTCTGCAGGTGCAATAAGCCTGGTGAAGGTATGCTGGGTAGCGATCCGGATCATGGTCCAAACTGGGAAAGGGAAAAATTATAAGTCTTCTTTAAAGCTTATTCCATCATATCATTTTAAGTAGTTCTGTTGCGATGGCCTATTAGCAAAACTTCAATATAAGTGACTTTTTAAAGCAAAATACATGATTTAAAAAATTCAAAGTTCAGAGATCCGTTGTGTGCAATACAGGGTGACCATATGCCATAACCAAAAAAAGAGGACAAGGCCTCCCCAAAATGTAGGACACTCAAGAAAAACGTGGGGCATAACTAAATAAAAGCTAAAAATACTTGTGTGTTTTTGTGTGTGTATAGCTTTCATGTGCTTAATTTTAAACACTATATGCTTATTATTAAATTTAAAACTTTTACATATAATTTATTGCATGCAGTGTATTAATTACAGGAAGGTTGCGTGCTGCCTGCTCGCATGGGAAAGAGGACCTTGCAAAAATATCAGATTTGAAATACAGTGGTGCCTCACATAAAGAGTTTAATTCGTTCTGGAGGCCTGCTCTTTAAGTGAAGCAGATTTTTCCATAGGAAATAATGGAAACTCAGACAATTGGTTCCACAACCCAAAAAATATCCCTATAAAAATATTAACTGGATGTAAAGATGATGACAAAACACTGGAATTGAATTCAAAACATGCATTCAATGTGCATGATCCTATGAAGTCTACTCAGGCTGCAATCCTAAAGACACTTTCCTGGGAGTAAGCCCCATTTAACACAATGGGGGCTTACCATGGTTAGGAGGCTGCAATCCAAGACACTTTCCTGGGAGGCTTACCTGGGCTGCTGCTGGAGGTTCAAGGTGGTCGTTGGGGCACTTGGGGCAGTTAGGGCCAGCTGCCTCTGGCATATCTGGGCAGTTAGAGGCAGCAGTGCTGGCTGGCAAACCTTTTAAAGAGCCCGTGCGGTGCGTCAGGGGTGCGTAGCATGCGTGCCCATAGCGTGCGTGCTTGTTAAGTGAAGCAGAACTTGTTATGTGAAGCAAGATTCCTTGGAAATTTTTGTTTGTTATGTGAAACGCTTGTTAAGTGAGGCGCTTGTTAAGCGAGGTACCACTATATCTCCTTCCTATCCAAAGTTGTGGCCAAAAAAACCCTGAAAATTCTGTGATAATTGCATTGATCCCTACGGGAAGTGAAACAGAGCCATATTGCGTTTTTACTCATGAGTAAGTGAACTTTAGTGCATTGGAAAGGACAGGCTGAGAGGAATTTGGTCCACCAGTCAACCCGGAAGGAAGTCTCTCTTCCAAGCATTGAACCCTATTGAAAGTGAAACTGCACATCTGTGTTTACTTGTGAGTAAGCAAGTATGCCTTGGCTGATGTGGAAGGTAGTGCAAGTCTTCCAGAATGGTCCTGATCTTGGAGCTAACTGTATGCTCCACCATGGAACGGGTGCATAATTGTCAGCAGAATGCAATGAAACAAACCACTCTTGATATATCTTTATCAAAAAAAATAGCGGAGGTTTGGCCATGACACATAGCCATGCTCACCATTCAGGTCGTTGCCCTGCTCACAGGGTGACGCGTACCCTAGTGATGCCACTGCTTGGTGCCCTTGTGTGATCCCATAAGCATTACCACCCAGCTCAGAGGTCAGACCATCCAGGTCCAGTAGATCCAATGGATCCATTGGATCCAGGTCCAGTGGATCCATTGGATCCATTGGATCCAGGTCCACTGGATCCATTGGATCCAGGTCCAGTGGATCCATCAGTGGTCCATCCTCTGGTCCAGTTGGCCTTCAGTTACCAGCACTGCTCAAGAGACGGCCATTCTTACCGGTACCTCCACGGCGAGGCAGAGCGTTGGCCAATCTCTGCATTAGATGATGCCTTTGCCCAGCATTCTGTGGAAGTCTGAGAGTCAGAGGAGATCTGGGATGAGCGAGTCTGGTAGGAGATGGTACTGGTAATTTTCTCCTCCAGGATTTTTCCGATGCTGTCAGTGTCTTCCTTGCTACAACATTCCTTGCCTGTTCCTTCCTTGTACAGGCAATGCAGAGCCTGGCATGGCAGGAACACCAAGAGGACAGTGCATATGGCAGCCTGCAAGAGAAAACGGAACATGAGGATGAAGTGGCGCAATCCAGGAATACCATCACTTATTGATTCCACTTGTCCTTCCTCTGGCTCTGACTGATCTGCCTCCCTCCCTTCTCCCTCTTATTGCTTTCACTTCTGGAGGTGACTCAGTGAGTAGCCTGTATCACCTTCATTGAACTCCTTTCCAGCTTCAAATATAGTGATCAGTATATAGGTCCAACCTTGTCATACACACATTTTTTTAATGCATGGATTTGACTCAAAAAGAATGTAAAAGTTGAAAAACTTTGACTTTGACCTTTAAAATTCATTTTTAGGAAGTTTCACAGAAAGATACTTTAATTTCTTGAATATAACGCTCACCTTTTTCAGCTGAATTTAGGCAGCAATCCTATACTCAGGTTCCAGGGAGTAAGCCCCATTCAACATAATAGGACTTACTTCTGGGTAGACATGATAGGATTACACCCTATGTCTCCAAAATTAGGGTGTGTATTAGATTTGATAGATCCCCTACAATCCAGAGTAACTACGGGAGCACGTAAGAGATATTACGTGCACCTGTAGTTACTGCACCACCTAATGAAAACTTATGGGAAATTCATATTGCAATCCAGAGTAAATTGTTCTTACACCGGAGCAAGGACTCCCCATAGTTACTCTGGATTGCACCCTTAATTAGATTCAAGTAAATGTGATATTTTGATTATAAGTATAGGATGTGCATTAGATTCGATGGTTCATTAGATTCTAGTAAATATCGATTTACAAAGCAAACGTAGAAAGGAAGCATTTACTAAGCAAACAAATTTACTATAGAAAGGAAGAGAGTTTCCAGTAACAAATTAATGCATCATCACAGAAAGCAAATTGGTTTGCTTGCGGAGCCTGGAGCAGGATCGGAGAGCAACATTTCCTGGCCCGCATCCCGCCAAGCCACGCTGGAAGGAACCGAGCCACAAGACTTACCCGCTGAATCATGACCGTGTTGGGGATTCCCTGGGCAGAGAGTTCTTGTCTGCAGACACTGCACAGGTGCCTTTCTTGCCCTGGGCATCCCTGTTTTATTGCAGGTAGATTCCACTCATCACTGGCCATGCAAAACATGTGGGTGTTTTGCATGAGCCTTTGGAAAACATTCCATTGACGGACCACAAGGATGGGAAGGATTGTGAATGTTTTAGATACTATGAGCAAACTGCAGTGGATATCAGAAATGGGGGTGCAATAACGTTCGCCAAAGACCTCCCCAGTTATGAGATTACCTTTCAGATAATGACCTTTTCCCATCTATTACCACACCTGGACTCAGGTTCAGGTGGGGAAATATTTTTTACAGCCTCTGGATTCAGCATTCCCATTTCATCTCGGTTCATGCAAGAGCTGGTGCAGGCATGGAGACTGTGGGCTATGCATTGGAAGCCCTCCGCCCAGTAAGTCAAGAACTGGTTTTGTTATCTCTCAGAAGTCATCGGACTGGAAATTTAGGGAATCCTCCCTGGTACTAAAATAGCCAGGACTACTCTTCATCATCACCTGGAGAGCATCAGTGCTGAATCCAGGGGTCCCCAGACCAACAGGAGATAGAGAGACTGGCACCCCATGCTTTCCATAGTAGCCAGATGCTTCCATGAGTCCCTGAGACCCGAGACACCCTGTTCTCTTGCTCCAACCACTTAGCAGCACTTCCCTTCATCTCCCAGATAACCCAGGAATCTTGGTCCAGGGCCCAGATGTTATGCTAAATATGTTGGGATGAACTTCCCAACATGTTGGGATGAACTTCCCGTCCCAGGTTGGACGGGACAGTGGACATAATATTGGTCATTCATGGAGTTTCCTTGTGGTCAGGTCAGGAAAATTCTGGTCAGGTTCCCCTTCAGATTTTTTTTTCAATGCACCGAAGTGCACTCCTGAAGGCTCTCTGCTCCCATCTCTCCCGTGGGGGGATCTTTCCTAGAAAACACCCACCCTGTCCCTGAGTCATCCAGGAAAATGAGAACCTACACAATGGGTGGCCTTTGCATGTGGATCCTTTGCACTGAGTCACAGCACATGCCCCAAACTGTTTGGCATTGCCATTCAGTGTGCTCCTATAGCCAAAGATCTGCCTGGTCAGGCCAACACAAGGTGTGAAACTCAACACATTATTCTTCTCCATGCTCCTCTCCAGCCTCCAAAGCCTCCTTGATGCTTCATAACTTTTTGCACCATATGGCTCCATCCTCTCACCTGGAATGGCTCCAAAGAATGGCTCCCTCCTGCTCCACCCCCCCTAGCTATGCCACCAACTCTTTGCACTGATTGTGAGCATGAGACGGAAAAAATAAAACATGATGGGTGCCATCCTCAGGATGTTCGGCGCACTGAAGGGTGCTTATAGCGGATGGATAAGATGTGATGAGTGATCGTGGGCTGGAAAGGCTTACAAACTTTTTTGCAGTGACTTTCAAAATGTTGGGATTTTGCCATAATGAATGGCAACACCAAGTGTCTTCAAAAAATGAGTGGATGACCAGAGGGTCCTATGAAACCCAGTGTTGAGAGAGGCATGATACCAATCAGAAATGCCATACAGTTATGGTTCAGAAAAATGGAATGTATACATCATGATACTCATAATGCAGTCAGAAAAATACTACACAATCCAGCTCTACTACATGATCCACGGTCATGATCCAGCTCCGTGACAAAACCAAGATTTCCATCATCATAAAGTAAACGCGAAAGTGCTGTTACTGGTGGGTATGGCACCTGTCAGATCTTTGACTCTAAGGCTGCAATATTAAAGACACTTTCCTGGGAGTAAGACCCATTGAACACAAAAGTGCTTACTTTTGAGTAGACATGGTTAGGATTGTACTCTTAATCAGCACTGGAAACCAATGGTATCCTAAAGGTATCGTAAAAACTTAAACTTGGCATCCATCATTCTTGAAAGACTATGGTATTGTGCACGACGCTGCATGCGAAGCATGAAGGCCTGGTAAAGGTGGTATGTAAAGCACATCTACGGCACCGGGCAATGAGGGAGCACCAGGCCATTACAAATCAGAACTGGGCCCAGCACCAGGATGCCAGCTGGGATGAGCAGCATCCTAGGGTAGGAGTGCAGTTTTTTTAGATGGGGCATGATGAGAAGTAGGGATCAGTGGAGGTCTCTTCTGCCAGATCCTATTCTCCGTGTTGTACTAAAAATAGGATTGCCATATGTCCCGAAAAACAATGACAGTCCCAATTTTGGGGAATTATGAACACATACTGGCAAATGGGACAGAGGGTCCTGTCCTGATTTTATGGCAACCCTAACTGAAAAACCCAATAAAGAGCTCTGCACGGGCAAAATAGTCAACACAGGATCAAGTAACCCAATTGTGAGGTTACAAAGGGGATGAAAGTCCATTTCCCCCAATGAGACCCCAATGGCAGCAACCATGGATGCGGCAATAGTACTTATTGCACCACTGCACCAGGCAATTAGGATCAGGCTGCCTGATGCATGGCTGGTAAATAGGAAGCAAGCCTGGAGAACCCATTGCCTTCCCCAAGCCTCCCATTGTGCAAGGTCAATGCCCAACCAAGTGCGCCCCAAGGAGCACCTCCGCCCAATGTCCATGTGAAATTAAATGTCCAAGGAAAGGTGGGAGCCTCAACCGAAGGCTCAGGTGAAAGAGCGCCTCCACCCCGCAGGAAAGAAAGGGTATTGCAACGTGGGCAGCAGGAAATTGGGATTCATGGGGTACTGAAATGGCAACAAGATGGGTGTTGTTTGTATGGTGTTGGATAGAAAAGGGTAACACACAGCAGCAGGCATCACATTTATCATCAGAAACAGAAACAGGCACCACATTTATCAGCAGGTTCACATTTATTGAACAGGATCCGTGGTGGAGTGAATTCAAATACAATTAAAACTGGGGTTGCCAACTTCTCTCTTCTGGCCAGGTTCCTCTGCAGATTCCTTCATTTTCTTTGAGTGTTAATGGGGAGAATCCAACCCTCTTAAACCTATCCTTTAGTTCATCGACATGCAGTTTCAAGTTTATTTAATGAGTCAGAGATTCAACCCCGTAATCTTCTGACCCCACAGAAACTAAGCCTATGTATACATTACTGAAATCATTACAGATCCCATTGTTTGTCTGCAGTTCTCCAGACTGTAGCCCCCTAAGGACAGAGACTTTCCCCCTATATAGCTGTGTACAATATATACCTATGTTTATGTGTATGATGTATCCATATATTCTTAGTTCTAAGTTCTTAGATAAGTCCCTGTATAGTCTGCCACTCTATGCATTCTCCATATATAACAGTGAAATCCTAAGCATGTCTACTCAGAAGGAAGCCCCATTGTGTTCAATAGAATTAACTTCCAGGAAAATGTGGATTGCAGCCCATATCTCCATATACACGTATTTACTCAAATCTAATGCACCACTGAAACTAATGCGTATCCTGATTTTAAAAGGTTTAAGATCTCTAAAATGTCTACTTGTGATTGTAATGCACAGTTGCAAACCAGGTGTAAAATTTAATTTTTCCATATACAACAGTTATAAGATAATGATAATAAGACAATGGGTTTGTGTTATGATTTTTACCTAATTGCACTACTTTATACAACAGTGGGTTTATGTTATATTTTTATTACAATATCACAGCAATCCTTGAACCCATTGAACACAAGGGGGCTTACTTCTGAGTAGACATGATCAGAATTGTGCTGTCTCGTAAACTCTCCATATTTGGGTATATGGAGATATGGGCTGCAATCCACATTTTCCTGGGAGTTAATCCTACTTACTTCTGAGTAGACATGGTTAGGATTGTGCTGTCTAGTAAATTTAAACAAAGGGCAAAAACCAGAGTAACTATGGGCAGTCCTTGCTCTGGTGTAAGAACAACTTACTCTGGATTCCAATATGAATTTCCCATAGGTTCTCACTAGGTGGTGCAGTCACTATGGGTGCATGTAAAGTCTCTTATATGCTCCTGTAGTTACTCTGGATTTGGGGGTTACTAATTTAATCAAAATACTGTATTTACTCAAGTCTAACGCACCATCAAATCTAATGAGCATTCTGATTTTGGAGACTTTGGCTGCAATCCTAAAGATACTTTCCTGGTATTAAAACCCATTGAACCCAATGGGGGTGACTTTTGAGTAGACATGGGTAGAATTGTGCTCTAAATTAGGCTGAAAAGGGTGCGCGTTAGATTGGAGGAAAGAGTATATTCTCCATATACTCTGCCACTACGAAAAATATCACCTACTAATGATAATTGACCTCCTGTATCGTGAGCTTAAAGTTGGGGGGCCAGGAATTTATAAAACAGTCCCATTAATCTGTGGGGTTGAGGCCTCATTCAAATAATGTCCTGGCTGCATGGAAATCTTTATCTATACAAGTTTGGATTCTGTTTTATTGAGGTTTTCTTTTTCCTACGAATGGGTGAAGATGGTGGGGAGAGCTCCCCCACTTCCACCCACGGTCTTAGTCACAAGCCACCGGCCCCGTTGTTTGCCGGAGGGGTTCCCTCTTGTCTCCCAGGGCACTGCTTTTGTTTCCCAAGACATCCACCAACTTGCTGGGGGAAATTTGCATCTCGCTCCCAGGGCTTACCCTGCGGCTTGGAGGGGGAGGACAGGAAAAAAAATGGATGGTGAGAAAGGGAAATACCTGCTCGTAAATTGATATTGGTCACCATAGTGAAGTAAACAAGGGAATCCCAAGAACTGGGACACTCGGAAAGAGGAAGAGGTGGACACCATCAGTATAGGACAACATTTTCTCTTTGGGTTTTTCATTTGTCCCACTAAAAACCCAAAAAACCTTTGGGTTTTTCATTTGTCCCACTAAAACTCAGCCCTGAATCGGATTTCCACCCTAAAATCTAATAAAGGTCAAGGTCTCCCCTACCGGTTGCCTCGCTTGTCTGGTCCGAATTTAAGGGCAGTGCTCATCCCTGTTATGAGGCTGAAGAGCCAGGGTTGTCCAAAGATGTCTCCGTAGGGTGATGAGACACCCAAACCTCAAACGGAGGACAATGTCTTGGATTCGTCTCAGTCTGGCCTTTCCGGAGGACAACGACACGTTTGCCTACTCATGAGCAAAGCTGCAATATTGGGCACTTTCACGTTCCCATGGAATGTAAATATTTTTTATTTTTAGGTTTTTTGGCCTGAATTTTTGATAGGAAGGAGGTATTTCAAAACCAATTTTTGCATTGGATTCTGCCCTTCAATATGAATCCAACGACATATGACATGATGGGGTCCTGCGCGCTATTGCAAAGTTCCAGAATGGAGGACAGTGAAGCCCTTTTGGAGGACACCCGAACAGGAGACATGCAGAATTTTCCGGTCATATGGTCACCCTGTGTCTCTGTGGTTATATGGCCTGCAGCAGCCAGGTTGGTGTACACTGTACTGGTTTAGGACAGTGATTTTCAACCTTCTCCATCTCATGGCACACTGACAAGGCACTAAAATTGTCAAGGCACACCATCAGTCTTTCGACAACTGACAAGGCACAACATGCTGCTGGTGGAGGCTTCACATCCCTTAATGGCCCTGTTACTAAATGATATTGGCTGCTATCCTAAAGACACTTTCCTGGGAGTAAGGCCCATTCAACACAATGCAGCTTACTTTGGAGGAGACATGGGGCAAAATCCAGAATAACTACAAGGAGTCCTTGCTTCCGTGTAAGAACAACTTCCTCTGGATTCCAATATGAATTTCCCATAAAGTCTCTTACGTGCTCCTGCAGTTACTCTGGATTTGGGGGATGGTTAGGATTGTGGTCATTATCTAATAAATAAATTTTCCCAAACCCCCATGGCGCACCTGTGGACCACTCATAGCACACCAGTGTGCCGTGGTTGGAAATCACTGGTTTAGGGAGTTAGCAGGCCTCAGTCTTGAAAGACTATGGTATCATGCTTGGCGCTGCATACGCTGCATGCGAAGCACGAAAGCCTGGGTTAAGACGCTGTGCCTGTTAACCAGCAGGCCAGGATTCGAGACCCAGGTCGGCCCCACAAGACAGGGTGAGCTCCTGTCCTTAGCCCAGCTCTGCGATGCCAGCTGGATCCAATTGTATTGGCTCTGCCTTTCCATTGGACTAATTCAGTGGTGTGGAGAGGGGGATTTGCTGCTTGGGTAACAGCCTCTCCTCCATAACAATCCAACCCAGGCTTTCGTGCTTCGCATGCAGCGTATGCAGCGCCAAGCACGATGCCATAGTCTTTCAAGACAGAAGGAGGCCTGCTTTTTTTTTTTAGGGAGTTAGACTGAGATCAACAGCCATGAAGCTTCCTGGGTGCCCTTAGGCCAGTAACTCACTCTCAGTTTCACCTACCTTACAGGGTTGTTGTGAGGACAAAAGGATCAAAGCTTTGTAAGCCGCTTTGACATGGGAAAGATAGATAGATAGATAGATAGATAGATAGATAGATAGATAGATAGATAGATAGATAGATAGATAGATAGATAGATAGATAGATGATGGCATAGCTAACTGGAGGTGAGATAGATAGATAGATAGATAGATAGATAGATAGATAGATAGATAGATAGATAGATAGATAGATAGATAGATAGATAGATAGATAGATAGATAGATGATGGCATAGCTAACTGGAGGTGAGATAGATAGGTAGGTAGGTAGGTAGGTAGGTAGGTAGATAGATAGATAGATAGATAGATAGATAGATAGATAGATAGATAGATAGATAGATAGATACATACATACATACATACATACATACATACATACATACTCTATGAAGCAACAAATTTGCAGGCAGTAGGAGCCAGAAGTGCCCTTTCCCAGCTTTCAGTGCAATCCTATTCACGTATACTCAGAAGTAAATACCATTGAGTTCAATGGGGCTTACTCCCAGGAAAGTTCCCTTAGTATTGCAGCCTTTGTCTTCTCCCTTTTCCTTTTCCTTGGAAAGCCAGGCCTCCTTCATTCATGCCTTGATCACCTTCTGACTGGACTACTGCAACTGGCTCACATGGGGCTGCCCATGAAGATAGCCCTAAAGTAACCTTGTGTTCAATGGGTCTTACTCTCAGGAAAGTGTCTTTAGGATTGTAGCCTCTATGTACAATAATTATATTTATTTAGTAAATAGAAGTGGAATCCTAATCAGAAGTAAGTCCCATTGTGTTCCATAGTACTTGCTCCCAGGAAAGTGAGGTTAGGATTGCAGCCTTAGTATATTTGCATATTACATATTTACTGCTAAATGTAAAAAATTAAAACTTTTGAATATAATTTACTAAATTTATTTTGCATATACCGGTAATAATATAATAATTTATTTTGCATAGAATAAATTAATAAATTATATGTGTATAATTTATTAATGACAAGAAGGCTACATGCTGCTTGCTCACAAGGCAAAGGAGGACATTGAAGTTGTGTTTCTTTCCAGGACACATGGCTTTAAAAATGGGACATGTCCTGGAAAAAGAGGACATATGTCACCCTGTGCGGAGGAAACGCTTGCAAAAAGCCACAGGAAAGGACACTATGCAAAAGAGGCCATTCAAATTTGCAGGTGAAGCATTTCCCCATTGTTGTATTGCAACAGACAGTAGGTGTCATTATAACGCCAATTATTTAATTAATTTGTTATTAATTTATTATTTTTATTAATTTTATTTGGCAGATGCCTAAGTAGGAGGTTAACCCTACATGGATGAGAGACAGGATGATAATGTAGTGGTTCGGGACTTGGACTGAGATCTGGAAGACTCCAGCTGCAATCCTAAACATACTTTCCTTGGAGTAAGACCAACTGAACACAATGGGACTTACTTATGAGTAGATGTGCTTTGGCCAGTTACTCAGAGGGTACAATCCTAACCAATTTAGGCCTGGCCTATCTTTTCATAGTGGCATGCGCATAGGTCAGCGCATGTCTTGCACTGGCTTAACCTGCCCAAGTGTGGGGCAGAAGTGCCTTACAACAGTTTTGTGACATCCATAGGTCACCACAGGACTAACTGGAAGTTAGGATCGTGACATTTGAACATGAAATTTGGGGTGTTCCTTCTGTGACATGAACACCACCAAGAACTGATGTTGAGAAATTTAACCCTTAAGGGGTGCAACGTGTTTTTGTCCTATACTTAACATTGAAGACTCTGATCAACATCCAGCTAATTTGGTCCCAGTAACTGATGCACTGGGAGGGAGTGATGCACATGGTGGGTGTTGTGCATGGGGAGATGTTTCACATGGGGGTTGATGCGCATGGGAGGATGTTGCTGGGGGTGATGTGCATGAGGAGATGTTGCTCATGGGGGGTGATATGCATGGGGGAATGTTGCGCATGGGGTTATGTTGCACATGGGGAGATGTTGCACATCGGGGTGATGTGCATGAGGGGAGATGTTGCTCATGGGGGGTGATGTGCATGGGGGAATGTTGCGCATGGGGTTACGTTGCACATGGGGAGATGTTGCACATCGGGGTGATGTGCATGAGGGGAGATGTTGCTCATGGGGGGTGATGTGCATGGGGGAATGTTGCGCATGGGGTTATGTTGCACATGGGGAGATGTTGCACATCGGGGATGATGTGCATGGCGGGTGTTGCACAATGGGGGAATGGCATATGGGGTATTTTTCTTTTATATATGTGTGTGTGAGAGGCCCTCTTTCAAGTGGGTGCTCCTCTTTTATTTCATAAGGGAAGAGTAACTGTCTCTCCTCACCCAGCAATGTCTCTTCTACTGGCTTTCGCTGGTGTTTTTTTGTATCTTTTAATACAAAGTATCTGTGATCCCTTTTGGGACAGGGAAACATCAGCCAGCACTGATTTTATTTTTTCTGCAAACCACTGTGTGAACATCTGAGATGAAAAGTGGTAGGTAGGTAAGTAGGTCACTGGCATCCTTCAGTCTCCAAAGACTATGTATCGTGCTCTGATTGGAGGTCCTGAAACAACATCTAGTGTGGGGAGTGTCCATCCCTTCCACACTGAGGACAAATAAATTCTGTCCCCTGCCCAGGCCCAGGTTTCGCTGCTTCCGGGTCTGTCTCTTTGCTTCAGCCTGCCGAACAAGTGTCTCTTCCAGTTGGAGAAGGCCATGCTGGGTCTTCTGCCTCCACGCTGAACGGTCAGAGGTCAAGGTTTCCCAGCTGTTGATGTCCATTCCCAAGGCCTTTAGATCCCTCTTGCAGATGTCTTTGTATCGCAGCTGTGGTCTCCCTCTAGGGCGCTTTCCCTGCACTAATTCTCCATATTGGAGATCTTTTGGGATCCAACCATCAGCCATTCTCACGACATGCCCAATCCAGCATAGACGCCGCTGTTTCAGAAGTGTGAACATGCTAGAGATTCCAGCACGTTCCAATACTGTGTCATTTGAGACTTTGTCACGGCAGGTGATTCCAAGAATACGTCGGAGACAGCGCATATGGAAGGTGTTCAGCTTCCTCTCCTGCCATGCATAAAGGGTCCAAGACTCACTGCAGTACAAGAGTGTGCTCAGGACACAAGCTCTATAGACCTGGATCTTTGTATGTTCCGTCAGCTTCTTATTAAGCCATACTCTCTTTGTAAGTCTGGAGAACGTGGTAGCCGCTTTACCAATACGTTAATTCAGCTCAGTATCTAAGGAGAGAGTGTCAGAGATAGTTGAGCCAAGGTACGCAAAGTCATGGACAACCTCCAGTTCATGTTCAGAGATTGTGATACAGGGAGGTGGACCCACACCCTGACCCATGACTTGTGTTTTCTTCAGGCTGATTGTTAGTCCAAAGTCATGGCAGGCTTTGCTAAAACGGTCCATAAGTTGTATGTATTTAGATAGCAATAGATAGATATCTACATGAGTGTTTTTAGGTCATATATGTATATGAGTGTTTAGTTCATATGTATATACACATATACATACCTATACATATCTATATGTATGTGTGTGTGTATATATATATATACACATACACACATACACACACACACACGATATGTATACAGTGGTGCCTCGCATAAAGAGCTTAATTCATTCCAGAGGCCTGCTCTTTAAGTGAAATGCTCTTTAAGTGAAGCAGATTTTTCCATAGGAAATAATGGAAACTCAGACAATTGGTTCCACAACCCCCCAAATATTCATATAAAAATATTAACTGGATGTAAAAATGATGACAAAACACTGGAATTGAATTCAAAACATGCATTCAGTGTGCATAATCCTATAAAGTCTACTTAGGCTGCAATCCTAAAGATGATTTCCTGGGAGTAAGCCCCATTTAACACAATGGGGCTTACTTCTGGATGGAAATGGTTAGGAGGCTGCAATCAAAGACACTTTCTTGGGAGGCTTACTTGGGCTGATGCTGGAGGTTCAAGGTGGTCAGTGGGGGCACTTGGGGGGCAGCTAGGGGCACCTGCCTCTGGCACTCCCAGTCAACTGCCCCCAAGTTGGGGGCAGTTAGAGGCAGCAGTGCTGGCCAGCAGCCCTTTTAAAGAGCATCAGGGCTGCATAGCACACATGCCCGTAGCGCGCTTGCTTGTTAAGTGAAGCGGAACTTGTTACGTGAAGCAAGATTTCTTGGAAACTTTTGCTTGTTTTGTGAAACGCTTGTTAAGTGAGGTACCACTGTATTCTCATATATAGACATAGATATGGATATACTATATATCTTGTATATATAAAAGAGATACAGTAAGTCACTGACTCACTGACTCACTGACTGACTCATCACCGCCCTGCCAAAACCGCCGGGCCTAGAAGTGTGAAATTTGGAGAGGGTGTTCCTTCCGTGACAGAGGGGTGCACTAAGAACCAGTTTTCAGAAATTCCAACTGGAAGGGGGTGAAAAGGGGTGCAACGCGTTTTCCTCCCCATATTTTGCATTGAAGAATTGGTGACTGAGGGATGCTCTGCCCCAACCCCCGGACTAGAAGCCTGAAATTCGGGGAGGGAGTTCCTTCTGTCACCTGAACACCCACCAAGAACCCATGTGGAAAAACTTCAGCCTTAAGGGGCTGAAAAGGGGTGCAACGTGTTTTTGTCCTATACTTAACATGGAAGACTGACCAATGTCCAGCCAATTTGGTGCTCGGTGCCTGGTGCACTGGTGGGATGTGGTTTGGAGGAAGAGGTTGCACTGGGGAGGATGCTGTGCATGGGGGGTTGATGTTCATGGGGGGGTTGATGCACATGGGGGTGTTGCAATTGGGGTTTGATGTGCAAGGGGGTTTGATGTGCATGTGGGGATGTTGAGCATGGGAGTTGATGCTCATGGGGGGTTGATGTGCATGGTGGACTGATGCGCATGGGGGATGTTGTGCATAGGGGGTGAACATGGAGAATGTTGCGCATGGGGGGTCTGATGTGCATAGGGGGATGATGCGCATGGGGTGGATGAACATGGGGGATGTTGCACATGGGGGTGGATGCGCATGGGGGATTGATGCGCAGTGGGGGGATGGTGTACGGGGGAATTTTACTCCTGCGACGTGGGTACTCTTTTCTATAGACTATACACACAATATAGTACAAAGTATCCACAGTCTTTTCATCTGTATCTAGTGTATCTGTGTGTGTGTCAAGTATCTCCATGAGTGTGTTGAGCTTTCCTCCTGCCCTCCATGTTCCTCCTTTGGGGGTCCTCCTTTTTGTCCCCCAGGAGCCCCCAGACAGACCCCCCCCCCAGGCAGGAGTGGTGTAGCTGGAGGGGGGCTGGCTGGGGAGGGGGCTGTGGGGGTGGCAGTGCTCAGCCCCCCCAGCTCCCCCCTGCCCAGCTGGTGGAGCCCCAAAGGGGGTGGAGAGGGTGGGGAGGGGAGGGGCGCCTCTAGGACCCAGGGAGGGAGGTGGAGGGTTTGGTCTGGGAGAGGCCATCGCGGCATCCGGCACGCGGCCAGGACCAGGAGGAGGAGGAGGAGGAAGGCTCCGGCCCCACTGCTCTGCCCCAGCCTGGAGGAGGAGCGCAGCCAGCCAGGCAGACAATGCGGGGGAGGAAGCCCTGAAGCCCGCCTGCGATACTCTGTTGCCTCCCGGCCTCGCTTCTCCTCCCCACCTCCCCCTCTCAGGCTGCTCCCTCCACCCCAGCTCCCCCCTACACCCCACTCAGGAGCCCCTTCCTTGGCACCCCCACCTTCGTAGAATCCCCCTCTTAGGATCCCCATCGTCCTAGGAACCCCTTTTCATGCACCCCCTCTTGGGATCCCCACATTTATTTGGATTCCCCACTTTCTTTGCACCCCTCACTTAGGATCCCCATTTTCTTAGGATCCCCACTTTCTTTGAATCCCTCTTTTGATCACCACTTTCTTAGATTTCCCCTTTTTTGGATCCCTTTCTCAGAACCCCCTAGTTTCATTTCTTAGGATTCTCCATTTTCTTTTAATTCCCCTCTTAGGATCCCCACTTTCTTTGAATCCCCACTTTAATAGGATCTCCCATTTTCTTAGGATCCCCCACTTTTTTTAGAATCCCCTCTTAGGATTCTCCACTTCCTAAGGATCCCCCGATTTCTTTGAATTCCCTCTTTAGATCACCCTTTCCTTAGGATCCCCACTTTCTTTGGATCCCCATCTTAGGATCCCCCTTTCTTTAGATCCCCCCTCTTGGAATCCCCCCATTTTTTTTATTCCCTTCTTTGAACCTCACTCTTTATTAGCCTTGCACCCAGATGCCTTCCACTTGCATGCCCATCCAGATCTAGTCCCCCCAGTTGGATTGCTGAGTTGGGCAGGATCTGTCTGTCTGTCTTGTCTGTCTGTCTGTTAATTGCTACTTTGAGGAAGAAGAGGAGCAGCAAAGCTTCCTATTCTTGGCTTGCTCTGGAGCCAAAATCCCAGGAGAAGAGCCACTAAGCCTTAATTTGTCTGTCTGTCTGTCTGTCTGTCTGTCTGTTTCTCCTTTCCATAGGCTCTCCTTTACCCTGCAGCAAATCCAGCCTCAACAAGCTAAAGACTTGCCCCTATGAATGTTTCCAAAGTGGTGCTGGGCCCTGATGGGGGGAGAGCTGGGCAGACCCATCAGACATCCATCTCCTCCAAACTGGCAGAAAAGTGAAGGAAGCACCCCTGGATTCTAAGGACCCACAGATTGCAAGTTCATGGAAACCCAGCCCAACCAACCCACCTTTTCCTTGGACACTGCTTGGGGGGCAGAGAGTCGGCAAGCAGGCTGCCCACACTGAGCCTCACCTGGACTGCAGGACTTTCCTGGAGATCGGAGTTGGAAGACCTACAACTTCTGGTTTCACTCTGTATTTACCTTTGGCAGATTGCAGCCCGCACACCCCTTCTGGACTTTGGAATTTACACCATTTCTGGAGTCACTCTGGACACCTGTACCCGGATGAGTTTCTCTGGATCTTCACCCTCTTCCAAATGTTCCTGTTACACGACGTGTTTGCTCGGGGTTGTCCTGGGTGCCGAACAAACTGTGTTGAAATTTCTGAAAGTTTGGAAATAATTTTGGGATATTTCTACCAATTAAAACTTGCTAAACTTGTTCCTGGGAATTATACTACACAATAACTGGCTTCAAAGTCATAAAGCTGGCCAAATACCAGAGTTTATGCTAATATAAGAAGTCTGGAACACTTGGATTTTGGGGCGACACTTGGATTTTGGGGCGACACTTGGATTTTTCAAATTTTTATAGCAACAGAAATTTCAAATTGCATATTTGCCAGTCTTGGAATTAATTGCAAAATGGTCTGATTTGGGGAAAAACTTTTGATGAATAGAAAACTTTCTGATTCTTAGAGAAAATCACAGCATATCTAAGACTATCTGGAGATGGTTCAGTATTGCATGTCTTCTCAGGAAAAGTTTGGATAGAAACAAATTATATTCTGGATTTATTTTCTGAGTTTGCTTTTCATGTACTTTTTTGGTTCTAAACCGGGACTTTCCAAGGTCACGACTTTCAAATCCAAGGGAAAAGTTCATCCTTTCTGGATTTCATGAGTTTGCAAAATCTGTCGTCGTTCTGCATGTGCCAATTTTATTTTTTGTTTTTCTGGAGATGGGTTTTGCAAATGTCTCTCTCCTTTGCGTCGGGCTTGCAATTCCACCCTGTGGTTGCAACACAAATCCCTGTTCCAACTTGTTGAGCATTTGCTTTGCCTGCTTCAATCTATGCCGCTTGCAAGTGGTCAGGCCTAACCAGATGGCTTTTCTGGGAACTTTTTGCTGACCAAAAGACTCAGGAAGACTTTTAAAAACTTTTTGGGGAAACTGACTAGATTTGGATGATCCAAAATCACTGCAATCAGGGCACAGGAACTGATTTTAAAAAAAAAATTGGAAAGATTTGGTGTATTGTTTCACCAACAGACATTTTACTCTGTCTTTCTTTGCTTCTTCCAGCCTGAGATAACTTGATTTTTATTTTTATTTTTTGTATATATAAAAAAAGATATTAAATTTCTCAGGAAACTTTTATTTCTTTTCCAGTGGCCAGCAGCACAAATGGGGAAAATGCATTTCAAAACAAGGAATTTTTTTTTCCGAATGAAAACAAGAATTATGAATGAATTAATGAATTAGAAGAATAGAAAAAGTGTAGTTCTGGATTACTGGTTCGGAGCACTTCAGTCTTCCTGATTCAGCGTTCTCGGAGGCCAACATGTCTGTGAGTATGCTTGACTAGGGCTCAACTAGGATGGGAGGACTAGTTAACTTTGGCCAAAGTCCATGGGTGAGGCAGGAATCAGGAGCTCTTTTGACCTTGGACAAAAGGATTAATGGACCTCATGGTTTTTATGGACTGGGGGGCTGCCTTATCCGTTGAATCCAAGGGGGGTTCAGAACAGAAAATGCAGGAAAAAGGGAATATAATGGTATCAGTGTCTTCTGATCATCAAACTTCAGTTTCCTCCCAGAGGTAGCCTCAAAGGTGGTTTGGGATCTGATGTGGCAGCTTTAGTGTTCAAAGTTTATGTTTAGTGTTCATTCATGGTGTTGTGTTCAAAGGAAGGAGTTCGGACTGGGTGCCACCTCGACAAATCTGGCGTCTGCTCATCATGTGCCTCAAAAGTTTCAATGCTGCTTTGTCCATATTACCTTGCTGTGGGGTAGGAAAGGAGATGTGGCAAGGCTTGTCCTAAATCAGGACACCATCATGGGTTGGCAGTGAATATTTTCAAGGCTTTGCAATTCGTTCCTATTCTCTTGACTATTAAATGTAGCTCTATATAGCACATTTGGGCAGAGAGTGGTATAGTTAGAGGGGGTCAAAACGGTGCAGCAAATCTCCCTACAAAATGTACTGCTTTGCACCCCCTCTAGCTATGCCACTAGAAGGAAACGCTGGGATCCCCGTACCCCGGAACAGCTCAAGTTTTTGAAATGAAGCATGACTTAATTTGTGCTTTATGAAAAGAGCCTCCCTCGGAGGACTCTGGTTTGAAAACGTGTGGATCTCTTAAATGATGCTCTTGTTTTCTGGGGTCATGCACCAAACTCCCCCATGAGATCATCCCTGGCAGAGTATTTATTT
The DNA here is from genome assembly GCA_030015325.1 of Cryptoblepharus egeriae. Lineage (NCBI taxonomy): Eukaryota > Metazoa > Chordata > Lepidosauria > Squamata > Scincidae > Cryptoblepharus > Cryptoblepharus egeriae. Next base: position 105,604,977 of record JAREYC010000004.1, on the reverse strand, counting down.
GTCAACACCCCAGTTGGGTTTTTTTCCTTTGGCTGCCAAGTATGAGAAAGATGCTATATAGGCAGATTCATTGGTGTTTCTACCCTGATACTGGAACGCCAGGGTATAGATCCTCTTAGTGGTGACTTTATTTTAATCTGATTATTTTCATCGCATGGATTGCTCCGGGGACTGGGTTGGATCAAAGGCAGGGAACCAAAAAGTCATGGAGTTTCTTTGCCAGCGTGACCCCTCAGTCCGAATTTAGCCAAAGTGAGGTGGAGCTTTTTATAACATCCCAGAGTTTCATCAAGAAGGGTTAAAATATTTGCACGTGGTGGTTTCACTTGCAAAGAAGACTCCAGAGCAAGGGCCAGGGTGCTGCATGCATGTGCCATGTCAGAACCTCTTATGCACATGGGTCCATATGACACCCTTGATGCCATATCTGGAAAGTTATTTTCAAAAGTGGCAACAGAGAGTGAGCACTCTGTTATCACACATCATGATGTTACGTTTTGATGCGTGATGCATCCATGTGTTTAAGGGTTCACATTTGCGTGTCATGCTCTGCACATGTGTCCCATAACCGTGGAACCATTATTGTTGGGCACATCAATTCTGCTGCAGATCCTGGCCACTCTGGACAACAGCGGATTCCTGAGAAAGACATGGGCTGTTTGTATCTTATACTGTTCCGTGCCACTTAGATATGTTTTACTGTAAGCCGCTTTGAGTCGGGTTACGGCCCGAGAAAGCTGGGATATAAATTTTTAAAATAAAATAAAAAATAAATAAGGTGGCATGCTGCCCTAAGAGTGTTCGTTGTGCCATAGCCTGTGCTGGAGTTATGTATATTCAGAAGAATATTCTGTATATTTCTATATATTCAGAAGAATATACTGTATATTTAGTATATACTGAATTCAGTATATAATGAATATTTACTGTATATTTCTTTCTGGACATTCAGAAGAATCACATGGCACAACCCTTACTTAATAGGATTGCACTGCTTCCAAATGAAAGGATGGAATTGTAGGATCCTGATTCCAAAAAGTCCCCGCTTGCAGAAAGCTTGAGTGTCAAGAAGAAGGGTTTCTCTTTAAAGCACTGGTTTTCTGTTTTCAGGGAGGTTTTAATGGGGGAGAAATCCCGCTTCCAGTCTGTTCCCCAGGTGCTTTTTGAAGTGGTCCAGTAAGAGCTGGTGGTACCATTTTGGGCAACTTCCCAAAACCACTAGCTGAGGAGTCCCTGCCAGTGTGGATATTATTTGCCTTGGCTATGTGGATGATGGAGGCGATGAACTAAGCCTAGGGGGAAACAGATGGCACTGGAGGATTTAGGGGGATTTGGGTGGCGAAAGGGAGAGTCGTGGAGACGGAGGACAGATGTTGAGAACTGGAAGGCAGGCGAGCAACTGGTAAAGAAGCAAGTCCCAAAAGAGCAGATCGGGGGATACTGGACTTCAGGCCAGTTCGGTGTGAGAGTCTGTATGTTGGATTTTGAGTACCATTTTCAGTTGGATCTGGATGTCCAGATGGATCTGGATGTTGGCACCCTGAAAATTTGAGCCCATTGATTTATTGAGTTCAATCTCTCATGTATTTATTGAAATTTGATATTTATATTTTTTCTGTCACTTGACATTGTGCCAGATGTTTGATGCAGTCCGATGGAATCAGGATTCAACAGGAGGTCAAGGATATGATCCCCTCACTTGTTCTCTCTGTTTTTCCCCTACAGGCCCAGCTGTGCCGTGCCCTCTACGACAACACTGCCGAGTGCCCAGATGAGCTCTCCTTCCGGAAGGGTGACCTAATGGTTCTGCTGCAACCCGAGGCCCCGGGTTTGGAGGGGTGGCACCTCTGCTCCTTGCATGGCCAGCAGGGGATCGTGCCTGCCAACAGGGTCAAAGTCTTGCCAGAGCCAGGCTCTCCAGGGCCAAACCCTCTCCGAAATCCCACACCGGCCGATGTCTACCAAGTACCCCGGAAGGAGGCCGCTTTGGTGGGGACTGTCTATGAAGTGCCCTGGGATGAACAGAGAAGGAGGGGGCAAAGGCAGGAAGAGCAGGAGGTGAGTGTGTTTACACACACACACACACACACACACACACCACGTGCCACCAACCACTCCAGGAATTTGGACCTGCATCAATCAACAATATTTATATACTGTTATTGCATCCCTCTGGGGAACCAGAGGTGCAATTTGGAAGAAACCACAGGCAGTTACAGACAAGTACGTTGTCTCCTCTTTCCTCCATTAGCCATTCCTCTCCCACCTTTAGCCACTTCTTATTTTTTTAGAGAAATACATATGAAATCATATTTGCATATTTGGAAAATAAGAAAGAAAGAAAGAAAGAATGAATGAATGAATGAATGAATGAATGAATGAATTTCTAGGCCACTTTTTCTCAAAATGTTTCTACTGATTTACCCCAAATATCAGTGCTTCTGAGCTGTCTTTTACGTGGGATCATAATTTTGTTATATATTCCCTATATTTGTATGTTTTTATACATTTTGATTATTATTTGTGGCTGGTCTTCAGACCGTAATAAAGTTTTATTATTATTATAGAAAGAAAGAAAGAAAGAAAGAAAGAAAGAAAGAAAGAAAGAAAGAAAGAAAGAAAGAAAGAAAGAAAGAAAGTATGAATGAATGAATGAATGAATGAATTTCTAGGCCACTTTTTCTCAAAATGTTTCTACTGATTTACCCCAAATATCAGTGCTTCTGAGCACATGAAAAGTGCCTCTCACTTTGGTTCTGCACCCGTCTGCCCTATTTAACAGCCCGGTCATTTGACTAGTATTTTATCCAGTGCAAGTTCAGGGCTGCAGCTGTGCAACTGCAGAGCAAGGGGAGACATTTTCATTTACTCCCATGTAAACCCACAACAGCCCCAATGGCTCTTGGATCTGCACTACCTCTGAAGGTGGCACACCTGCCTCCCTCCTGCAGCTGCGACATTGCTCTTGACACATAACCATACTAGGAATTAGGTGCCACTAGGGATGGGGGTAGGCTAGCCATATGAATGCCACATTTTAATTAAATCATGCCAATAAATCACAGATGAGCCCAGTTGGAACCCCAAAGTGGAAACTGCTTGTGATTAAATTTGCCAAAGAGCGTCGGCCTCACGTGATTAAACAAATCATCTCAAGGCAAGCATATGGTTTAGCCTGGATCTCAGATGGCTTTTAAAGAGAATGAAACAAATTCATGCAGGAACAGACGTCCCACTGTTAGCCCATGATTTAGGGTGCAATCCTAAACATGTACTCAGAAGTAAGCCCCACTGTATTCTATGGAACATACACTCAGGAAAGTGTGTATAGGATTGCAGCCCAAATTGCTAAGCCTCCCTTCAACCACCAGAGACATCGGAAATCATACTGTGAGCATTACTACCATGATACCCCCCTGATGTCTCCTTCCCCGTTCCCAGGTATATGAGGTGCCACCACCTGCTCGGCCTTGCCCACTTCCCCCAGAAGGGATTTATAGGGTGCCCCGAGGCATCAGGAGAGATGGAGGCCCCATAGAGGTGAGTTCTTCTGTTAATTTGGGGACTGGGGCTTATAACCTGGGAGGGGGGCAAGATCCATGATCTTGGCATCTGGACATCGTTGACCGTACCGGTAAAGGCATCCAAGTGCCCTGGCATTAAAGGGAAAGCTTTGATGCTCTATTTCCAAGGGTATGACGATGGCAAGTTCTTTGGATGGTGCTCCTTCTGAGCTGTTCAGTCCCACAGCTCCCAAAGTGGTGCTCTGGAGTGATGACACCATGACAATGATGACATCATGACAATGATGTCATTACTGAATATTGCAGAGCTGCGGTAGAGGAACCCCTTAGGGCTCCATGCCATTCCTGCAAAACATCCGGGGCACATTGGCCCTTGCGACCGTTTGCTGGCGCATCCCTCCAAAAGGAGAGTTGCCTTTCTAGACAGCTGGGTCCATCTGCTGCCGATGACAGCTGCACCCAGCCTGCTCTCTGGACGTAACTGGATCCCACCCAAAGGTGGAGACGGCTGTCTCCAGACCAAATGGGCATTTTTTTCTCCCTTCTATGCCAGAGGCAAAGGTTGCCTTCGATGAATGGTGGGGATATGCTGAAGATGGGGGGGGGTACGTGAATCAGAACTTAATATGGAAGGGATATGCCAAGGTTTGGGGTACCTTATCTATGTTGAATTCAGGGGAGCAGTAACTCCAGGGAACTGGGTGTATCACTCAGAGTCAGGGTGACCATATAAAAAGAGGGCAAGGCCTCCAAAATGTAGGTCATTGAAGGAAAGTGTGGGACATGACAAAATAAAAGCTAAAAACATTAATAAAAATAATAATAAAACAATAAAAATAAAAATAATAAAAACAGGTTGCTTTCATGTGGTTAATTTAACCACTATATTACTTATTAAATTTCTAACTATCTATATCTATATCACTCACTCACTTTCTTTATCACTCACTCACTTATCAATGCCCAGCCAAAACCGCTGGGCCAAGAAGTGTGAAATTTGGGGAGGATGTTCCTTCCATGATGGAGGCACCCACTAAGAAATTCCAACTTAGGAAGGGGTGAAAAGGGGTGCAACATGTTTTCCTATACTTACCATTGAAGACTGATCAACATCCAGCCAATTTAGTGCCCAGTGTCTGATGCACAGGGAGAGACGGTGCACTGGGGGTTTGATGGGCATGGGAGAGTTTGGTGCGCATGGGGGGGTTTGCACATGGGGGGGTTTGGTGCTCAGTGAGAGTGGCAGAGTGCAATGGTCTTGGTGGTGCTCATGGGAGGGGGTGTTGTGCATGGGACGGGTTGTTGCACATGGGGGGTTGATTCGCAATAGGGGGTGGTGCGCAATAGGGATTCATGGGGGGGTATTTCACTCCTGGAACATGGGTACATTTTGCTAGCTACATATAATTTATTGATTACAAGGCTACATACTGCCTGCCCCTTTAAAGAAATGGAGGAAAATGAAAAAAAATATATAATTTCCAGGACACAAGGCTAAAAACTTGGATGTATCCTGGAAAAAAGAGGATATATGGTCACTCTGAGTTGAGAGGCTCTTCAGATTTAGGGTGTTCCTTTTTTACACAAATTCCAGTTTTACTGTTTTTCATGAATAAAATGGATTTATTTGAAAATGTTATTTTCATCCCATGTGCCGCCTGGACTCAGAGATCAGGAATGGGGAAATGCGGTGGTTGGCCTGGCATCATGCAATGATGAATGAGCACAGCCAGCTGGCAGAGGCTGCCTTAAAGAAAGGGCTGGGGAGGGCCCACTTGGATAGGGTTGCCATATGTCCCAGAAAACTGGGACTGTCCTGGTTTTGAGGGATTGCGTTCATACTGGTAAGTTTGATGGTGCTCTGTGCCAGTTTTGTGGAAGAGAATTATGGCAACCCCACATATGGACCTTGGTACCGTTCCTTAAAAGGATTCAGGGCTTCTTGTGCAACAACTGGGGTGAGGTGCCTTCATTGCCAGGAATGGCTCTGGAAAGTAGGAAAGGATTGGGCCCCTAGTCCACTGTTTTGTTCTAATTTCCTCTTTCATCCATCATCCCCTCCTTCTGTGTGCTCTTCTTCTATCTACAGGTTTATGACGTCCCCTCATCCCTGCTGCGAGACCCTCCATCAGACACCTACGATTCACCTTCCCCGTGTCCTAAGAAGGTCGCCCGTGTAGCGCCGCAGCCCATGACCCCCCTTCCTTCTGATGACTTCTATGACGTGCCGCTTGCCTTCAAGAAACCCTCAGGCCAAGAGGAGGAAGAGGAGGCTGAAGATGGGGGCTCAGAGAGGCCTCTTGTCTATGCTACCCCATCCAATCTGCGTCGTGCCTCGGCCTTGCTGAACTTGTACGAGTCACCCGAGGAGGTCTTGGGGGGAGGCCAAGAAGAAGCAGCGGAGGAGGAAGAAGAAGATGGGGGGATCTATGATGTTCCCCTGCTGGCCCCCAGTTCCCTGCCCCTGGAGGGGGCACTCCAAGGACTGAACCTGAGGGAGCCTGGACCCCCTTCGCGCCCCCGCTTGCCTTCGGCAGAAAGTCTGTCACGCCGCCCTTTGCCTGCTCTGCCCAGTGAAGAGCGGCTTTCGGCAGAGCCCCCACCACCATCCCCAAACATTGTGCGGAAAGGCAGCATCCAAGACCGCCCTCTCCCCCCGCCACCACCCCGACTAGGGGGTCTTGGAACAGGGGACCAGCTGGAGCAACTCCCCAACGACGGACACAATGAATATGAGGGGATCCGTCTGGCCGAGGAATACGACTACGTTCACCTCAAGGTGTGCACGTAAAGCCAGGGTGTGACACCCGGGTCCAAGTCAGACCTGGGACTATCTGTTCACTTTCATGTCTACTCAGAAGTAAATCCCATTGTGTTCAATGAGACTTATTCCTGGGCAAGTATGGATTGTAGCCTGAGTGCCCCATTCCAAGATGGCAACACCCAATGCCAGAATCCAAGATAGCGGTACCCCTGGTTCCGGGGGATGGGGTTGTTTTTAATTTTTAATTATATTTTAAATATATGTTTTTTCTTCTTTTATCTGTGTTGTTAGCCGTCTTGGCTCCGCTTGCAGAGAAAGGTGGAATATGAATGAACAAACAAACAAAGTTAATATTTAATGTGCAGGAAGTTAGACAGTGCAAGGTGAATGAATGAATGAATGAATGAATGAATGAATGAATGAATGAATGAATGAACGAACAAGTGGATATTTAATGTGCAGGAAGTTAGACAGTGCAAGGTGAATGAATACATGAATGAATGAATGAATGAACGAACGAACAAGTGGATATTTAATGTGCAGGAAGTTAGACAGTGCAAGGTGAATGAATGAATGAACGAATGAACGAACGAACAAGTGGATATTTAATGTGCAGGAAGTTAGACAGTGCAAGGTGAATGAATGAACGAATGAACGAACGAACAAGTGGATATTTAATGTGCAGGAAGTTAGACAGTGCAAGGTGAATGAATGAATGAATGAACAAGTGGATATTTAATGTGCAGGAAGTTGGACAGAGCACGGTGAATGAATGATTGATTGAATGAACGAACGAACGAACAAGTGGATATTTAATGTGCAGGAAGTTAGACAGTGCAAGGTGAATGAATGCATGAATGAATGAATGAACGAACGAACAAGTGGATATTTAATGTGCAGGAAGTTAGACAGTGCAAGGTGAATGAATGAACGAATGAACGAACGAACAAGTGGATATTTAATGTGCAGGAAGTTAGACAGTGCAAGGTGAATGAATGAATGAATGAATGAACAAGTGGATATTTAATGTGCAGGAAGTTGGACAGAGCACGGTGAATGAATGATTGATTGAATGAACGAACGAACGAACAAGTGGATATTTAATGTGCAGGAAGTTAGACAGCAAGATGAATGAATGAATGAATGAATGAATGAATGAATGAATGAATGGAGAAAGAACAAGTGGATATTTAATGTGCTGGAAGTTAGACAGAGCAAGGTGTCAAACACTTCATGGACCAGATGAGTTTTAAAGGCAATAAGGGATGTGGGATTGAGGGGAGACAGCTGTAGGGAAGAGGAGCCCTCACGGATATACATATCTTGCAGTCTCTTGAAAAGAACTTTTGCTTTCTTTCATTTCAACTAATAATTATTTTTCAGTTTTTTTAAAACTGCTTTGATCTGCTCTACGCCTCCATAAAATACGCAGATGAAATTGTTTCCACGTTGGTTCAGGAAAGCGGCGTCTGCTTAACAGCTGCATGACAGGCAGGAATCCAGCTGGTGACCCTCTTCCCTTACACCATAATCTCTCTCTGGGCAAATCAAGAATGAATTTATTTATTTATTTATTTATTTATTTATTGACAGCCCGCCTTTCTCCTACCTGAAGGGGAAGTCACACTAGCTGACAGTAGAAACATAAATGCATTAAAAATTAAAAAACTCCTAGCAATTAAAAACATCAATTGAAACATTCAAGCATTAAGTACTTAGAGCCCAATCCTAACCATGTCTGCTCAAAAGTAAGTCCCATTGTGTTCAGTGGATCTTACTCCCAGGAAAGTGTGTTTAAGTTTGCAGCCTTAAAATATTAGAATATGCTGGAATATTAAAACCATTGTAAAAACACCAGTCTTCAATATCAATTAAAAGTATTTAATTTTTTTTTTTTGCTGACTTCCTGAAAGTCGGACAACATGTGGCTTCCCCGGAAAAGTGGCTGGTGTATGATGTGTTTTTTTCACATGACATACGAATGTCTTTGGAAACTGGATCTGGGCCACATGTATGTGCTTTATGTATGCTGCTTATTGTATGTTGTGCACGATTGCCAAAATGCACCTAACCTAAATGTCTGATTTTTTCCTAGGGGGCTGATAAAATACAACCCAAAGCAACAACTCCCGAAGGGACATCCGGACTTGCACCAACTGGAGACCCCGCGCAGACCGAAGAAGTGGTATATCTATTGCTTTAATTGAGGCTGATGTGTTCAGTTTAGAATCCAGATTAAGGGAAAATTGAGACTCAGGAGAAAATCCTATACAATTTAGGCCAGCACAACTCCTCCCTGGTAGCATGGGGAGACCTGCACCTGTCTGTGCACTGGCCTAACCACTCCAGGAGTGGCGCATAAGTGCCTTACACTTTTGCCAGGGGTTAGGATTGTTAGGCTAGATGGTTAGATTGTTAGGATTAGGTAAGGATTGCCCTGTTAGTCTCTGGTTTACCAACCTACCAGGCCAATTCTGTTTCCCTTGAACTGCACAAACTGTCTCTGACTTAAAGAAAGTATAATATAAAGAAAGCATAAAACTCAGATCTGGAGTATTACATACAGTTCTGGTGATATCTCAAAAAAAAGATATAGTGTAAATATATAAGAAATGATATAGGTATTCTTGACTTTTTGACAGTTCATTTTCTGACAATCCACTCTTTCAACACTTTCCAATTATACTCAGAACTCATTCATTCAACACATGTTCCGCTCTCTCAACCTCTCTCTGCTGTAACAAAGGTCTGGAGAGTATCCATATTTGTCAGTGCCTACTTGGAAACTGTTCCTCTGATCTCTCCTTTTGCCCCCCTCCCAGGTGCCACCTTCCCCCGAGGACACCCAGTTGCTGCAATTCTACACAGGGCAGTGCCAGACGCATTACGCCACCCTGCTCTCCGCCATCGAGGCACTCCTTACCAGCACTGCTGCGCATCAACCCCCCCGAGTCTTTGTGCCACACGGCAAGTTTGTCATCATCACTGCACACAAGCTGGTGTTCGTGGGGGACACAGTGACTCGCCTTGCGTCCTCGGCGACATTGCGAGCCAGGGTGGGAGCAGCCAGTAGCGCTCTCTGCCAGGCCCTCAAAGACGCCGTCTTGTCCGTCAAGGGGGCTGCCTTGCGCTACCCGTCGCCTCCTGCCGCCCGCGAGATGCGAGAGTGTGTGGCGGAGCTCTCTCGCCGCGCCCTGGCCTTCACCTCTTTGCTGGGCACCTTGGCACCCTCTTGATTGTGCCCTCAGTGACAGTGACATTTTCATCACCAGCAATTGTTGGCCCTTCGCTGTGATGCACACTATGAACCTATGGCAATAAGGACGACATCACTTTGGACCTCTGACTGCAGCCATGCCCTGTGGCTTCTAGCAGTGCCTCTGCCCAGCCTTGCCCATGCATCATTCTGGGTCTTACATCAATCCCAGTGATTCTCCTGAACTCTCATGACATTTGTCAAGATGCCCATTATTGGTGCCCAGGACCAGCATTTTAGGACACCTGATCTTGAGGGGTCAGCTTTGAAACTAGTGGCAATAACCCCAATCTTTTCAGCCCTTCTCCACTTCTTGCCCAAATAAATAAGGTTTGTACTAGCTGTACCTTATGACAAGTAGTAGGGACCATCCAATGCTCTGAACTGTTGCCTGCTTTCCCAAGTCTTACTCCCCGGGACTTGCCTCCTAACCAAAGAGCCTTCCTGGCTGTTGCCATCTAACCAGTAGCGTAGCTAGAAGGGGTGGAGCAGTCAGTCTTGGAGGGAGCCTCACCCCTTCGGAGCCATTCCAGGCCTCCCCCTCTAGCTATGCCACCACGTCTAACAGTCCTATTGCCATTTGGCATGAAAGCCCCTCTAATATTTCCACCTCTGCCTTGGCTTCCCAAGCATCCCGAGAAAGGTTGTGGTGTGATGGTAGACCAAAGTTGACCTTCTATGGGGCTGTGAGTACTCCCTATGGAGCTGGCTGTGAGAATGAGGAGCAGAACCCCATCCTACTCCAAAGAGTTTCTGGGAACTGATCCTTTTCACCATGAAACAAAGGATTGGAGATGCTCTCAGAGGATTTCCTGCTACAGGGTTGGACTAGACCTATGAGGTCCGTTCCAAATCTTTGATTCTAGGATTTCCTACTATGGGCAGGGGCTGGACTAGATGCCTTTTTAGGACCCTTCCAAGACTATGATTCTAGAATTTCCTACTACAGGTTGGGGGTTGGACTGGATGTCCTATTATGTCCCTTCCAACTCTTAGGAGCTGATGGCTAGAATCCATAGTAACTACGGGAGCACGTAAGAGACATTACGTGCACCCATAGTTACTGCACCACCAAGTGAAAACCTATGGGGAATTCATATTGCAGTCCAGAGTAACTTGTTCTTACTCTGGAGCAAGGACTCCCTGTAGTTACTCTGGATTGCGCCCTATGATTCAAGTATCTCCTACTGCGGGCAGGGGGTTATAGATGGCCTTTTAGGTCCCTTCTAACTCCATGAGTCTGAGTCTGGGATAATGGCTGGAAGAAGTCAAAGCACAACACATGAGAATGACACTAGGATTATTTTTGCACGGGGTGGAGAGAATGGAGTACTGTAGTAAGTACTGTACTTTAAAATATAGGGAAAAATAGATGAAATTCCAAAGGAGGCAAAGAGATCTGGAAAGAAAGGAGGAAGCCAAAGGCAACGAGGAAATGATAAAATGCACAAATGGGAACAATACTAAGTATGTAGAGTTTGTACAGTTCCTCATGTGGGCATCCACAGATATCCAAAAGGCCCAGATTCATGAGAAACTGGAACTGGGGGGAGCACCTGGAGGGAGGTGAGGAGGAGGAGTAGGAATGGACCACTGTTGGAATGGCTGATGGAGCCAGTATCTGGCGGGGTTCCAATGATCCTAAAAATATTTCCTTGTAAATCTCCCCACACACACACTGCACCCTCCCTGCCTTGAGTTTTGCTTACTGACTTATAGGGCAGCCAGCCAAATTCCCCAGTGACACCCCCGACCCTCCCTCATCTCATTTCCTTCTCAGGAAGCAAATGGGGTCAAGGCGTCTCTTTCTCAGGAAATATTTGTCAAGTTATTTTCTAGGTTTGATCACAATAAAATTGGTGGAAAAAATTAAAAAAGAAATAGCAGCAGCAGTGTTTTTTTTTTCCTCAACCTCTCTGACCTCCAAAGTAGCCAGGGTGACCATATTTCATAACCAAGAAAAGAAGACCCCTAAAATGAAGGACACCCAAGAAAAATGTAGGACACAACAAAATTAAAGCTAAACACACTAATATTTATTACTTTAATGTGGCCAATTAAAATACTATAGTGTTGTTGTGGTTCAGTTATGTCTGACTCCCATGCCAGGCCCCCCCATCCTACACCAGCTTCCAAAATCCATCCAAATTCATCTTCATAGCCTCGGTGACTCTGTCTAACCACCTGCCACCCCCTTCTCCTTTTGCCTTCACTTATTCCAGTATCAGGCTCTCCTAAGGAGTCTCCCCTTCTCATGATGTGGCCAAACTATTTGAGCTTCGGTTCCAGTATTTGTCCTTCCAGTGGATGGTCAGGATGGACAGACTGATTGGAGGACAGACTGATTGGATCGCCTTGCAGTCCAAGGGACTCTCCAGTCTTTTCCAGCACCAGCATTCAAAGGCATCTATTCTGTGCTCAGCCTTCTTTACATCCTTATTTCTTTTAATGTTCCAGATCTCACATCCACACATTACCGCAGGGAAAACCATAGATTTAACTAGATGGATCTTTGTCGACAAGGTGAGTCCTGACTTTTAATAAAGTGCACAATCCAGAGTAACTACGGGGAGTCCTTGCTCCGGTGTAAGAACAATTTACTCTAGATTCCAATATGAATTTCCCATAGGTTTTCACTAGGTGGTGCAGTAACTACGGATGAATGTAAAGTCTGTTATGTGCTCCTGTAGTTACTCTGGATTTTGGGGTAAGTTGTCTAGACCTGTTATAGCATTCACAGAACTTTTTGTGAATTTTGTTTTATGTGTATATACATACAACAACAATAAAGAATGTATTTATTTTTGATTTCTTGGCTGCAGTCACCATCTGCAGTGATCTTAGAGCCCCCAAAATAAACTTTGTCACAACTTCCATTTCTTCCCCTTCTATTTGTCACAAATTAATGGGACCAGAAGCCATGATCTTGGGTTTTTTAATGTTTAGTTATAAGCCACATTTTGCACTTTCTTCTTTCACCCTCAAGAGGCTCCTTAGTTCCTCCTCACTTTATATATATATCATCTCCATATCTGAGGTTATTGATATTTCTGCCAGCCATCTTAATTCCAACATGTGATTCATCCAGCCCAGCCTTTCTCATAGTGTATCTCCATATCTTATACACACACACACATATATATATATATACATACACACACACATATATACATACACACATACATATACACACACACACACACACACACACACATATATATACACACACACACACACACATATATACATACACACACATACATATATATATATATATATACACACATACATATATACACACACACACATATACACACACGCACACACATCTCATAATGTATCTCCATATAATCTCCATCTACATTAAACAAACAAGGTGACAATATACAGCCTTGTCGCACTCCATTCCCACTTTTAAACCACTCTGTTGTTCCATACTTGGTTGTGTTGCTTCTTGGCCCATATATAAGTTTCTCTGGAGACCAATATTACTACATTACAATATAAATATTAAAATATAAATACTGTATTTACTCAAATATAACACTCACCTTTTTTCAGCCAAATTTAGGCTGCAACCCTAAAGACACTTTCCTAGGAGTAAGAACCACTGAACACAGTGGGGCGTACTTCTGAGTAGTCATGGTTAGGATTGTGCTGGCAGTCTCCAAAATCAGGGTGCGCTTTACGTTAGGTGGTTAATTATATTTAAGTAAATACAATATTTATATTGTAGGTATTGGGTGCGCATTATATTCGATGGTGCATTATATTCAAGTAAATACGGTATTATATATATTCTGAAATATATAATATAGGGTACAATCCTATTGATGTCTACCCAGAAGTAAGACCCAGTGTTCAATGGGTCTTACTCCCAGGAAAGTGTCTTTGGGATTTGGAGGAGGACAAAGAGGCCAAGTACTACAAAAAGAGGACAAGTACCAGGAAAAGAGGTCCTGGAAAAGGAGGACAAGTACCAGGGAAAGAGGACAAGTCCTGGAAAAGGGGGACAAGTACCAGGAAAAGAGGACAAGTCCTGGAAAAGGAGGACAAGGAGGACAAGTACCAGGAAGAGGACAAGTCCTGGAAAAGGAGGACAAGGAAGACAAGTACCAGGAAAAGAGGACAAGTCCTGGAAAAGGAGGACAAGTACCAGGAAAAGAGGACAAGTCCTGGAAAAGGAGGACAAGGAGGACAAGTACCAGGAAAAGAGGACAAGTCCTGGAAAAGGAGGACAAGGAGGACAAGTACCAGGAAGAGGACAAGTCCTGGAAAAGGAGGAGTAAATGAGGGTGTGTCCTGGAAAAGGAGGACATGTGGTCAGAGGGTGCCTGGAGGGGTTTCTGCTGCACCCCCATCCGAAGCACCCCTCCCAGTCCCTCCCAGGTGAGGCTGTCCCAGTCCAGCCAGGGATGCAGCGGCTGCTCCTCCTCCTCCGGGGCTGGCCGGCTGGGGGCGGAGGCTGGCGGGGGCCGGACCAGGCGCTCCTCCCGCCGCTGAGCCTCCTCCAGCCCAGCCCAGACAGCGGAGCCTCTTCCCGGAGCTGCCCATGGGGGGTCCCGAGGCCGCCGCGACCTCCTCGCCCCGCTGCGCCTGGTGGGTCTCCGGCCCCCTCGGACCCCGACCCCACAGCCCCCCCCGGCCCAGCACAGCCCCCGCGGCCTCCGCCCGGGACACACCAGCACCTGCGCCCTCCCTGGGAGGGAGACCCCGCCCGGCCCCCCGCCTGCTCTGGGGAGACCTGCTGGGAACGGCTCCCCTCCTCCCCCTTCCTGGTCCCCCAGGCCTCCCCCGTCCCCCCCACCCCTAGGTGACCCCAGCCGTGCCCCTGCCCCCCCACACCAGCTGCCCCCACCCCTACTCCAGGTGCCCCAGTCCTGCCCCCTTTCCTCCCAACCCCACCCCTGATGCCCCCTAAAGCTTTGCCCTGTTGACCCCACCCCTACTCCAGGTGCCCCCCAGCCCTGCCCCTTCCCCCCACACCAGGTGCCCCCTACCCTTTCCCCAGCCCTACAACAGGTGCCCCCCAACCCTGCCCCTTGTTCCCCCAACCCCACCCCAGGTGTCCCCCAGTCCTGCCCCTTCCCCCCACACTGGGTGCCCCCTTCCCCCCTCCTTGCTCCAGATGTCCCCCAGTCTTGCCCCCTTTCTCCCCACCTTTGCTCCCAGCCTTGCCCTTCCCCCCACACCAGGTGCCCACCTTTCCTTCCCTCCATCCCAACTTCAGGTGACCCCCCCAGCCCTGCTCCTCCCCCCACTTCATTTGCCCCCGTAAGCCCTGCCCTTTTTGACCCCACCCCATTTTCAGTGCCTGCAGCTTCCCTGCTCATGACACCCCCAGCCCCTTCTTTTCCCTAGTTGGTGCTTGTGGTCTCACCCTCTCTCTCTGTCTCTGCAGACGCTGCCCCATGGAGACCAGCCCCCCCACTCCAGACTCTGGGGGTCCAAGAAGAGATTTTGCAGCCCCCGCACCCGAAGCAGGACCCCCATCCTTCGAATGGCTGCTGGGGCGGCTGGGGGCAGGGGGTCGCCGGCAGCGCCTCCTGCTGGCCCTCACCTGCCTGCCCTGCCTCCTCCTGGGGTTGGGGCTGGGCTCGGACGCCCTCTTCACCCTGACCCCCCCACTCCACTGCCGGGACCCCAACGGCACCAGGCTCCCCGAAAATGCCACCAACGCCTCCTCACGCGTTGACCCCTGCCGGGATCCGGCCTGCCAGGTTTGGGACTATGGGGCGCTGCCCGCCCTGACCAGCAACCCCATCACTGAGGTGAGAGGCCCTGCTATGGTCCCCCACTCGGGGTTGAGCTCCAGCAAGGAAACCCTGCTTTGGTATGAGGTGTCCTCCCCACACAGTGCTTCTGCCCTACAACTTAGTGAGAGGGCTGACCCCAGACGACAGGGAACTGGTTTTGAGTCCAAGCCAGGAAGCCCTACCATGGTCCGAGGTGCCCTCCCACAGTATACCTGTCCTGCATGGGTTGACCCCAGACTAGAGGGAACTGGGTTTGACCCCCAGCAAGGATGCCTGACCCCCAAACTGAAGGGAATGGGGTTTGAGTCCCAGTCAGGACGTCCTCCTTTGGTGTGAGGTGCCCCCATAGTGTTCCTGCCCTACATCTCACTGAGAGGGCTGACCCCAAACTGAAGGGAACTGGGTCTGAGCCTCAACCAGGAAGCCCTATTCTGGTCTGAGGTGGCCCCACAAGTGCTCCTCAGTGAGAGGGCTGACCCCAAACTGAACTGGGTTTTGAGGCCCAAGCAGGTAGCCCTCCTGTGGTCTGAGGTGGCCCTGTCCCCCCCATATATAGTGTTCATGTCTTGCGTCTCACTGAGAGGGCTGACCCCAAACTGAAGGGAACTGGGTTTGAGTCCCAGCAAGGAAGCCCTGCTTTGGTCTGAGGTGGGCCCCACACAGTGCTCCTGCCCTACATCTCAGTGAGAGGGGCTGACCCAGACCGGAGGGAACTGGGTTTCAGCTCCAGCAAGGAAGCCTGACCACAGTCTGGAGGGAACTGGGTTCGATTCCTGGCCAGGAAGCCCTCCTGCGATCTGAGGTGCCCCCATATAGTGCTCCCACCCTATGTCTCAGGCTGACCCCAAACTGAAGAGAACTGGGTTCGAGTCCCGCCTGTGGTCTGAGGTGGCATGTTCCTCAGCGAGAGGTCTGACCCCAGACTGAACTGGGTTTGAGGCCTAGTTGTCAAGTCATCTTGGGTCTCATATGATCTTGTGAGGGTTCTTAGGAAATATGGGGCAGTGCCGGAACGAGGAACCTATGGCGAAAGCCACTGGTGCTCCTGTGGTTCCCAGTCTGCCCTCTGCTGGTCCACTGGGCGCTTCTTCTTCCTCCAGTATTGAGGGTTCAGAAGTCAGCCTGGCCCAGGAGCCCCTCAGATGGTCTCTCAGCCAGGGCTGTCTGCCCCCAAAACCCCCCCCTTGCAGAGGGTGGCATGGAAATCAGTACATGCTTTAAGGATCCTGCGCACTCCCTCCGTCTTAGAGTGCTTCACTCTTCACCCAGGGATTACTCTGAACCAGGGTGCTGAGTCATGGACCACACGAACAAATAATAGTTAACAGTGCCTCTGAACATGTGCTAAGTGCCCACATTTGTATGCGCACATGTCTGGTTTCCAGGAACATTCTTCTCTTCCTTGAAGCGCATGGCCAGCTACTGAAAGCTTCTATACAAATGCTAAGTTGTTGATTTGTTTACTGTTCATTAATTTTGAATATCGATGTTACAACGTTGTGTACAAAAAGTATCAAGGTGGATAATAAAGATCAGAATCGATCACCACGCAGTAAAAACACAATTAAAACCTATTTATTTTAAGGCCTTAAAACCTATTTATTTAAATTGGCCTTCTGAGCTCTTGGCCTTCTGAGCTCCTGGCCTCCCACTTTCTGCTCTGGTTTTTTGGTTTTATACATCCAAGTTTTTAGATGCCACTGCTTTAAACTGTTTTTTTATAGTACTGTTTTATTCTTATTATATATTGTTTTATCTTGTTTTTAAATGTTGTAGTACAATTTTAATGTTTTTAAATGTATTTTATTGATTTTGATGTTTTAATGATGTTTTAAATTGATTGTATCTTTGTTGTTGGCCGCTTGAGTCCTTGTGAGGAAGGTGGAACATATAATAATAATAATAATGATAATGATAATGATAATAGACTCTTGGGAAGGGTCCGACTGGTGAAGTGAATGAAACCAGCACAAAATTGTTTGCTGCTAATACGAAATATTATTATTTATCTTTGATGAATGATAATGATAATGATAATGATAATAATAGACTCTTGGGAAGGGTCCGACTGGTGAAGTGAATGAAACCAGCACAAAATTGTCTGCTGCTAATACAAAATATTATTATTTATCTTTTAATAATAATAATAATAATAATAATAATAATAATAATAATAATTTTTTGTAACTGCCCAGTTACAAAAAGCAGCACTCCTGGGAATTTCACACATATTGAGACGATACCTTTGTGATTCCTCGTTCCTTGGATAGGATCACAATAGGACCAATTGCAGTCAAACCCCTGGCGACTGTGAAATAGTACATAATAATAACAATAAAAGATGGTTTGAAAAGGCAAAGGATTTAATGCAGAGCCACTGAATTGGATACCAGGTCTTGGAATACGTGAACAGCAATAATGATATGAGTGACCCCAAAAAATCATGTACCTTCTCCATAATGTATGGAGTACCCAGCTGCGTATGGAGTACTGTGGATGAAGTACCCATTGTCCACCATTCTTTAATTCGTATCCTCTTTCTTCTCAGTGGTCCCTGGTGTGTACACGCGGATGGGCCGTCCCCTTGGAGCAGCTCTGTTTTCTCCTGGGTTTTGCTGCAGGTGCCCTATTGCTCGGCCACCTGGCCGACAGGTAAGTCTCAGAGGGTTGGGTGGGCAATCTGCAGCATGTGGGTATCTTGCACTATACAAAGAATGAGAGGACAGAGCTCTGCCCCAAAGGGCTTGCAATCAAGAAACTGCCACAACTGAAACAACAGGAAAATGGGAAGGAAAACCAAGATGGAGATCAACAACCTTTTGATATGTCAGCTCCATGCTGCTACTTTCTGTAAGATCTGGAGATATGTAAAAATATAAATAAGTAGGATGTGGGAATATAATACTAATACAATACTAATTGTATTCAGCAGGTTGTATCAAAAAACAATAGATTTTAAGCCCCATTGAAATTGTATGGACTTAAATTAATTGCACGTCACGTGCATTGATTTCAACAACAGGATTCACTGTCTTTGGGTACCGACTTGTAAAAAAATATATAATATCTTTTAAAAAGTCTTTGTGTTTTTATAATGTGTATTTTTTATCAAAAAGGAAAAAGAATACAAAGTACAAAAAATAGAGTAGAATAAAACGTAATTTTTTAAAAAATGTTAAAAAAATTAATATAATGTATTTTACATTTTAGTTCAGAGTGGTTTAATGGCTCATCTTTGGTAGACTTTTTATTTCCTAGATTTTGAGCACAATCCTAACCATGTCTACTCAGAAGCAAGCCCCATTATGTTCAGTGGGATTTACTTCCAGGAAACTGTCTTTAAGATTGCAGCCTAACCCTTTAAAAATTATTATGGACATTTTTCTCCCACAAGAATATAAATCAGTTTTCAAAATGTCTCTCTTTAAGTTTTGAACATTTTCAGATTTTGCTCTTGAAATTTGAATTGAGGAGCAAATTAAAAAACAAAATATAGTGATGCCTCACATAAAGAGTTTTATTCGTTCCAGATGTCTGCTCTTTAAGTGAAGCAGATTTTTACGTAGGAAATAATGGAAACACAGACGATTGGTTCAACAACCCCAAAAAAAATTCATATAAAAATATTAACTGGATGTAAAAAATGATGACAAAACACTGGAATTGAATTCAAAACATGCATTCAATGTTCATGCATTCAGTGAAAAAGCATTCAATATGCATTCAATGATCCTATGAAGTCCACTTAGGCTGCAATCCTAAAGACACTTTCCTGGGGGGAAGCCCCATTTAACACAGTGGGGCTTACTTCTGGGTAGACATGGTTAAGAGGCTGCAATCAAAGACACTTTCCTGGGAGGCTTACTTGGGCTGCTGCTGGAGGTTCAAGGTGGTCAGTGGGGGCAGTTAGGGGCAGCTGCCTCTGGCACTCCCAGTCAACTGCCCCCAAGTTGGGGGCAATTAGAGGCAGCAGTGCTGGCCGGCAGCCCTTTTAAAGAGCCTCCATGCGGAGCGTCAGGGCTGCATAGCACACGTGCCCATGGCGCGCTTGCTTGTTAAGTGAAGCAGAACTTGTTATGTGAAGCAAGAAATTTTTGCTCTTTATGTGAAAAGCTTATTAAGCGAGGCGCTTGTTAAGCGACGTACCACTGTAATAAAAAAATTAAGGCAACACTTTCTTAACTGGACAAACATAATGCAGAGTTTTGCTTAAAAATAATCTTAAAAACTAATAGTGTCACTAACTGGAAACACTGAAATCAGAAAATACATATTGGAACTTTGGTAGCCAAATCTGAATGAGGATCTCCGTAAGAATTTTTTCTCCAGACTTGCTTAATTAATTTCCCTATTGTAATAAATGTATAATTCTAATAAACTTGTAATAACTTATAATTCCCTCATTCAAAAAACTACAAGAGTTAAAAGACATTAAATTGCTATTAAGCTGAAGTAATTAGCCCATGAGCATGGCTTGCCTCTTCTGCGGAAAACGCGGGGATCGCTAGAAGGGGTAGATTGGCACAGAGAGCCCTTGGTGAGCTTGGGTAGGAAAGGGGGGCATGAAATTAAGAGACATGGGTCTTATTGAAGTAAGAGATTCCATTAAATAAATGAATGAATGAATAAGAAAGTAAATAAAATTATTTTTCTAAAATTATTCAGACTTTTTCTTTCATTTCCAGTGTGGGACGACGTGGGACTCTCCTCCTGGCGCTTGCCTTGGGCTGCCCTGCGGGGATCCTGGCTGCGTTTGCAGCCTCTCCCTCCGTCTTCATGTTGGGTCGTTGCCTATGGGGAGCGCTCTTGGGGGGCATGCAGCTTGCCCTCTACCTTAGCCGTAAGTACCTTTCCATTTGGCCTGGCGCTTCCTTGCTTTTCCCTTTCTCCGCTGAGCTGGTTCCAGACTTGATTGCAGCGATTTAACGTTGACAGTTTTTAAAACTGATTTGCAGTGGCCGTTTGTGTTGTCAAATCAGTGCATAAAAAATCTATGTAAAACAAGGTTGAAACTAATGTTTTGCACACGAGATGTTAATATTTAACTCATTAAATAGTAAACGTATTAAACTTATTTTGGAAACAGTCAATAGCAATCCATGGGATTTAACTTTAGATTAACATCATAAAATCTTTTAACAAATATGTGGACATGCTGTCCTGCGTTCTGCCTCTCCTTGTTTAGGTCTGGAGTTGTGTTGTCCTCCCCAGCGACTGCCTGTGACCATGGCAGGAGACCTTCTCATGGTTGGGGGCCACTTCCTCCTCCTGGGACTTGCACTGGCTTGCAGCAGTTGGCGCATCCTGCAGGGCATGATGTCAGCCGGGCTGGGCCTGTGCCTGCTTTATGGGTGAGTTGGGGCAGTGTCAGTGCGCTCTCTTGAAGCCCCTTCCATGCTCGCCTCTTAAAAATCCCATTAGCCTCACATACAGAAAACACACACAGCGCAATCCGAACCCCTGGTTGGGCCATAAAATCCTGGGCTAGCCAGCAACTCTCCAGAAACCCAAGGGAAACCCAAAGTTGCTAGCCTGCAACTCTCCAGAATCCCAAAGGAAGACCACAGTTCCACAGTGGACCACTGGCCACTGGGGTCCGTATGGATTCTGCATCTGGTGACCCACATGCGGCCTGCTCTGCTTGATCAGGCCTGTGTAGCGCATGCCTGACTTGCGAACTTCTGATACATTCTTGCTTGGTAAATTTAAATAGAAGATGCAAGTTTGAAGCAGGCCTCCCTTGCTGTGGGAATGTGCAATATGCCCCCGACTTAGCTCACCCCCACTTTTTTCCCCATCCCTCCTTAGTTGCCCTGGAGTGTTTCCCGAATCACCCCGTTGGCTCTTAGTGTCTCGTCGAGTGGCGCAGGCCAGGGAGATCCTGGTAGCCCTGGCCGAAGGGAGTGGTGAACAGGAATCGGAGACACAGGAAGCACTAGAGGGTGAGTCTCTGAGCATGCCAAGAGGCACTTTAGCAAGAGGGCTGAAATGGGAGGGGGGCAGGCAAGCCTCTAACTCTGTATGACTGTAGCACTGTTTGCACTGATGAGCTTCCCATCCCACTCTGTCCCCTTCCCAATTTTCTTCCTTTCTTCTCATCGCCGCTTCTTCTGCCCCTTCCAAAGAACTTGACAACACCTGCCACCTCCCCGCTGCTGCGCAGGTCTCGCTCCACACTCTGCTGTCCTGCAGAAACATCTGGAAAAATGTTCTCATCCTGGGCTTCACCACGTAAGTCCACCCCCAACTATCATTGGAAGCGTCGGAGGGACGGGTCAGAAGGGGAGGTATAGACGCAGCCACAGAACGAGGAAGTCTTCCGAGTCTTAGAGCCCAATCCCATGCAGAGCCCAAACTTCATGCAGAGCTACTTGGAAGTAAGTTCCATTATAGTCAATGGGACTTACTCCCAGGAAAGTGTGGATAGGATTGCAGCCTTGATTATTACAGCTCCGTTTTGCTGCCTGCAATGGCTCCAAAGGGGCGAGGCTCCTTCTGACTGCTCTGCCCCCCCTCCAGCTACACCACCGGCACCAAGATCCTTTTTTTCTTTCTATACATATTTAGTTAAAAGATTTTTATCCCCCTTCCCCCTGTATTTCTATACAGATAAGGGATTGTCTTTGATACTTCTGTATAGTAGTCCTGTATTGTATAGTATTATAGTATAGTATCGTATAGTAGTCCTGGCAAATCAAACTGTGTTGGAAAAATGTGAGTTCTGCTAATGTGATTGCCTTATTCCCAAATGTGATGCTTTTCGGTCTGATAGATTGAAACATTCCTTGCAGCAAGCAGTTCCTTCCAGCCATTGCTTGTCCCTTTCCATTGCTTGCAAACTTCAGTCCTCCTGCAGTCTCTCTACTAACCAAATAATTATTATTTTTAAAATTATTTAATTATCATTATCTTAATCTGTGGTGTTTGCAACCAAGTTTTGTCACTGCTCTGGTTTGGAAACAAATCTTGGCTCCAGCAACACAGGTTCTGTTGGAAGATTCTAGTTCCAAAAAAGTTTTCATGGAAAATAAATCACATTAAACCATAAAAGTTTACCTACTCAAAGGGTAGGTAAATTTCATAGATATGAACAACACACTGTAAAAGTTGAAATCAATTTTTTTAGTGAAGGAATGAACTTGTGCATGTAAGAAATTTCTTTATTACCCAGTGTGTAATGAATCTGTGGAACTCCTTGCCACAGGATGTGATCATGTCTGGCCTAGATGTCTTTAAAGGGGATTTGTGGATGAAAAGTCCTTTACATGTTACAATGTCTTGGCCCTTGACCGTCTTGGGTGGCCGCAAGTCAGTCCCAGGCACTTACTCTGGATTGCTCTATGCATTTTCCATAGGTTTCCCATTGGAGGCACCATAACTACGTTGATATAAAAGTTCCTGTAGTTACTCTGGATTGTAGCCAATGGACAAAATCCAGAGTAACTACAGGGAGTCCTTGTTCCGGTATAAGAACAACTTACTCTGGATTCCAGTATGAATTTCCCATAGGTTTTCACTAGGTGGTGCAATAACTACGGGTGCACCTAAAGACTCTTACGTGCTCCCGGAGTTACTCTGGACTTGGGGGAATATCTCACTACTGGAGGTTCCTGTCTTGATGCTGCTGTTGACTATCTTTTGACCATCTTCCTGGCCGACTTTTGATTTAGCTTGGTGTCCTCGCAGGTTCATTGCCCACGCCATCTGCCACTGTTACCAACCAGCCTGGGATTCCCTACAAGACCCGCACGCCAAATTCTACCTTGTGTACCTGCTGTCAACGGGCAGTGCGGGCCTGGCCTGCCTCTTCCTGTGCCTGAGCGTGGACCGCTATGGCAGGCGGGGAATCCTGCTATTCACCACTACACTGACTGGCATCGCCTCCCTGATCTTGCTAGGGCTGGGAAATTGTAAGTGTGCTGTCTCTGGATGAGAGTCATGTGCTGGGGAGGCCACTGTCACTCTTGGGACACACCAGATGCTGGAATGCAGGCCTCCTAGACTAGTGTTTTCAAAGATGTACCAGCAGACGATGATCCCTCCTGGGGTAAATCCTAGTAATTCTCGGGGGGGGGGGGGGGGGAGGAAGGGAATGAAACCCGCTGTGAACGTATCCACCACATCCAAGTGCAGGCTGGACAAATAGATGCAAGGCTGGCTTTAAAGGTGCCCATCAGGAGGATCACTTGGCAGGGCCAACCCTTGAGCCTTCAGGAGTGGTGGAACTGGAAGTGCCCAGTAAACTGTTGGTGGCAGGCAAGGATCCAGTGCAAGACTCCAGTGATGTGGAGCACATCAGAGCAGCATGAATGGAGAAAATTCCATCACACTTGGCCCCTGCTTCCATCTTCTTGGACGCATTCACACATAGCTCTTGGCTAGGGTATTTTTAAGAGAAAGCAATCTTTTGCCTCTCCAATTAGTAAATTTCTGGCTCAGATGGCAAGACATTTTGGATCAGCTTCCTCCATTTTTTGTTTTCTAATTTTGGTTCTTCCTCCATGTTGCAGATCTCAACAGTGCTGCACGGGTGACTTTTTCCATCCTAGGTCTGTTTGCCTCCCACGCTGCAGGGTCCCTCAGCATCTTCTTTGCCTCCGAGGTCATCCCCACTATTATCAGGTAAAGTCTGGGAAGGGGATCCTCGGAGTAGATGGGAGAAGCATCCATCCATCAACAGTATTTATATTCCACTTTTCTGCAAATTAAACATACATCTTTAAAACTTTGTCTCTCACCTTCCAATCCACTCATCAAATCCGTAGTAGTTCAGCTCTCCCCCCCCCCACACACACACACGCAAAAATTTGTGTATTCCTCAATTCAGTCTTCATTATACCACCTTTGAAGTAATTCTGCTCATAAAATCCAACCAGGTTTCTAGTCCTTAAGGTTGTAAAACTTGGTGGTAGGGCATAGGCAAGGGGTGGTGGCGCTAAGTGGGTTTTGCCAGGGCAATATCTGATGTCCCGCAAAGCTTAAAAATAAGCTGATTAAGGGCGCAGTCCAGAGTAACTACAGGGAGTCCTTGCTCCGGTGTAAGAACAATTTGCTCTGGATTGCAATATGAATTTCCCATAGGTTTTCATTAGGTGGTGCAGTAACTACGGGTACACATGTCTCTTACATGCTCCCGTCGTTACTCTGGATTGTAGGGTAAGTCAGCATCATATTTATACCGTTTTATATCAACCTCTGGTCCCCAGTGGAGTTACAGAGCTCATGGCCAATCTTTCAAAAAGAAGGCTTGGATCCAACCCAATAATGGTACTGTTTTTTCAATACTGATTTAGGGCGCAATCCAGAGTAACTACAGGGAGTCCTTGCTCCAATGTAAGAATTTACTCTGGATTGCAATATGAATTTCCCATAGGTTTTCACTAGGTGGTGCAGTAACTATGTTGATGTAAATATCTCTTACGTGCTCCCGTATTTACTCTGGATTGTAAGGTTAGTGATATAGTCCTGCATAGCCTCTTAAGGCTGTTGTCTCACCAGGGTGAGTGGATTGGGTCCCAGGATGGGGTGGGATTGCCAGTAGGTCTCCATTCTCTTTATAGGACTTGTGGCATGAAAAAAGTTGAAGACCACTGATTTAACACAGTTCACATGATCTGCACTTAGTTACTTGGGAGTAAGATTGCTGTAGTAATGAATTCTGGATTATGTTACTGAATCCACTCTTTCTCCTTTCACAGGGGGAAAGGCCTGGGTGTGATCCTGGCACTGGCCTCTCTGGGTGGACTGAGTGCCCCCTTGCTCTGGTTGCGCGAACAGCATGGCTCCTTCCTTGAACATATAGTCTTGGCATCTTTGAACATCTTGGCCCTCCTGTGCCTAATGCTACTCCCGGAGAGCAAGCGCAAGGCCCTGCCTGAAAGCCTACAAGATGGGGAACTTTACCGGAGGCCCTCCCTTCTCCGCCGGGCCGGGGGTTTCGAAGGCAGGGGGGCCGAAGGCACAAGCCGGCGTGATGATGTGCCCCTGCTCTCCACACCAAACCCTACTAGCTGATGCATGTGCCACGGCCGACTCGGACCATCTTGCTCCTACCCAGGCCTCTTGGGTTCTGGGTAGAACAATGTCTCAAGCCATTCCTTACTCAACTTGGCTCCTGGCTGGCTTGGGAAGAGAAAGGAAGGGCAACAGAGTTTGAGGGATCTGTTTTTTCCCCACTTTCTGCTTCTGGTTCCCCCACAAGAGTCACCAGTTCTAGATGCCATTTCTATCAGAAGCAGATAAAGGAGCAACCACAGTCACAAGAGCCTGCTTTCCATGAATAAGCTGGGTTTAGCAAAATCCCCTTTACTGACGCCCATTTGCCCCTGTGGACTAGGATGGTACACTTCCCATCCCCTGGTTTGGGATGCAGGAAGGACCAAATTGACCCTTTAAGCCCCTCTGCGCCATAGACTGCCGGAGCCCCAATTCTTTTTTGATCCCCCTCTTCTGGATCTCCCCCTTCCTAATATGACTGCCTTGTTCCTTCCATTTTATCAATTATGAACATGAAACAGGAGACCCTTTGGCTTGAACGGAGAGGCAGGCAGCAGGAAAGACATTCAACCTGTATCGGATCCTGTCTGCTCTTGAAAACACAGGAGCCCTGACAGTATAGCTGGAAAGCTTAAGATTTCCTTGCCATTCTTTATTTTTATCCCTATTGTTATGTGGCCATAAGTCCCATCTTAAGGATGTGTGATTGTGGCAGGGACCACTATAGAAACCCATCTTTGGCAGTTTTAAGGTGGGGATCAGCTTTTGGCTCCCCCTTTCCAGAGCCAGCCACACCAACACACAGGTCTTCAAGCTTTCAATCTATGCACAGCATCTTGTTGAATACATTTTTCTTAGTGGAAATCTTGGTCTACAAAGGGCTTTCACACACAAACACACACACCATTTTTTGGCAGGCTTGGTCCAAAAATGGAATTCTGGGCCCTTTGCAATTTTTCTGATGGCTTGAAAAGGTGGCGCAGGACTATTTTGTGGCTGGTTTCATCACCCCGTGTTCTTGTACTGCCCACAGCAGATGAGCTTTTGCTGGGCATAAGGCTGCTGTTCCCTCTTAGACCCTATTGCACGACTCTGTTACCCAACAGTGCCAAAATGCCCCCATTTCTTCAGGCCCGCAGAAGGGTAGGGTGTCTGTTACAGCTGTGTAGCATTAAGGTGCACAGTCCCCACCATTGCATAACCATGCTAGGAAAAGCATGCCTGCTGAATTTCTGCCATTGAGAATTTCTGGGGTTGGGGCTTCACTTAGGGATGTCCAAACATATCTTCAGGGCTCTTGGACTTTTAAGTTATGTAGAGGAGGGAATTGCAGCAGGTGGGACTTCTCATCTCACAGATCACAAGATCCACCTGGTGAAACTCCCTTTTAAACTGTTATTAAAGGTCCCGGAGCCTTAAAGTTGGAGCTTTGGACACCCTGGATTTAGATTATTAACAAAGGAACCTACTTTGTCACAGCCAACCCACAGCATTTAACAGTATTGGTACCAAGCAGAGCTGGCACATCAGTTGAGTAATCTTGGCAAAGCTGGGGGCCAGGCTGAATGCTGCTGAAGCTTCCCTTCCATCCCTCCAACTGTTTGGCAACTCTCCACCCTTGCAAATTTATATCACTAACAGAAGAAACAGGTAACATTTTGGGAAGAAACAAATTTGGACATCAAGAGATGGACTGCATCCTCCCAGGTGCTTCAAAACGCAATTCAGTTGAGGTCTTCTGGCTGCTTTTTACCCTGTGGGGACATGAACTACAGACTGTTAAAATAAGCTAAATACATAATTTAAAATATCTGCTGGTATTTGTTTTTCCTCCTTTTTTCTTAGCCTTCCATAGAATCTGACCCAGGTGCCATCGTGGTATCAAGATGCTAAATTTTAGATGGGCAACTTGTGCTGTCAACCCCCTCCAGACCTACCCACCCCAGAAACCAGTCTTAATTTTGTTACAAAGTTGGTGTTTGTATGGAGTTTCCATTATCTATATGGGTATTTCCTCTAACCCAAAAAGCTCGTTTATTTTTGTTTAATATAAGTGATTTGCAACCTTGATCCTTTCATGGCACACTGGCAAGGTGCTGTAATTGCCAGGGGACACCATCAGTTTTTTTTTTACCATCAACAAGGCAAACCGTGCTGATGGTCGCAGGCTCAAATCCCGCTATTTATCCTGCTCATAAATGACCTCCACAAACTCTGGTGGCACAGCCGAGGACCACAGCATCGTGGGTGGAAAATCAACCTAATCCCTCATTTGAAGTGTTTGGGGTCTTTAGTCTCTTTTGTACAAGTGTAATTTGTGTGATGCCACTGCCTGGCTGTCACACTACCCCAAACAACCATAGTTGCCCATTTATTTAATATGTACCCTGATGGATGAGGAAAAGGGAAGCCTGTTGAGGATAGCCTGGCCCTTTTTTTGGTTGCGTTTTAGTAATGAGACGCTCTGATATCCCAAGTGGCTTGTTCTCCATCTGGCTACTGCTTTATCTAAAATGCACAAGTTAGAACAGCCATGCAAAAATAAGATTTGCGTCAGTTTTATTACAGTAGCTGCTTGAGCTGAACTACATAAAATTGGGTGTTCCTTACACAGCAGTACACCAGGTCTCTGAAGAGCTGCTGTGGCAGCTTGTAAGTGATTAATTCTGGTAAACTATCCTTGGTGTCCTCTTAGGAAGAAGGGAAAAAGCTGATGAGCAAATAAACTGGAAAACCAGCAAAACCCAGAACGTTTTAGTTCCGGATTTGCCTGTAGCAGCCAATTCCCACATAGCACTTGTATTTACGACGCAGAATCAGGAAATTCTTCCAAAAACATCTTTATTTTTTTCTGCTTTCATAACATTTTGTCTCCCTCTTCACCCTCCCCACCTCCCACCCAACCTGAATCTCCCCCCTTTTTAAAAAAGTCACTCTCCCACATGGAAAGAAGGGCCTCAGTTCCATCCCCACACCCTCCAAACCCAGAGGGAGTCCTCTCCCTGCCCCTGGTCTCTAGAGCTTCAGGTTGCGCTGATATTTCTTCAGGCTAAAAAATAAAGGAACCTGTAAAGATAAAGACACTCAAACAAGGCATAACAACATACCCTGGGGGGGGGGGGGAGGGAAGGGGCAGTGAGAGGCAAAGGCAGGAGGAGGAAGATGAGCCTGGGGGGGGGACGGTTTTCACAGGTAACTCCTTACTTAACCTGTTTTGGAACTGAGGTTTCAAGTGAAAGGCTGAGCATAGCAATGATGGGTTATGATGCTGGGGGATGGAAAGAAAACCCAGAAAAGGGTCTCCCGGTTAACACATCCCCGGAATAAGATGCTGAGACACAGTCTGCCAAAGGAGGGACAAGGAAAGCGTATGGTGGCGAGATCTGGACATGGACTGCGGCAAGGACCCTAATACCACCACCTCCCGTTGAGCTGAGCCATGAAAAAGCATATGAGAGCCGGAAGCAGCCAAGCACACACATACAAGTAAGAAACGAGGGCGAGGGGGCGGCAGACCAAAAGCAAAATACAAAGAATTTTTAAAAAGAAACGGCTTGCCAAAGAACAAAAACCACAAGAGCCTCGGAGAGCTGTCAGCCCTCCAAACCTCCCCACAGGTGTCCCCCCCCCCAAACACAGGGCAACAATAAAAACAGAAGAGGAAAATGTTGGGCATAACCGAGCCCATCTCTACAGATGGAAGAGAACGGGGAGGGGGCAAGAGGGCTCAGGCCAGCAATGCTACCAGCTGGACACTCAACACACAGTGCCCCCCACTTTTAGGTCTTCCCCCTCCACCCACATTCGTCAGCCCCCTTTCTCTGCACAGCATTAGACATTCTCCTCCCCCCAACAGTATTTTTTTTTCTCCATCATGGTAACAATCTTCATTTTTTTCTTTTTTTTCCTCCTTCCTAAAACCACAATTTTATTTTTGTTTTTAGTAAGGGGAATACCATGAGGTCGCTCTGGCCCGGCCCCTGTGGAGAGAAGAAGGAAACTGGTTAATAAAGCAATACCCGATAGACCCACCCAGTCAAGAGCCCAGAACCGGAGAACTAAGGCTACCGGCCGCAACGTGTGTGTACGCGTGCCTCGTGTACGCGTGCCTCGGTCCCTGTGTGCAGGCCCAGTTCCTGAAAACGTGAAAAGTTCCTGAAAAGTTCTTTTCACACTCCAATTCCAGAGGTGAAAACAAGACTTTGCAAAGGTCCAAGCAACCTTCTTGGATTTCACTACAATTCAAAACTGGTCTGAAATTGGGCTGCCACACGGCCTTTCCAGTTGTTCGGTCTTGTTGTGACACACTGACAACAAAATATTCCAGCTGATGAAACTCAACCACTTTTCTTTTTCTTCCCAAGCCACTAGCAGTCAACAGGGCTTTAAGAACTACCATATTTACTCAAATCTAACTTTTTCCGGCCAAATTTAGTCTCCAAAATCAGGGTGCGCATTAGATTCAATCGTGCATTAGAATAAATACAGTATTTTGATTTAACAGTATCAACATTTTGTTTAACAGTTTACTGTATTGTTATTAAAAATGTAACAAAGCCGTTATTGTATAAAGCCATCATTGTACAATGAGTAACCTCAGTTTCATATTATTATCAAATTACTAATTGTTGTACGCAGTAAAGTTAAATTTTGCACCTGCTTTGCTGCTGTGCACAATTGCTAGTAAACATTTTTTTAAAACTCGTCTATTAAAAAGCGGGGTGCGCATTAAATTTGACGGTACATTAGATTCGAGTAAATCCGGGTAGTCTAAATGATGAAAATTATTTCTGCTTGACTTCCCTTTGCCAAAACCAGAAGCAACAGTGATTCCCTCACCTGTCCACCCAGAGACCCCTGGGTTGGGGTTCCTGCCTCCCCTCACCCCCAGGCAGGCATCACCTGAAGTGCAGTTTTCCCTCCCCCAATCCACTAACCCTCCCTTGCCAGACCTGTAAGCACGCCCTCGGGGCGGCCTGCTACTGAAGCCACTGTAGAAACGGGCCCGGGAACTGCTGTAGCCGGATCCTCTCCCTCTGTATCGGGTCCGGGGGAAGCCCCGGTCTGTGGTGCTGATCCCAGGGCGGTTGGTCCGTTTTGGAATCACCTTCAAAAGGACAAGACACTTCGGCTTAGGAGGTAATTGTAGGAAAATCACCCCAAAAGACTACGGGATTGCAGAGGACCATTCCCATGCCAACAGGCAGAACCTCACCGTTCCCAATACCAATATTTAGCACTTTAAAGTAACTGCCAAAGTTACTTAACTTAAAAAGACATCAATTCAAAACTGAAACAGCATAGAATACAAAAGGGGATAACTCGCGTGAGAAGATCTTCAGGATGGCTAACTGGAAGGAGCAAGGGAGAGAAGAACCCCAGATGTGCAGACAAGGGACCCTGGGAGGAAAGGGAGCTGATGGCATTCCACACACACCTTGATCTGTCTGCCCCTGAAGAGGGACTCGTCTAACGCTAAGGACAACCGCACCGACTCCTTGTCTGAGAACTCAATGTAGGCGAACCTGGGGCAGCAAAAGGAACAGGAAGCAATCATCAATATGAGGCAACATGCTGTGTTCAGCAGTCCCTTTCTGGTCCTCACCCCCTCAGTTCATCACTCACCCCTTGGGGTGGCCAGTGTACTTGTCACAGAGGATGGTCACGCGGTTGACGGAGCCACAGCCATGGAAGTGGGCTTCAAGTTCTACTGCGGTTGCTCCGTAATCCACCTGAAACAGAGGGTGCCGGCCGTCAGGAGACAGAGACTCTCCTTTCGCCCTCTTGTTAAGACAAGAAAAAAAACTCACGTTGCCCACATATATGGATCTGGCATCTGCCTCCATCTTTTCTTCTATGGACATGATGACTGGGCCAGCTGGGGAGAAAACAGAAGCTTAATTTGGGAAACCAATGGAGGAAGAATTATTTTCATGCCTTGGAAAGGAGGAGCTGCCCAAAGACCCATATTCCAAAAGCATCCTGTGTTGGGAAAGGACCTAAGCGTCAAGGTATCCGTGTCTGAAATGACCCCCAAGTGACCTTCCCCTTTTATCTGCCTATGTTATAGGATTTCTGCTGCCAAGCAGTCCAACCAGCCTACTCTCCATTAGCATATAAAAGTCTCAAAAAGATCATCATTGAGAGCTCTCACAACAGCTTGCCAAGCATGTGCTTTTAATTCTTTGCTACTTTAATACTTCCTGACGTCTTGTACCATCTTTTAGGATTATATTTTCAGCATGCCAGACATCTGAGGCAACTTTTAAAGACTTCTCCAACCCAGACAAAGGTTTTTAATCAAATGGAGGCATCGTAAGGGTTTCAATTCCAGGAGGCTGCACCATGGCAGAACCCTTCCATTCCCCACACAATGCTGCAGTGGCATCCCTTGAGTCATGACAGCAGCAGGCCACAGACCAAGGCTGGCCATCCACGTGCAAGTACGCCTCATTTGAGGAACTGGGGTTACAATCACGTTCCCCTCTTCCTCCTTCCCCACTCTTCTTGCACAGTTGAGCCGACTTCTGGTTTCAGAAGCCAAATCTAGTAAATATGCAGTGAGGCACAGCAATTTCACATAAGCAATTTTCCAAACTATATTAACAGTCTTGTAAAATCCCAAAGTGCTTGCAGATATTTGTGGAAAAATTTATTTTTATTCAATTTATATTCTGCCTTTCTTGCTAGGAGGAGACCCAAGGTGGCTAAGTGGGGAAACAACCTTCCGTTAGGCTATTATTAGGTTTAATTTGATACGAAATTCATTTTTTTGTTAAAGTCTTCAGACAGAATTATTAATGTCGCAATCCTAAGCACTCTTTCCTGGGAGTAAGACACACTGAACACAATGGGACTTACTTTTGAGTAGACATGGTTAGGATGGTGCTCTTAGACAACTGCTCTAGCAAAAGGTACTGTACGGCAATATGCATTGAGTCCTGGCACCTGCAGGTGTCTCATTCCAAGAACCGTTAGCCAGAACCGGCCCAAAATTAAAACCAACGCCACTTTTAAAAACATATGTCTTGGCAGCGGTTTAAAACCAGCCTGCTAACCGTGGATAAGGCAACGGATAGGCAATCACTCTTCCCCCCCCCCCCCCGGAATAACTTCTTCTCAACCAGTGCTGCAGACACCATACCTGATACTTGAGATGTTGTCTAGCGGTACATCCAGCACCCCCAGATGTGCAGAAATGCAACACAAAACACAGCAGCAGGAGGCTTGGTGGGGAGAGCTCCAGCACGTGCTTATCGCAGGCTCGGAAAAAGCCCTCCTCCCATTCCTCCTGAACCTCTGGCTGGTGTTTGTTGTGGCACATGTGGCCTCCCAATCCAGACATAACTGGTGGTGTCATCATCACCAGTCACTTCCAGTGGGAATTCCAACAGTGGACCACATAAAGTGGTGCAGTGAGGGGCAAACATTGAGAGATGCTGTTTTAGAGGCCCTAGATGCTGCTGCCTGATTTTAAAATGCCAAGGAGTGTGGCTTGGGCAGCAGTGCTTCCCCTAAAATAGAAGCCTGTTTAACCTTTGATGCATGTTTCTGTTTGGTGAATCACCAATATTCGGGTCATGCTTCACTGGGGGGTCCCAGAACCAGTTTGGAAAGCAACAGTACTATAGTTATTCCAAATGGCAAAATTAAACATGCTCATCACACACACCGATTCTTCCCCACGAATTCCCTTCCTCCGCACATTAACACTATAGGGACATTCAGGGTCCACTGTGCACATGAACACACATGTGTGTTCCTTTGGGCAACATACCATTTGCTTCCATCCCAGAGTGGCCACAGCCATGAAGCCCAAGTTCAGGGCTGACAGCCATGCAACATGTCTTAAGAAGTCTCTGTCAAAGGACCTCCAGTAATCCAAAGAGTAATCTCTTTGGTGTCCCTCCCAGACTAAGAGGGTTATTAAAGGGGTCTCCTTCTGTCTTCTTGGTGGGATTCCCATGAATACCCAAGACCCCCTTTTCTAGTATGACGGGCATCACCCTCTCTCCTACCTTCCTTCTTGCTCTCCCCCCTGCTTTGGGAGGTACATCTCCTCAGACCCTGTGCATCCCTGTCTACCCAACTGCAGGGAAGTGCATCATATATTACAAGCAATAAATGATTCAAGGCAGGCAAGATTAGACTGAATCAGAAATGCAGAAAGTATTAAACAGGCATATGGTGGCTCTTTTTAAATGCTTACCGTTATTGTTGCCTGTCTGTCTTTAAACCACTGTCTGTCTTTTACCGTACTGTTGCCTGTCTGTCTTAACCAGGTCTTATTATTTGAAAATAGTTTTAATTGCACATTATTGTTTGGTTTTAAAAAATGTTTTTAATCTGGCTTAAAAGGTGCAATCCCAAGAAATTTATATCAAGCTAATTCACCTGGCCTATCTTTCCATGATGGTGTAGGAAGGATGGTGTATGCCTTTGCACTGGCCTAACCCCCCAGGAGTGGGGCACAAGTGTCTTACAGCACTTTAGTAACACCCACAGGTGAGCACCAG
This sequence comes from Cryptoblepharus egeriae, assembly GCA_030015325.1. Lineage (NCBI taxonomy): Eukaryota > Metazoa > Chordata > Lepidosauria > Squamata > Scincidae > Cryptoblepharus > Cryptoblepharus egeriae. The sequence goes on along the minus strand of JAREYC010000004.1, from coordinate 105,571,165 downwards.
ACTTATGCTGGGGCTTAGGCTGCAATCCAGCCTAAGTGTATTTTGTTATGGCATTTTACATGTTTGCCACATCGGGTTTAGGCCAGCCTAAGTGTATTTTATTATGGCATTTTACATGTTAGCCACACTGGGTTTCCTTTCTAAGAAGAAAGGCAGGATATAAATCAAATAAATAATAAGTGAATTTTAATGTATTGGATCTTATTGTTGGTGTTTTTATGGATGTTTTGTAAGCAGCCTTGAGCCACTCTGGGAGAAAGGCGGGATATAAATATAGTTTGTTGTTGTTGTTATTATTATCATTATTATTAGATCCTTTAGGCCTATAAGGTCCTTTGGGCCTCCCCCCCCCCCCCGCCTGCAAACAAAACAAAGCTTATGCATGCCCTGAAGCACATTCCCAGGTCCTCGCAACACACTACTGTGTGAAGAGGCCTCTTGAAATGGGGAACCTGGAAACAAACCCCCCAGGCAATTGCTTCCCATTATTCTAAGTGCTGCCAATGGTTCTTTTGTTCCTCTACTTAGATATTAAGGGTTGCAAATTTGTTCTGTAACTACTTGTTTCTCCTTGTTCTGCCATTTGCAGAGTACAAATTTGTACAGAGTACAGCATTTTAAATCAAATCCCTCGCATCTCACTAACAAAAAAGTGTACCACAACTCAAGCTAGAAAAATCCTTTACACTAACATTATTTTCTTCCAACATAACTGCACATCAGTGCCACTTATCTGGTAATTGCATAATGTGAGCTGATCACTCAAAATGGACCCTGGATCTCTGTGGCCTCCATTCAAAGGTTCATCCCCTTGGAAAAGTCACGCATTTCAGCAGGGAGCAGCTTCACACAACCCATTCAAAGCACCACTTAGATGTGGAACTAGACATATAATTTACCTTACACATTGTTATTGTTTTATGTTATTACTGACCCACCATCAATCAATCATCTGAGCACATATAAAGGGTGCACATCTGGTTTGGCTGAAAAGCACCCAAACACATGTGCAAGTGACGCAGTCTCTGATCAGTGGTATTTCAACCCAGGAACACCTTTCAAACTTAAAAATCAGCCCATGGCCTCCTTTCAAACTTACCAGGAAGTGATAGCACTGTGATGCCACAGCTCCTCCATGTCTACTCAGAAGAAAGTCCCATTGTGTTCAATGTACTTTCACCCAGTGCAGATTCCTACCCTCTTGTGACCCCCGACCTTTTGCAACACCCTAAGGGATCCCAACTCTCACTTTGAATGCCACTGATTTAGACTGTCTTGCCAATGACTCCAGAATCTGCTCCTTCACCCCTCAGAGCAGCCCGAGCAGCACATCCAAAGAGAGAGGACAGACGTGTGGCAATGCAAGGCAAGGGGCTCACCATTGCCAGGCGGGGGGCTCATGTTCATCTGCTTCTCAACTTCATTCTGCAACTCTTTCAGCTTCTCCGCTTCTTCCTCCATCTCTCGCACACGTGCTTTAATGGCTTCCAGCTCCTAGAGAACAGAAAGAGCAGGCAGGAAAAAGTAAGTTTCAATTTATCTCTACTCAGACGCACATCCCACTGTGTTCAATAGGACTTACTCCCAGGAAAACCCAATGCCAGATTCCAAGATGGCAGATCCCACTCTCTTGTGACCCCAAGAGGATCCCAACCCCAATTTTGAATACCATTGTCCTACAATGTCTGACCCCACCTTACCCCGTTAACTAGTTACAGATAACTAGTTACGTTATCCACTTTAGCATATCAACCCAGCTTGATCCAATGCATACCTACTCAGAAGTAAGGCCAATTATAGCCAATGGGGCTTACTCCTGGTTAAGTGTGGATAAGATTTCAGCCACAGCTAATGGGAAGAGGGGTGACCCAAAGAAGACCAGAATGCAGATCTCCCCATAACTCTTCCCAATAGGCTGCAATCCTACGCACACTTCCTAAGCCCGTTGAATAAAACAGGACTAAACCAGGACAGATACAAGATACAGAATCTAACCCTGGGCATCTGTACTCTAAAGTAATCCCCATTAAAGTCAGTGGCACTTACACAAAGTAAGAGTGGATAGGATGGCAGCCTTACACCCCAAGAATATGCACATGCCTACTCTAAGTCCCATTAGAGTAAATGGGGCCAACACTTAGAGAGATGTGGACTGGATTGCAGCCATACAGTTCAGCCCTATGCATGCCTACACAGGGGTAAGTCCCATTATAGCCAATGGGGTTTCCATTCAGGAAACTGAGGATAGGATTTGCAGCCCAATTTTATACACGTGTCTACTCAGAAAAAAACAATTTACAGTAAGTGCACGTTACTCAGAGGTAAGCATGGAAAAGATTTCAGCCTTAAGGACCCATTCTTTGCATACCTACTAAGTAGTGTATCCCACTGCAACCAATGGGGTTTACTCCCAGGTAAGTGTAGGACTGTCAACCCAACCTACACATGCCTACTCAGAAGTAGGCCCTATTAGAGTCAATGGAGATTACTCTTAAGTTTAAGCGTGGATATAATTTTCAGCCTAATACAGTACTATGCATTGGAAGAAGGCTCAGAAGTAGGCTCCATTATACTCAACGGAGCTTACACCCAGGTAAATGTGGAGAGGAGTAGTCTGAGAAATCACTCCCATGCACGGGTCTACTCAGAAGTAACTCCCACTACAGCCAATGGGGCTTACTCCCAGGTAAGTGTGAGCACAACTGCATCCTTAGAGCCCAATCCCATGGGTCTACTCAGAAGTAACACCCATTACAGCCAATGGGGCTTACTCCCAGGTAAGTGTGGGCACAACTGCATCCTTACAGCCCAATCCCATGCATGGGTCTACTCGGAAGTAACTCCCATTACAGCCAATGGGGCTTACTCCCAGGTAAGTGTGGGCACAACTGCATCCTTGGAACCCAATCCCAGTCTACTCAGAAGTAAGCCCCACAGTAGCCTACTCGTGAGTAAGCCCAGTGCAGCTAACGGGAAGCGTGGAGAGGGTTCCACCCCCGAGAAGAGAACGCGGCTACGGCGGGTGAGCTGAAGAAGACCTCCCTGCCTTCCTCCCTCCCTCGCCGAGGTGGTCCTCACCGGGTCTTCGATGGCGGAGTCTCCGGGGTCTCCGTCGCCCAGGCCGGCCTCCTCCTCCAGCTCCTCGGGGTGCGGGTGGTGGTGGGCGCCCCCAGCGCCTGCTTGGCCTGCCCGGGACGGGTGTGAGGCGAGGGCGCCCCTGGAGCCTGAGCCTGGCCCGGAGCCCCGACCCCCTCCGCCTCCTCCGGCCTCCAGCAGCAGCTCCTCCTCGTCCTCCTCCTCCAGTTCCACCTCGCGGAGGCCGCCTCCGCCGCCCTGCTCCCCGCCGGGGCCTCCGCCCACCAGGCCGTTCCCGTACTGAGGGGTCGGAAGGCCCCCGCCGGGCTCCCCTTCGGGCCCCAGCGAGCCCCGACCCACCACCCCGCTCGAGCCCCGCGCCGACGCCATCGCCCGCCGACGCCGAAGCCGCTCTCACCGCCCCCTCGCCCCACCGCGCCCTCTCATTGGCTGCCTCCACGCCGCCGCTCGCGCTCTACGTCGCATGCGCGCACTCCCATTGGTCCGTACAAGCCCTCTCGAAGCTCATTGGGCCGTCCTCCTTGTCAATCAAATCGCATCCGATTCCTATTGGACGGTAAGGGGGAGGGCGGGTACGCGCGTAGCATAGCAAGCGTTGATTGGCTCCAAGTCCGCACCTCTGATTGGTGAGACATCTTTCCCTATCCGAGACCGTGATTGGACGGTTTGTGCGTCAATTAATGAGTCAGCCAATGAGCTTTAAGGGTTTCATTGATGGACGTGGGTGACCACCAATGGGGAAAAGAGCAGGAGAGTTTGCCCCTCCCCATTCCAGATAGTGATTGGAGGGCTGGTACGTCTATTAATGAGCCAGCCAATGAGCTTCAAGGGATTGATTGATGGACGCAGGGAGGCACCGATGGGGGGCGCGCAGGCGGCTTTGTCCCGCCTTGTTCCAGAGAACTCTAGCAACGGAATGCGACTGATTGTCTCCACAGAAACGACTCACACCTGGTTGGTCTGTCAGTCGGTCTGTCTGCCTGTCAATCAAACTTCACCGTTACCTCATGAGGTCTCGTGATTGGAGGAAATCCTGCCAATCATATCGACGCTGCCATTCTATTGGCCAGCTGAGCATCTTAGGGGCGGGGTTTCGCTTTCTCGGCCTCTGATTGGTGGAGCTCTGCTTCGGTCTGTCCCAACACAACCGTTGGAAGGTGCTGTTTTCTGATTGGCTACTGAGGCTGCCAGTTCTACCCCTAAGGCCCGCCCTTGCCCGTGATTGGTGGATCCTGTCCTTGTTGTAGTCTGTCTGGAATGGTTCAAAATGCTGAATGTGTGTGTCTTAAACTGCAGAACTTACCTGGGAGTAAGCCCCATTCACTCCAATTGGACTTACTGTAGACCCATGCACTGGATTGGGCCCTCAGGCTGCAATGCTACCCACACTTACCTGGGAGTAAGCCGCATTCATTCCAATGGGACTGTCTTCTGAGTAGACCCATGCACTGGATTGGGCCCTCAGGCTGCAATCCTAGCCACACTTACCTGGGAGTAAGCCCCATTCATTCCAAAGGGACTTACTTCTGAGTAGACCCATGCACTGGATTGGGCCCTCAGGCTACAATCCTAGCCACACTTACCTGGCAGTAAACACCATTCACTCCAATGGGATTTACTTCTAAGTAGACCCGTGCACTGGATTGAGCCTCAGGCTGCAATCCTATCCACACTTACCTGGGTGTAAGCCCCTTTGACTACAAAGGGCCTTACTTCTGAGTAGACCCATGCTCAGGATTGGGCCCTCAGGCTGTAATCGTATCCACACTTACCTGGGAGTAAATCCCATTGACTACAATGGAACTTACTTTTGAGTAGATCCATGTACGGGATTAGGCCCTCAGGCTGCAATTCTAGCCCCACTTACCTGGAAGGAAGTAAGCCCAATTCACTACAATGGGACTTACTTTTGAGCAGATCCATGCACAGGATTGGGCCCTCAGGCTGTAATCCTAACCACAGTTTCCTGGGAGTAAATCTCATTGAACTTAATGGGACTTACATCTGAGTAGACATGCATAGGATCAGGCTCTGAATAGATCAGTCCTGGACTTTGGGTGACCCTCTGTTCTCTTTTTAAGCCTTGCGTCCTGGATAAAAAACAATTCAGTGTCCTCCTTGTCCTTGTAGCCTTCTGGTAATTAATAAATTACTGGTATATACAGTACATTACATGTAATAGTTTTGAATTAAATAATAAATTTAAAAATAAATAATTTACAGTGCACTCCTAAGCCTGTCTACTCAGAAGTAAGTCCCATTGTATTCAGTGGAGCCTACTCCCAGGAAAGTGTGTCTAGGATTGCAGCTGGATCCCTGTAAGGCCAGTGCCATGTCCCTCCGAGGTCTGCACCCTGCGCAGCTGGCCTAAGGACAGCACCAGCCTCGGCTGCAACGTTTTGTTGTCGGTCCCTGTTTGTTTATTGTGTTCCCAGACTTTATATTCAGCCAGTGAACTCCAGGAAATTTATAATTTAAATAGATGGAGCTACAATTAATAATTAATTAATAATGGCTTATAATGCAATACAGGGACGGATCAAAAGGACACGCCGGCGGCAATCTCTCAACCAAGGTCCAAGTATTGATCCCGCTCAGTTCTGTGTGTTTACGCAAACCAACAAAATACTGTATTTACTCGAATCTAAAACGCACACTATACAGCACAATCCTAACCGTGTCTACTCATAAGTAAGCTGCGTCTACTCAAAAGTTAGCCAGGAAAGTGTGTTTAGGATTGCAGAGCACAATCCTAACCATGTCTGCTCAAAAGGCCCATTGTGTTCAATGGGTCTTACTTCCAGGAAAAGCGTGTTTAGGGTTGCAGCCTCAGTCTCCAAAACTGGGGTGAGCGTTAGATTCGATGGCACATTAGATTCAAGTAAATACTGTTGTTTCGAATATAAGTATAGGTCAGTATTCAAGACTTTACTACGGTGTAAAAAATTGTGATATGAAGCTGTGGAATTAGATAAAAATAACAAACTCATTGTCACATTATTATGATCACCATCATCATCCTCGTCCTCCTCTTCATCATCCTCTTCCTCCTCCTCCTCATCGTCATCAATTCTAACTGTATGTAGTTAAAAAATTAAATTTTGCACCTGCTTTGCAGCTGCGCATCACAATTGCTGGTAAACATTTTTTTAAAATCTTTTATAATCAGGGTGCGCACTGGATTCAATGGCGCATTAGATTTGAGTAAACACAGGTAATGTGGAGGATCATGGTACAAACTGCCACAAGCGGCTGACCCAGTTTGGGAAATGCTGTTGATAGTCCATGTGCAGACAGACTGAGCCTGAAGAAGTGTCAAAGATGCTCCCATCCTCACATTGCCCTCCCAGTTCTCAGTCCTACCCCATGCCCAAGCACTCCCTCCACTCAAACACCTTCTGGCCTGGGTGTCTCTCCTCCCTTAGGGCACATGGATCGAGGGTGCTCTTGGCCCAGTTCTCCTGCCCTGCCTCTTGCTGGATTCCACTGGTCTTACTGGAGGAGGAATCCAGGCTGAGTGAGCATGCTCTCCTTCTCCGCCTGCACCTTTTGGATCCGGCCAAGAGTGCCTGCAAGGCACCGCAGTGGGATCAGTCTCTTGGCAGGATTCCCCTTCTCCGCCACTTGCTCATTCAATGCTCAGTCGGAGAGGAAGACAGAGCGCATGCAGCCAGATGGGGTGGCCGGCAGCCAGCCAGAAGATGGGGCAGGACGTGCAAGAGACTGTCTCCACAATCCCACAGTCCTAAGTGGCCACTGCAGTCCATGGCTGCAATCCTAAAGACAATTTCCTGGGAGTAAAACCCATTGAAAATAATGGGCCTTACTTTTGAGTAGATCTGGTTAGGATTGTGGTCCGTCTCATGAGTCGGCCAGCCTTGTGATCACCGGCAGTGTATGGTGTTGGGGTCAAACAACATGCCTTCATACCTTACTTGTGGCCTTCCTATAAGCTGGCAACAGTTAGGATGCTGAACCAGATATGGATCTGATCCCATTTGGCAGGGCAATTTACCTGCAATTTTTTTTCCTATAGAATGTGAACCATATATATCATACTGAATTGGGCCATTCTGTAAATAGGGAAGCCCATAAATGATAGACCAGAGTTTCCTACATGAAGACCCAGTCTAGTAGCGGGTAGTATGTTGGCAACTTTTCCTCTGTCATCACAACTTATAAATAAGACCAAATGTAAATGATATAAAATGATGGCTGCAATCCTAAGAGCACTTTCCTGGGAGTAAAACCCATTGAATCAATAGAACTTACCTCTGAGTAGATATGAATAGGATTGCACTTTAAAAAGTGCACAATCATGGATTCTTTGAGATACCCTACAATCTAGAATAACTACAGGAGCACATAAGAGACTTTACGTGCACCCGTAGTTACTGCACCACCTAATGAAAACCTATGGGAAATTAATATTGCAATCCAGAGCAAATTGTTCTTACACCGGAGCAAGGACTCCCCATAGTTACTCAGGATTGCGCCCATAGATTCATAGCTTCACCACTTAGGATTCCTACATTCCTAATTACTGGTACTTAAGGGATTTTATATCCCCACCTTTCCCATGTCCAAGATGGCTTAGGCAGCAATCCTAAAGACACTTTCCCATTGGAAAGTGTAAGTAAGACCCATTGGACACAATGGGAGTAAGACCCACTGGACACAATGGGGCTTACTTTTGAGTAGACCTGGTTAGGATTGTGCTCTTACAAAGTTTTAGTTCCTCCCCTCCTGCTGTCCTCACAGCAACCCTACGAGGTAGGTTGTAGGTGAGAGTAAGGAATTTTGAAATAGAGAACAAGTATTGGTTTTGGGGGGGATTGCGATGGAGTTTTGGGGTCCTGCCTGGGGTAATAACTGAATTTCATTTTGTCCTCTGCCAGACAGGTTGTGATGATGTGTTTTTGTGATCAACATAAGCCAGGCACACATGCCCTGAGTCCTTGGAAGAAGCTGGTGCCAGCTCTGGGGAAGGTGAACATGACAAGAATTTCAGGAAGCGCATAGTTCTGGCATTCGGATCATGGGGATCGAGTGCATGGAGGTTCTTAATGAAGGGGTGGGGGGATTCTGCTGTCAAGAGACACAGCTGCAATCCTAATACACTCTTCCCTGAGAGTCAGTCCCATAGAACACAATGGGACTTACTTTGGAAGAGACATGCTTAGGATTGCACCCACAAATCCTCTTTTTTACCATGAGGATAATACCAAAGTTCATGTTGCAAGGAGGGGGGACTTAAGCAGACAAGGATGAAGGACGAGAGGCCAGTTCAATTATTCATGACCGGATGCCTGATGTTTCTTGATGATTCATGGACGGAGATGCTCTCAGGCACCTGGTTAACACGGCACATGGCCAGAAAAAACATCTTCACTGTGGTTTGCAGCTCCAGTTCGGTTCCAGGCTATGGGCTCTTTCCTCCCCCCAGCTCTGTTGAGCCCCCATGCCGACCTCTTCTAATACCCTAATTCTGAACTCCCCCTTCCCAATCTGCCGATGCCCCCCAAAATCAAATCCCCCCTTTTCCTGATGGGTGTGGTGCTCCCGTGTCTGGCTCTCACATCATCCATTAGCTCCATTTTTATCATTTGAATAATTCATCCTCCCTGGAAACATTTCTGGGCACGGATCCTTTTTAGGGTACATTTTGTCCTTGGCGCCGGGGCCCTTTTCCAAAGGTATTGCAAACTCCAGGATTCCGGAAGAAGATGTTTTCTCCTTCCCACCTATTCCAGTCTGGCCAATTCTGGGTTGCGTGAAGGTGGCCAGGATGATTCTTCTTTGGAGCATCGGTCACTCCGAACCCAGAAGGGCAGTCGGTTTCGGAGTGGCCGCAGCCGGGTAATTTCTGCATCGCTTTTGGACCTCTCCGAATCAAAGGCCAGAGACTAAAAAGCCAACGGTCGGACACCCTCGTCTCCGACACAGATCAATGTGGAAGTGGCGCACTTGAGAAGCAGGATGGGGAAAAGCATTCAGAGAGAGCAACAGCACAGCAGAGGTTAAGAGAGGCAAGGAAACCGCTGGACCCATCAATCAGTTCTTGAAAGGGAGGTTAAAAAAAGGGGAATCGGAAGACAGAAGGAAGCCACAGAGCTGGACCGGTACAGCAAGACCGAACCCGGATGGGAAGAAAAAAGGATGAAGGCACAGTGACCGAGCAGACGCGTGGAAAGGTAGAGCAAGATCCACACCTTGCAGTGAGACGGAGAAAATAGTGTTGTTTTGGTGGAGTGCCACGAAGGGTATAAAGGACAGGCTGGTCGGAAGCTCCCAGACAGGTCGGAGCATGGCAAGAAGGATCGAGTAGGAGCAACTACAGCTTTACACCTGCACTGGATGTAACAAAAAAGAGGAGCACTGAGTAAAGGTCATGGAGTAACAAGGCCAGCCTGGGGAGAGCTGGTCAAGGAAGAAACACCCCTGCCCTGGTAACGTATCAGAAAGGCATGGCCCGGGCCCCGCCATCACCCCTGACCCCCAGCAACATCCCGCGCAACCTGAGCTACATCGCCGGCCTGTATGAGAGGGCATATTACCGTACAGCCCGGCCGAGCCTGGCCGAGGACTCCGGGACAGAAGGTTCAGAGTCAGAGTCCGAAGGCAGGCCTCGGAGCAGGCCCAGGAGACGCCGTCACCTCTTTGGGGGTCCCAAGAGGAGGGGAAGGCGCCGGACCCGCTCAGCCCCAGCCCGGGGCCGGAGCAGGGAGGCCTCACGCAGCCAGAGCCCCCGGACACGCAAGAGGGTCCGCTTTGCCGACTCGCTGGGCCTCGAGCTCACCAGCGTCAAGAAGTTCTGGCCCCATGACCTGCCACAGGTGCCGGAGCGGGTCCATGCCCAGTTGAGGCGCGACTCCCTCAGCCATTTTGCCCCCTGCCTGCCCTTTTCTCCACTTGTGAAGGTAAGGGGGTCAGCCTTGTGGGGGAAGCAGGTCCAAGGAGGGGAGGAAAGGGAACAAGTGGAGGCACTCACTCACTCAAACACTCACTCGCGCATTCAGTAACTACTCACTCAACTCACGCACTCAATAGCTCAGTCAATAACTGTCACTGACTCAATCACTTAAGCTGCAATCCTGAAGACACTTTCCTGGGAGTAAGACCCATTGAACACAATGGGGCTTAGTTTTGAGTACACATGGTTAGGATTGCACTATAACTAACTAACTAACTAACTAACTAACTAACTTAACTGGTGTTCTCTGTCGAGGCATGGAAATGGATTGTTGTATCCAGGCAGTGGCATATCTAGAGGAGGGCAGAGCAGGGCTTTTGCACACCTTCCTGGAACTGTTTCCTTGAATGCCAAGGTGAGGCTCCCTCCAAGACTGACTGCCTTGCCCCCCTCTAGCTACACCACCTCATGCAGGAAAAGCATCCTTGTTCTCAGTCACCAATAACCCCAGCTGTGGGATGTAGCCAGGGTGAACATGTGTTCTCTTTTTCCAGGACATGTCCTCTTTTTTAGCCTTGCCTCCTGGAAAAAAGACTTCATTGTCCCCTTTTTACTTGAGATCAGGCAGCACAGTATAAAATCAGGCAGATATAATAATCTTATAATTAATATAATTCCATGTAATAAGTTATATATAGTACTGTATAAGGCAAAGGAGGAAAACTCTTCTGTGCAATGCACATTTAGGACACACTGGGATGCTGTTGAAAGTCAGTTGCGTGAAGATCCTTTAGATTAGAAGAAGCCAATTGGGGACCATTTCTGATCCTGATATCCCCACCCCAGATGACCATATATCTTAATCACAAAAACAAGACAAGACCCACCCCAAAAATGTAGGACACCCTAGAAAAATGTAGAACATGCCAAAAAAGCCCTAAAACACTCATATGTATTGCTTTAATGTCGTTCATTTAAAATAAATACTACATTACTTATTATTAAACTTAAAACTATTATTTTATGGCACATAATTATAATTACAAGAAGTCTACATAGCTCCATTTTGTTCAATGGGCCTTACTCCCAGGAAAGTGTCTTTAGGATTGCAGCCTTAGAGTACAATCCTGAGTAACTACAGGAGCACGCAAGAGACATTACATGCACCCGTAGTTACTGCACCACCTAGTGAAAACCTACAGGAAATTCATATTGCAATCCAGAGCAAATTGTTCTTACACCGGAGCAAGGACTTCCTGTAGTTACTCTGGATTGCACCCTTAGATTGGAACAGTATGATAGACTTAGTGCAATCCTAAACCTGTCTACTTGGAAGTAAGTCCTATTGCGTTTAGGATTGCAGCCTGATTAACACGGAACCTGCTCAAAACTTTACAATGCGATCCGTTGCATTTTACGTAGGAATCCATCCCGCAAAGGCTTCCTTAGGTAACCAGGGTTTGGGTGCAGTGGCATAGCTAGAGGGGGTCAAAGTGCCACGATTTTCAGGAAGTCTCACTGCAGTGTGAAAGGCCCCTCTGAAGCCAGGCATTGCCTCCATTTGACTCCCGCTGTCCGGAATAGCCATAAAGGAGGAAAAGGGGCTGTTCATTGCAGTGACGCTCCCTTCAAAACTTAGTGCTTTGACCCCCTTCCAGATACACCACTGGTAGGATGCCATCCTTGGTTTCTCACATTGTCAAATGTTTTAAAATATACTGTATTGACTCAAATCTAATGCTCACCTTTTCCAGCCGAATTTAGTCTCCAAAATCAGGCTGCGCATTAGATTCTATATAAATGTGTGTTTCAATTATAAGTATAGGGTATATCGAATCATTAGATTCGAAGGCGCATTAGATTTGAGTAAATATTATATGTACACACCTTGAGTCAAGTTTGTTCAATGAATCCGGTCCGTCATTCAGGAAGAACCCAGGCAAGAGTTTCCATCAACATAAGATTTATTTATGAACATAAGATTTATTTATAAGATGAATCTCCTGAATATAAGATTTATTAATGAAATGAACTGGTTTTCAGAACCAGAAGCCACCAGATTTCCTCCTCACTTGCTTTTCCAACATCTCCTCCATCTGTTTTTCTAGCATTCATCTGTTTTTCCCCCCTAGCTTTTCCATTCTTTTCCTCCCAGGCTTTATTACTGTTTTCAGACCAGGGTCGGCCCATCCTAAAGGCCAGATGAGGGGCTTGTCACAGGGAGTAGTCAATTGCCTCCTTGTAGTGGTGTAGCTAGAAGGGGTACAAGTTTTGCAGGGATCCTCACCGCAGCATATAATGGGGAGGAAATTGGAGGTGTCCAGAATGACTCCAAAAGGGGGTCTTTGCATGTGGTGAGGTTCCCTGCCAAATATAGTGCTTTGTACCCCCTCTGGCTACACCACTGGTTCTCCTTGATGTTTTTTTTTCCTAATGCTAATTTATTCTTTTTTTCTTTGCCCCTCCAGGAGCCTTTCAGCCTACAGTGCCTGCTGCAACCCACTTTCCCAGACCCCCTGTCCATGCCTGACTTCCTGCCACGTCTTTTGGAGCAGTGTGTGCTGCTGGAGGGTGCCCGGGCTGAGGGTTCCTGCGTATCTGGCACCATTCGGGTGCTCAACCTAGCCTATGAAAAATGGGTCTCCGTGCGCTACACCTGGGACGCTTGGGCCACGCAGCACGAAGCTCGGGCATCCTATGCTGCCCCTGCCGGACGGGATCAGGACCATGCAGACCGCTTTGCCTTCCGCCTTCCACTGCCTGTACCATTAGCTCCAGGGGTAGTCCTAGAGTTTGCACTCTGCTACCTTGTGGGTGGGAAAGAGTACTGGGATAACAACCAAGGGCGTAACTATAGTCTGTGCCCCCCACCCTGCATAGATGAGGAGGACGAGCCCCCCAGTCCTACTCCTGATTGCTGTGACACAGGATGGATACATTTCCTATAGGAGGGCAGGCACCCATATTACAGGGAGAAAAATGAACTGAGACTTGCCCAGTCTCTGTTGTCCTGCTACTTGCAGCCATAAATAAAGATAGGGCAGGATTTCATCCAAAAAGTTTTGCCCATTTTCCTTGTAAAGTCAAGTTTCCTATCAGGCTTCCAGTTTAAATGTACTGTATATGGCAAGGCCTTAACTCAGCCTTTGAATGTGGGCAATAACGTGGTCAGGTATCAAGAGGACTCCTGGCATGAATGTGCTGGGACCTGATAACTTATTATTGAGGTCTGGGTGAGCTTTTCCTCCAAGCCATTTGACCATGTTTAACACTTGGGGGGGAAACGCACCTGTTGGGTCTCTCCCACTTCAAAAAATATCACACGAGCCAACATATTCTCAGTTTTAAAATGAGGACCAAGAGGTTGAGTAATTTAAATATATCAGCATTTGAACCCATATCCTCCATACTATAAGGGCACAATCCTAACCAACTTTCAAGCTCTGGCACAGCTGCATCAGTGGGGCAGCTGATGCATGTTGCCCCACGCTGATGCATGTTGCAACCTGTGGTTGGAGGGCAGTCCTGGAGGCCTCTTCAAGGCAAGACAACTAACTTTGGTGTTGCATTACATACACACACACACACACACACACACACACACACACACACACACACACACACACAATCAAGGTTCATCAAAAATTTCCTCTCATCAGTGGGGACTTTCTGGTGCCTTATAGGAGCAAGATAATCATACGTAGGCTGCGGTCCTAAACACACTGTTCTGGGATTAACCCCCACTAAATATAATAGGACTTACTTCTGAGTAGACAGGGTTAGGATTGCACCCAAAGGTGAGGCCCATCTCAGTGAAACCAAAGCTGGATGATCTCCACTGCCATAAATTGCCACTCACTGGCGGACCTTCCCAAGAGTGGCTGTCTCCAACTGCTGGATCATATGAAGAACACTGAGTTACCATATCAAAAATAGGTTCATACATGCAACTTTTCCCTCTTCCCACTGCATGAATACATGGAAGTGTGTACTGTATCAAAGTGTGTACTGTATCAATGTTTACGTGTGCATCACTGTTCTCTCCCGTGTGTTTTGTATTTGGGGAAATCTGATTGGAAACGCCATGCTTGTAATTCCTTCTGCATGTTTTCACACAGTGACCGTGGGATGTGTCACGTGTGGTTCTTCTTCTACGTGGGGAAGGGGGGAAAGTGTGCCTTGTCATGCATGGAATTGGCATGAGTGTTTATTTTGTCACATGGTTCATGGAGAAACAAATGCATCTAGTGGGCTTTCGGACCTGCATACGAGAAGTTAATCAACACCATGCCAAATTCACATGTTGTTCTGCCACCGGTGACGTAGCTAGAGGGAGTGCAAAGCAGTACATTTGCAGGGGTCTCATCATGACATGCATGCAAACAGTACCATCTGCTTTCCTATTGAGCAGTTCTGGGCATTTTACTCCCAATGCCCAGAATAGCTATGAAGGTGAGGGGCTCCTTGCATGCCAAAGTGAGACCCCTGCAAAACTTACTACTTTGCACCCCCTCTAGCTATGCCACTGAGGCCCATTTTTTCCTTACAATGACGGAAAAGAAAATTTACTCTGTTGTACATCTACAGCAGTCCTATATCAGGCAGGCCTTGCTCACAAAACGGTTCATGGTTGTGCCTACACTAAGTAGACCCAAGGGAGTGAAACTTTTTAAGGCTCACAGTTCACCCAAGGTATCTGTCAAAACATATCAGCAAGTACCATATAATCCTCGTACCATAATCCTGGTGGATCCATTTGATGTTTTGCAGAAGAATCACTCTTAGGGCACAATCCAGAGTAACTACGGGGAGTCCTTGCTTCGGTGTAAGAACAATTTACTCTGGATTGCAATATGAATTTCCCATAGGTTTTCACTAGGAGGTGCAGTAACTGCGGGTGCACATAATGTTTCTTACGTGCATAACTCCAGAGATGAATATTTCTGAACCCTGAACCCAGGAACCATAACTCCCTGGACCCAGGAAGGGCCAACAGAGAATGGAGGTATCCAAAGAGAGATGCTCCACATCACGATGTGCAACCCAGTATTTTGCACCACAGCAGGCTGAAATATTGGGTAGCTCCAGCACCGTTGCAAGGCTCTTCCCATTGAAGGAGGCCACAAGTACCAAGGAGTTGCAGAACACCCGGTGGGTAAGGGTTGGAAAGATGGTGGTGCTACTCCATGTGAAACTTGGGCTGTGGTCACACGCAGTGGCATCACTACAGGGACTACAAAGCACTAAATGTTTGCAAACTTTGTGCACTGTGCATGTTCAGGCACCTGCAAAAATTAGTGCTTTGCGCACCTACTTTAGCTATGCTACTCACTGGAGAACGTGGCCTGTCATCCAGAGGTTCAGGCAGGTACAGGGTGTTGGGTGACCATATGTCATAATTGCAAGAGGACAAGGACCCCCAAAATGGAGGACCCCCCCAAAACGGAGGACATGACAAAATAAAAGCTAAAAACACTTCTATATATTGCTTTCATATGCTTAATGTAAACACTAGATTACTTATTAAATTTAAAACTTTTCCATATAATTTATTAATTACAAGAACGCTACATGCTGCTCGCCCACAAGGAAAAGGAGGACACTGAAGTTTTTTTCCAGGATTCAAGGCTAAAATCCAGGACGTGTCCTGGGAAAGGGACATATGGAAAGAAAGAAAGAAAGAAAGAAAGAAAGAAAGAAAGAAAAAGAAAGAAAGAAAGAAAAAGATTTCTTTCATAACCTCACTTAGCAAACAAACCACAAGGAGGGCTGGTGTGTGTCCCTATCTAAGAGGGTGTGGGGAGGCAAAGGTGGGGAAAGGAGGGGTCTCTGATGCTGGTCCCCCATCCAGGGCTGCTTCCCCTTCCTCCTGCCAGTCCTCCCCTCCCCCCACCCCTCTCCCCTTCTTCTGCCTGCCTCCCTCCTCCTTTTTCTCTGCCTAGATCCCTCCTTCTTTGCTGGCCAGCAAGAGGACCAGAGGAGGGGGATCTGGCTGTGGACACCCCCCAGAAGAAGGGATCGAGGGCACCCCTTTCCCAGGTGACCCCCTCCAGTCTTTCTCCCTTTCTTAACTCTTAGCTAACTTTTTTTGGGAGGGTTCTACTTTTCCCAACTTTCTTTACCCCCAATTGTGTTCCTCATCCCCCCCCCCGCCTGGGTAACATGGCCACTATATGGGGGGAATAGGATGGGGTAGGCTTTGTACAGGGGAGGTCATCATCTGATGAGCAGGGGGGAGGGGATCAGTGCCCCTTTCCCAGGAGGGCACCCCCTCTTTTGTTCCAAAGCAATTAATCCAGCTGCGCTTTATTTCCCAGCGCATCAATCTGAGTAGTTGAGATGGCGATCTAGGTCTACTCAAAAGTAAAACCCATTATAGTCAATGAGACTTACTCCTACGTAAGTGTGTATATGGCTTCAGCCTCATTCACCTCCTCTGGTTTGGAGGAGCACAGACCAGAAAGAGGCACCTATTCTCAGAAGAGCCATTCACATGGCAATAGAGGTAGGCAGAAGTTGAATATGTCTACTCAAAAGTAAGCCCTATTGGTTTTAACGAGTCTTACTCCTAGAAAAGTGTCTTTAGGATTGTGCCTGGAATGTCGGAATCCTTAGAACAGATAAAAGAAAATAATCTTTATCCAGCATCTAAGGAACTCCTTGCCACTTGATGAACCCCTTGCCACTTGCCACTATATATACTAGCAGAATGGACCCACAGTTGCTGGAGTAAAATTTCCAGAATATTTGTGGGATCCGGACACAGCTGGGCACCAGCAGGCACTGGTGGGCACTGATTGACACTGGGCAGCGGGCACTGGGCACCAACAGGGGGCAGTGGTGGACAGTAGCAGGCACTGGTAGGGACCAGGCAACCCTACTGGGCACTATTGGGCAGTGGACACCAGTGGGCACCACCAGGCATCCCTAATGGGCATCACCAAGCATTGGACACAACTGTGCAGTGGGCAGCAGGCACCAACAGGCAGCAGACACTACCAGGCACAGGTGGTCAGTGGACACCAGGCATCCCCACTGAGCACTGGGCTTCCTTACCAGGCATCACCAGCCATTGGGCACCACCAGGCACAATCACACAATGGAAGTGGGGACCACCAGGCAGTGGACACCAGTAGGTACCAGGCATCTCTAGTGGCACCAGGCATCCGTAGCAGACACTGGGCACCACTATGCAGTGGGTACCAATGGGCACCACCAGGCACTGGGTGTCACCTGGTCCCAGCAGGCACCACCTGTCAACAGGGCACCACTGGGCACCACCTGGCAACTGACACCACTAGGCACTAGTGGGCACCAGCATCCCTATTGAGCACCAGGCATCCTTACCAAGCACCACTAAGCATTGCATAGTATGTGTATCTATGCTCCTCAAGTAACTCTTGCTTCTGTTTCTTCCAGGTGATTCTGCCCCCCTACACCCTGCCAACACACACTGTTGCAATGCTCCACAGTGTGGTCTTGCTTCTGGGTGCAGTGACATGGGTGGCAGCGTCCCCCAGTGGTGGGTGCAATAAGGCGCTGTGTGCCAGTGATGTCAGTAAGTGCCTGCTGCAGGTGAGATGTGTGGGAGATGATGGTAACTACACCCTGCCTAACAGTTTAACTACTGTATTTACTCAAATCTAATGGGCACCTTTTAGTCCCAAAAATCAAGGTGCATTTTAGATTTGATGGTGCATTACATCTGAGTAAAAATAAATCTAGGTCAGTATAAGTATTTATATAGTATTTCTATGTAGTATTTATCTATTAATATAGTAGTTTACTGTATCGTGATAAAAATGTAACATAAACCCACTGTTGTATAAAGTTGTGCAATTAGGTAAAAATTGTAACATAAACCATTGCATTAAAGAGGGAATGGAACACAGAAGAGTTTAAAAAGCAGCACCTGCCACAATTCCCCCTTCTGTGCAACGGTTAAAGGTAGAGGCACCCTGTCCTCCATCCTATATGATCACCTTGGAGGAACTACGTACACCACCCGGAGTGGTGGTATAAAAGGATAGTATAAAAATATAAAAATATTAATATTTTATTAAGTAATTGATACCAATAATAATTACATATGTGGTGAAATGTAAAAAAATTTATGGGCCCTGGGTGCCAGATGACCTATCTACACCACTGCACATAAGGGTTACTCATTCTCAGTGGAGCCAACCTTCCCCGCCTTTCTGGTACTACTGCCCTAGATATGGCTACGGGCTGGCATGGTGACTCATGCAGAGGGGCGATGGACAGCCTCTGCTAAGCCTAATTCTGCTGCATTTGCATGGACTAAATGATTTCAGAGCACAAGCCTATGTCTACTCAGGTGTCAGTCCCATTATAGTCAGAAGGGCTTACTCCCAGGAAAGTGTGGATAGGATTGCATCTTTGGTCACATCTCTTGCAGCAGAATTACCCATCCCTAGAGGAGTGGCCTGAAAGGAGGTGGAAATGAGTCAGAGCAGAGACTCATGCAGAGATGCAATGAGGAGTGACATTTGGGTTGGTAGTTATGGACAAACTGAAACCTCTAAAATTAAATCCTAACCTCACTAGGATGGTTTCATGCCACACTTGGGCATAGATCCAACTTACAGGGAGAAATGCTGTGTTATTATAACTCTCCCCCCATGATATCTCTTAAAGGAAGTGTGCCAGTGTGAAGCCAACCCTGCCGGCTGCCCATGCTGCCAAGAATGTGCCTTTTGCCTGGGCCATTTGTGGGAATCATGCTGTGAATGCGTGGGTAAGTGAACTCCAGGGGTTGCTTGTGTTGGCGCCCCAAACATTCATTGGCACAGGTTGGCCGGAGTAAGGGAAAACAGTTGTTGGACTGAACAAGAGGTGTTTCCAATTGTGATTGAAATATTATTAATTTAATTATTGGTTTAATGATGCTCTTGCACTCCTGCACATTGTTTTTGTTGTTTCATCTGACTTTGTTTTTCCATCTCAAGGGCTATGTGATGATCAGCCAACCTCAGCCCCCCGTCCTGCCCT
This sequence comes from Cryptoblepharus egeriae, assembly GCA_030015325.1. NCBI lineage: Eukaryota > Metazoa > Chordata > Lepidosauria > Squamata > Scincidae > Cryptoblepharus > Cryptoblepharus egeriae. The sequence continues at coordinate 105,552,144 of JAREYC010000004.1, read as the reverse complement.
GCGCAGCTCTATGCACAACCTGATGTCGCCTGTGCCCTCGCTCTTCCGGGCGCTAATGGCAATCTCTGATAATGACCCCCCAATGGGTTGGAGCATCTTGACCCTTCCAGTTGAAGAGGAGTTGAGGCAGAACCATGCAAATGGGGGGCACCTCTTGCTGGGGCCACACACAGGTATGCCTGAGATGGTGGTGGGACTGTGGATCCCGGTAGTTTCCTAAGATGCAGGAAGAAAGTGTGTAGGGTTGTGCAGAGGAAAAAAAGATGTGTCCAGATTTAAAAAGGGAAGAAACACTCCATATATTTCACTGGACTAGAGAATCAGGATCCAGCTGTAACCACAAATCAAGGCAGGATGATAACACATTGATTTTATACCTGCAAATTAGGCTGGGACTATAACAAAACTTCTTGCCCCTTCTTAGAGAACTGTAGGTCCAGGTAAATAATTTCTTGTAAATGAGAAATTATTCTTATATTAGTATGAAAAAGACTCACTTAGACTGCAATCCTAAAGACACTTTCCTGGAAGTAAGTCCCACTGAACATAATGGGGCTTACTTTTGAGTAGACATGGTTAGGATTGTGCTCTTACCCTACAATCCAGAGTAACTACGGGAGCATGTAAGAGACATTACGGGCACCCATAGTTACTGCACCACCTAGTGAAAACCTATGGGAAATTCATATTGCAATCCAGAATAAATTGTTCTTACACCGGAGCAAGGACTCCCCGTAGTTACTCAGGATTGCGCCCTTAGAGTACAGTCCTAACCATGTTTACTGAAAAGTAAGCCCCATTATGTTCAATGAGTCTTACTCCCAGAAAAGTGTCACCCAAGAAAAATGTAGGACATGGCAGAATAAAAGCTAATAACACTCATATATATTGCTAATTTAAACACTAGATTACTTATTATTAAATTTAACACTATTACATAGAATTTATTGCATACAATTTTTTTAATGACAAGAAGGCTATGTGCTGCCAGCTCACAAAGAAAAGGAGAATGAAGATTTTTTTTGTTTCCAGGACACAAGATTAAAAAAGAGGACATGTCCTGGAAAAAGGGGACATGTGGGTTGATGTATAGATGGTAGGATAATGTTAGTGCAACCTTTGGGAAAAGGCAAGAGAAACACAAAGTATTATTGTGGTCATGGATTGCCTTTCCCCAGCATGTACGGGAAGAAATTGATAGGCCTTATATTCAAAGACCAAAATGCACATTTAACTAATGGAATCCACTATAGCTACTGGCAGAGATGGTTTTGAAATGGGATTAGGCAAATGTATGGAGGATGAGGCTCTTTGCCGCAATGGCTATATGAAACCATCCTTTCAAGGAGTGGATGCCTACAGCTGGGGAGCTCAGTGGTCCAGGGCTGCGGGTTTTCTCTCCTGTTTCCCAGAATGGTGGCTTTAGGAACAAGATGATGCATCTGATGGTCTTTCGATCTGCTCTATCCTTATGACTGGCTCTCAGTCCCAGGAAATCATTCCAGTATATACCCATCATCACGTATACCCATTTTGTATGGTCATACAAAATAGCAGTGCAGGAATCCCAAACTAATGGCCTTGGGGATGATGCACAGCTTGTTTTCTCACTGCGGCAAATGCATCAGGCTTCCACCAAGTGTTCTTGTGGCGCAAGTTATTTTCTAGGTATTTCCCCTGGTATATGCCAGAAATTATTCTCGGGAAAGGATGCCTGCCAGCCTTCCTTGGAAAGCAGAGGACAAATGGAAGCAACCTAGAAGAATTACCATATTTACTTGAATCTAACACTCCCTCGAATGTAGTCCCCAAAATCAGGATGCACATTAGATTCAAAAGCCCATTAGATTTGAGTAAATATGGTATCTGGATTAGAAGCACAGATCAATATTGTGTTTATCAATTTACTACAGTAAAACCTTGGAGTGAGAGCATTCTGCAAGACAAGCAAACATCTCTGATAAATTTTGTCTTGCAATACAAGCAAAAAATAGTCCCAGACAGGATACCGCTGGCTTTGGTATCAGCATCTCCGCAGCCTCTCCTGAGAGACCAGCCTATGCATATCTACTCTGAAGTAAACCTATTACAATGAATAGGGCTCACTCCAATGTCTGGGGAGCAATGGAAAAGAGCCTGAGAGACTTAGAGTGCAATCCTATTTGTGTCTCCTCAGAAGATCCATTGTGTTCAGTGGGACTTACTCCCAGGAAAATGCTGTTAGGATTGCAGCTGTAGCCTTACATATCTACTCTAAAGTAAGCCCTATTATAATCAGTGTGCTCACTCCTGGTTAAGGGGAGCAACGGAAAGGAGCCTGAGAGAGCCAGGCTGCAATCATAAGGACACTTTCCTGGGAGTAAGTACTATTGAACACAATGGGGCTTACATCTTAGTAGATGTGGATAGGATTGTGCTCTTCACCTTGCAAGTCTACTCTTAAGTATTCCCTACTATAATCAGCGGGTTGGGGACAGATTCCAGCCTGAGATACCTAAAATACTAATGTGCACTATAAGTTGTTTTATTTTTCTTTATATTTTGTATTTTCTTTATTATTCTATATTATCTGAGTTTCTATTATTTCTTACGGGAAAATTTGCTTCGATATACAAGCGTTTTAGATTACAACATGCCCCTGGAATGAATTATGCTTGTAAACCAAGGCACAACTGTATATTGGGATAAAAATGTAACAAACCCATTGTTGTATAAAGTAGTGCAATTAGATAAAAATCATAACAAACCCAAGTCATATTATTATCAAATTACTAATTGTTGCATGCAGTAAAATTAAATTTTGCACCTGCTTTGCAGCGGTGCATTATAATCGCCATTAAATATTTTTTTTAAAACTCAAGTATTTTGAAATAAGAGTGGGCATTATTAGATTTGATGGTGCATTAGATTTGAGGGATTCAGTAATTCTCCCCCTTCTCCTTTGCAGGTTTGGCCCTTCCAAATGTGGAGGGGCTCAATGCCACCGCACCTCCCTGCCAGGCTATTTTTTTCAACGAGTGCCTCTCCATGAGCCGATGTCGAACAGCTTGTCAGTCGGTTGGAGCCTGGCGCTATCGCTGGTTCCACAATGCCTGCTGCCAGTGTCTGGGGCCTGACTGCCAGGGCTATGGGGGAGCCCAGGCACAATGTTCCCACTGCCGGGACTGACCATGTGGGTCTCTCCTCCCACCCATGTATATTCGTCATCCTGCCCTGTATATTCGTCACCCTGGCCTGGCCTGGCTTCCTATTTGCCACCTGCTCCAGTCTATCTCACTTGTCCTACCTTCCTGCTCTCACTTCACTTCCAAGAGAGCCAGAAGCTGGTGGCATAGCTAGAGGGGGGTGGAGAGGTCAGTCTTGGAGGGAGTCTCATCCTTTTGGAGCCATTCCAGGCAGGGGGAGCAAAACGGAGCTCCGTTTTGCTCCCCCTGCCTGGAATGGCTCCAAAAGGATGAGACTCCCTCCAAGACTGACCTCTCCACCCCCTCTCTAGCTACACCACTGTCTGACCCACTGAACCTTTGTTCCTGTGATCAGCCCTTCATTCTCCAATCCCTTATCTTTCCCAGCTCCCCAAACCTACCGCTTTATGGACCTGAATATATGAATTTTGTAGCGATTTCTTCAGGTGCGATAATAAAAAGAAAATGTTTGTATCTGTTTGTTGAGTAGTTAAGTGTTGGGAGTCCTTAAAATTAATCATGATTAGCAGAGCAACTTGTGGGAGACGCTACTTTTATAGGGCTGTCATACTCCGTCTTTCTTAAATGTTATGCTGCCGATCTTATACTGCAAATGTATACTGCAGGGTGACCGTAGGTCATAACCACAAAAAGAGGACAAGGTTCCCTGAAAATGTAGGACATGCAAGAAAAATATAGGACATGACCAAATAAAACCTAAAAACACATATATATTGCTTTCATGTGGTTAATTTAAACACTATCAGTGCAATCCTAAGCATGCCTACTCACTTTTGAGTAGTCCCAAGTCCCATTACTATCAATAGGACTTACTCCCAGGAATGTGTTGTTACCTCCACTTAGGCCAGCCTAAGCCCTGGCATAAGTTGTGTGCTGCAATAAGACACTTCTGTGCCACTAGGTCAATGCACAGGCATGTGCTGATCTCCCTACACCATCCTGGAAAAATAGGCCAGGTGAGTTAGGCTGGCCTAAATTTCTTAGGATTGCACCCATAATATATTAATTATAATTAAATTTAACACTATTATATATAATTTATTAATGACAGGAAGGCTATGCTTCCTGCACACAAGGAAAAAATAGTTTTTTTTCTTTCCCCAGGACACAAAGCTCAAAAAAGAGGACATGTCCTGGAAAAAGAGGGAATATGTCACTGCTTTCTAGGCAGTGGGTGCAAATGGAATGCCTCTAAAGGGCAGTCTGCTTGCACGCTACGCTGAGGCTCCCTGAAACAGGTACTGCTGTGCCCCCCTCTAGTTATGCCACTGGTCCTGTTTTTCATGGATCTCAGAAATCTATATGCTTCCTGACTCTGGTTCATGCTTTCTCCAACCCCCCCTCCCTTAAAGCATCTTTCCAGCACTGGCCATTCTGGAACACATGAAGCAACAATCAAACCAAGGGTGCCTCTGAACATGTGCAGAGTGCTCCAAGGAAGCTGGAATGAGGAGTGGATGGTATGCAGGTGCGAAGCTTCCTCTCCTAAGAAGTCTTGATACTGAATGGTTCCTCTGTTGATTCAATCAATGATGATACACTGTTGCCCTCTTCCCTCCCTCCTGCTCTCCCAGGAGTCCAGCTCCCATCCTCTCCCTCACTCCTCCAGCCAATGGCTGGCCCTTGGTCAGCCCAGCCCTTCTGATCCCCTCTGTCTGCCCCCCAACCCCAGCAGAGGAGCCAGATCGAGGCTCAGGTAAGTGGTCTGGCTGGCCAAAGCCTCCCTTGGCCCAGCTACCCTGGCCTGGGACAGGATCCCCTCTCCACCTCCTCCTCCCTCTCTTGTCCACCTACCCACATTTTTCCTGGCTGCTCAGTGATGGTCACAGAGTTGGGCCACATGGGGGCTAAGGCTGCAATCCTAAAGACACTTTCTTGGGAGAAAGACCCATTGAACACAATGGGGCTTACTTTTGAGTAGACATGGTCAGGACTGTGCTCTAAGGGTTTTTTAAAAGTTAGGACACCCCAAATAATCAAAGATTGGATGGACACTTTAGATCAGGGGTGTCCAAACTTTTAACTTTATTGCTCCTGGACCTTTAACAAGTGTGGAAAGGAGGGAATTTGAGCAGGTACAGCTTCTCATCTCACAGACAACCAGCTGTACCTGCTGATATTCCCTCTTGTACACACTTGTTAAAGGTCCAGGAGCACTCAAGTTGAAAGTTTGGACAACCCTGCTTTAGAGGGAGCTGGGGGGTGGGAGAGAAAGGGCTCCAGAAAGGCTTATGGGGGAAGCATCCCATAAGAGATCCTGAAAGGGAAAGCAAAGGCTCAGGGTTGGGGGAAACCCCTCCTTCTCCTCTATTTCCCATCGTGCACTGCAGGGAGTGGGAGAGAGAGAAAGGAAAGTCTTGAAGAGGGGGAGGAGGAGCCTCTCTGGAAGAGAGAGAAAAGTGAGTAGTGTGTAGAGGAGGAAATGAGAATCCAGGCTTGGTTACAGCTGGAGCAGCGTGGAGGGATAACAGGGGGATAGGGTTGCAGTGGGAAAAGCAGTGCTGGAGGTTAAGGGCAGTGCAGGAGAAGGTGGGAAGTGTGGAGAAATCTCAACATTTGGGGTTGGAAAACAAATAGGGTGCACAATTAGTCTCCTCTTTTGGGGTGTTGATGTCCATCTCAGCTACTGATCAGGACAGTTTTTTTCATCTCCTACCCTGCTAAAATCCTGCTGATGGACCAGAAGCAGATTGTTGTGTCTACCAGTTGCATTGGCATCTAAACTTTGGATGAACCCATTGGTGGAAGTGTGATGGAATGGATTCTTCACTGAAGTAGATTTCAGGGACCTGATTCCTGCTTTCACCTGGAATTATCCTAAAATAATATTATTAATTTAAAAATTAAGAAAAAAAATATAGTAGTAATAGAATGAAGTTGATTAGCAAAATTGATCTGTGCTCATTTGCATTTGGATTTTTTTTATGCCCAAGTAGAGTGTTCTTTGATGAGATGTTTCCCAGGCTCCCAGATGACTCTTAATTTCAGAAACTTGGAGAAGTGAAAGATCAGGATTAATAGGAGAGAATAACAATGGACAGGCTACCAAAGGCATTGGTGTTGTTGTGAATACGCATAATGAACTTTGCATCTGAATGGGAATCCCAATTTGCAAAGAATCAATTTTCTTTTCTAGTAAAAAACTTAATGAACATTTCATTTTTTAATATGATTCTCCTCTTCTGCCCCACAAACTTCCCCTTCTCCCCAACATTAACACTTTCCGAAGAGGTTTTACTCCTGTGGAGTCTGGACTTCACTGAAAATGTTTGATTGGTTCTGTTCTCCTTTATAACAATTTTTTAAAACTACTGTAATTTTTTTTAGTTTTATGATAACTTTGAATAATTGTTTAGCTAATGAAGTCTTAATTGAAAGAGCTCATTAAATGCAACGCCCTACTTGTTTCAGAAAAGAGCTGGATGCCTAAAATAAGACATCCTGTGCAACACTGAAATGTCAGTGTTTCTTACTACTATGAGCTGTAGGTGAAGGGACTCACGCTATGGAAATTTCCTCCACTGAGAAAAATTCCAGGCACAAGGAAGCTATATATTAGGAAGAAAATAAGTTTAAACTCTCATCATGATGTGCCAGCTCTCCATGCAAAGAAAATTTCTTTGTATGGAGGAGAATTTTGCATAAGAGCTCCTACCTATAGTTTGAAGTAGTATTGTTCAGATAACTAGTAGTAGCATAGCTAGAGGGAGTGCAAAGGACTAAATTTTGCAAGGAGCCTCACTACAGTTTTCTGGTCTAGTAAGGTGGTAGATACATTTTCACTACCAATCTCCATTACTACCTTCATTTGCATATTCTGTTTTTCTTCTCCTGATTTCATTTTCTTGTCACTTTCTCTCACTTTGTGTTTCTTCTTCTTTGACTTAATTCATGTTTTCATTTCCACCCATTTTTATCTTCTGTTCCAGCCAAACTGAGGAACGGAAGCTGATCCTCAGAGACAGAAAATTCCTCTTAGACTGCATCGATTATGCCCCCCAACAAGGATGCTCCAGGCTGCCTGGGCTCACCCCCAGCTTTGATTTGCTTGCCACCCATCTCCGAGGACCTGCAGCTGCTGTGGACTCAGGCAGCACAAACCAGTGACCTTGATGGCAACCAACACCTGCTGCAGACATTCAGCTATTTTCCATATCCCAGTCTTTCTGACCTGACCTTGCTCTGCCTCCATCATGGTCTGCACATGGAGAAGGTCAAGGCCTGGTTCATGGCACAGAGGCTACGCTGTGGCATCAGCTGGAGTGCTGAGGAAATTGAAGAGACTCGGGCTCGGCTTATCCACCACCAGGATCAGCTTCATTTTTGTTGCCTACTTGCTGGGAACAATGGTGATTCCTGGCACCAGTCATATAAGAGCCAGGAATACCACCAGCCACCACCTGCCTCTATGCACTTCAGTAAATATCCAGAAAACCTGCCATCTACTGTAACGTCCTTAAATCACTGCAGCACAGTCCAAACAACAGAACTTGGAAGAATCACTCAAGAGACCTGGGACCTGAAGGGAAATATCTTGTCCCAGCACAGCAAAGCTCAGGAAAACTGTGACTCCCTTCATTTTCATCCTAATGCCAAAGGGATTTTTTCCACTGCTCACCTTCCCACCACAACCACAAGCCTGGATTATAAGTTTCAAAACTCTCACACCATGACCAAGGATCCCACCCTATCCTCCCCACAACCAACACAAACCATTACATCTCTAGTTAATGGTGGGCATCACCCAGTGATTCTTTCAACAGGCTCTTCCATCAAACTTTCCCCATCTTCCTCTGTGGCTACAGCCAGAGTTGTTGAGCCAAACAGCCTTCAGAGCTATCAGAACTCTGTGTGTGACCAACAGGTTTCTTCCCGGGCACATTCGGGTTGTTTGCAAGACACTTTGCGCAGACCCAGGCGAAAGACGAAGGAACAGCTGGATATTTTAAAGTCCTTCTTCCTTCGTCAGCAGTGGGCCAATCGAGAGGATTACTGTCAGCTGGAGCAGACTACTGGGCTACCTCGGGCAGAGATCATCCAGTGGTTTGGAGATACTCGCTATGCCCTCAAACATGGTCAACTGAAGTGGTTTCGAGACAATGTAGGGCTGAGTCCAGAGCCTGCCTCCTCGTTGCCTCATCCACCCCATTCTAGCCATACAGATACAAGTCCACTGGAGCGTTATTGGGCAACCCATCTGCAACTACAGGAAAGTGATTTGCCGACACTTTGTCTTGACTCAGGTATGGAAGCTGAGCAGGTATTGAAGTGGTTCAGTTCACACTCCTCAGCACCTTGTGAGGTAGAAGTGTGCTTGGGGGATGAGGATGAGGTAGATGAGGAGGAGGCAGCAGCTATGATAAAAGAAGACGAAGACTATGAAGAAGAGGAGGAAGAAGATGATGAAGAAGAGGATGATATTTGACTACCTACGACCCTGTGGGCACTAGAAATGAGTTTGGTGGAGGGATCTAGGAGACATAATACACTTGCAAAGATATTTAGCATTAGGTCTGAATCTGAATGCCGATATTTCAAAATACAGAATCAGGCTTCTTTTTATGTTCTAGAATTTTTTGTCTTTCTTTAGTCTCAAGGATGCAAGAAAACTATTACACTGTCCCTCTGTTCACTGATTATATCCTTTAATTATAGAATTTAAAAGGTGTGAAGAAGGAAGGGCCCTTTAGCACCCTTTCAAACTCTAGAATTCATAACATGAATCTTTTTGGGTGATACTATGGAATCTAGAAAGCCTCCTTTGTCAACAAGTTTGTTCCAGTTTGTTGTTCCAATTTGTTGACTAGTTGTCAACAAGTTTGTTCCAATTTGTTGCTGTGATGGATTCCAGTTCTTTTCCACTTGAAAAACCATATTCAATCCCTGCCCCCCCCCCTTTTTGCTATTCTTGATTTTGGGGGCTAGTGGAAAGTTTTACTTATTGTGGTACGGTCTGGAACTTGAACTAATTCTTTCCTTTCTCTGATATACCTTCTTGTGAACCTGCTGTGTTGTTTCTAATTACTTCAGCTGTGATAATAAGGAAACCCCTTCCTACTACAGTTGCATGGTCTTGGATTTCTTTGCAGATACTCCTATCCTTTTCACTGCTACAGCTGCCTCCTTCAAATTCCATTTGTCATCTATAAAATGTGGATATCTAATCACATATTACAAGTGAATTTGGTTTTGCTGGGTGAATCAACACCATAGGGGTTACACTTTATTTTTTATTTTAGAAAATAACACTATTAGTAACAGACCAGAAAAATTGAGGGCAAGGCCCTGCTGTTTTCTTTTGTTGGTTATTTAAAGGTGGTTCTTGCTGTGAATTTTTAAGTGTGACCCAAAATGATAAGGATCTTTGATTTATGATAGATGCTGAATCATGCTTAAGGATGATATCTATTATTATGTATTTTTTATCCTTTCATTTTTCTTGTCTCATATTGTTTGCATATCTTGCTTTCTAACATCTTCCATTGTATCAATGTGATGACACTTTCTTTATCTCTTCCTCCCTTTCCTCCATTAGTCCCTTCCATGACTCTCACTGACATTTTTCCCTTTCTTCGTGTGCCAATTCTGTGCAATTTTAGCTGATTCTGTGAACCAAAAACAGCTGTCTCCTTACATAAGAAGTTGTACTGACTATCACCCTAGTAGGAGGGAAAGCATAATTATTTGCTTAGCAAATTCACTCCATTCACCAAGCCCTCACTGAAACCTTTATGTTTATTGTCCCCCAAAATATCTAGGAAATGGATAAACTGGTATACCAGCTTATGTCCCTGATCTCATGGGAAGGTGCAGCAAGATATACTCAAAACTGGCTAGCAGCCCACATTTTTACTTGCTACTTCTCTGTTGACTGTTCCTTTGCCTTCTGGTAAGCGTGTTGATTCTCTGCTCAACTTGGAAATGGGAGGCAACAAAGATCACCCCTGCAGTTGTGCTGAGTGCAACTGCAGGGATAATCCTGACCTGTTTATTTAATTCTAACCTAGAGAGAAAGACTGAAGTTTGCATTTAGGACAGGGCAAGGGTTGTACTCAGTATCACACTTGTTCAAAATAAGATAGCTAGGGCCTGCAATCTGGGATTCAGCTGTTGCTTCTCAAAGCTTTTTCACTGTTCCAAAGTTGAAGATGGCCAGTAGGGGTCATATCTGCATGGAGTTTCTCATGTCCTCTAAAACCCACAACTACTAAGGGCACTCTGTATCTACTCCACTTCCCAAGTGAAGCTGTAAGCAGGGAATTGTTGAGTGTCCCTGATCTCATGAGAAGGTGCAGCAAGATGTCACAAACAGACAGTAGAATTTTATGCACGACATCTTAGAAGTCCCAGTGGGATTTCCAGTCAACTCTTGCTATTCACACGTCCTTCAGGAAAGTCCCACAAACAGGATGAAATTGATTTCTATGTAAAGAACAGGACATGATCCTGACTACCTCAAATTTTGGCTTGACTACCAAAGCCCTCAGGCAGCCAAAAATTTGTAAACTCCTATAAATTGTGAGTGATGATAGTGAAAGCTGTATTTTTTATGACAGAACGATCAGATCGGCATAAGACTGTACAAAGGAGGTTAACAGCCTGCATACTTGCACTATTTATTAATCACTTTTCAAGAATTTTTAGGGATCTCTCCAAAAACAAAATTTCAGAAGTAGAAACAAAAACACATTTGCTTATTCCACATAAGGCACATGCAGAAACCAAGTATGTGATACACTTCCAAGACCACAACTTGCTCACAATGTATGAGATAAAATACACTGACATGTGAAGTAAATAAATAGCTATGAAATAATATTTTGGAGATTTGTGTTGATAGTATAGTCTTTTGTTTTCAATAAATGCCAGAAAAGGAAGCCATTTCAAAAACTTTTTGAAGGCTTGCCAACTTTGTCCTTCATTTACGAAGTAATCTTGATTATGAATCCTATATCTGGTGGGTTGCAAACTGAATAATGGAATATCTAAAGTTTTCTATAGAATAGCTGTAGAAGGCTTAATTGCTGATAGCTTCAAATCCATCAGATCTTGCCAAATGAGTCTGATCCTGACTAGGAAAGTAATATAAGTATTGTTAATGGATGGTTCTTCTTCGGGATATCTCATTGCAACAATCTGTGCTACTCTTCTTCTGTTGTTGGCTCTTAAAGCTGCAAAGATCATCTGGATTGATAAGAACAGAATTCATCCACTCTTCCCCTTATTGCAAGTGAATTTGGCTGATGGATGGTAGCCTGGGAGAAAGTACAATGATCTAGTTACAGAGAGGAAAGGTGTGTGTTTACTAAACTTACTGCCCGATCCCATCCCTCCATTACTTATGGTGCAGCCACACTGATGCAGCATGTACTGCATCCAGCTATACATGAGGCCTGCCAGATGTTAGTAGAAATATTTTTATTTGCTTTTGTGAAGTCCTGTTAGTTGCCTTTGGGTCTCCTCAGACTCACACCAGCAATATGGGCCTATATCATAAAGTGAAATTAAGCTCCTTGCTCCGGAGCAGTTAAGATGACTTTCCATAAGATAACACTAGAGGGTGATGTAACTGTGTGGACCCGTAACTGCTATGGATTTTGCTCTTAGCTGGCACAAGTCTGAGGAGAGAAAAGGGGTGGGACAGGTTGGAAAACGTGGGGGCGGGGGGGGGGGGCTAGGATCCTGGTACTGCCCTCTATCCTCTACATCCTGAAACTCCAGCTTCCCTCACAACAGACCCCAGCTGCCAACTTACCTAGTGCAGCAGAACCTCATGAATCACTGCCACATGCACCATGCTTCTCACCATTTGAGGTAGTGATTTGATAGCCAGCTTTCACACCATTGTAATGGGCCTTCAACTGTGATAATTCAGTTCCAGAAACAAGACCTGGATAGGATGGGCTTCTTCATACTAATCAATTATGTTTAACAAACTGTGATATTTAGTGGTAACAGTTCACTTTATAAGCAATCTAGTAGCGGTATACATGATTGGCAATACTGGTTTAAAGAAGTGTATCTTCTGAGTAAGTACCTAGCTCTGGGATGGAGGTTGATTTGAGGGTAGGACACAGGGGAGCACAGGCTCTATTATTTCAACCAGGGAATGACTGTTTTTGCTGGGTAATTCCCAATCCCCAAAGTAAAAGTGTTACCATAATGGGAATTTACAAAGAAATATAATCTGATTTTATCAACTTATTTACATGCTAGTCAACTTCCTCATGCTATTCACTGTAATCAAGCTGAAAACTAGAAGGATTTTTGTGAAAGGGACCTGATACAGCCACAGATTACAGATTTGTATTTGAAAGTTTTCAAACACAAGTAGAAATATCCGGTCACATGCTCACCTGGGGATAGATTAAAACCTGTAGTCCTTGAGACACCCCTCTGTGATGTCCTAGGATTGCGAAAAACCCAACTGCAGCCCATACTTAAATATTTACTTACCTGCTGTTAAAGGATGGTGTAGAATGAGGGGTAAACCTCAGCTAGAAAAAAGAGCAAAAGAAAAACAGTTATTGACAAAATACTACTGAGACTTAGGGCACAATCCAGAGTAACTACGGGGAGTCCTCGCTCCGGAGTAAGAACACTTTACTCTGGATTGCAATATGAATTTCCCATAGCTTTTCACTAGGTGGTGCAGTAACTACGGGTGCACATAATGTCTCTTATGTGCTCCCGTAGTTACTCTGGATTGTAGGGTATGGCTACAATCCAGAGTAACCACGGGCCTTTTACACTGATGTAGTTAAGGTGCCACCAATGGGAAACCTATGGAAAATGCATAGAGCAATCCAGAGTAAGTGCCTCTTACATCTTCCTGTAGTTACTCTGGATTGTAGGGTCTGTTTATATTCTATACAATCAAATTGACTCTCACCTGTATAGGCTGCAGCCGCCTGATGATGGAATGTTCTGACATAGGGACTCCCTCTGCTTGATCTGTGGTCCAAAACCATATGGAACTGAATACTGGAGATTTATACTGGGGTCTTGGGGTGATGTTAGCTTCCCTGACTATATCCACAGTACTAGGACTCTGTGCTCTAACCCTGCAACTGAGGTCTGTTGTATGGAGCAAAGAGTAGAGGCGACTGCCAAGTCAAGGAAAGGAATTTGGAATAGAGGGTGTGCTGGCAGCACAGCGGACCCTCTTCTCACCAGAGAAGATGTTGAGGCTGAAGCGTGGGGTTTCCTGTCGCTGCCCACTGTGTGTAGTCTGGCTTTGCCTCACCATGTTTTGCTGTAGATTGAAGTTGTTTGAGGTAGGAGTGTGAGAAGCGGAGGTAGAGGCCCTGGAAGGGTTGTGGATAGAAAAGTGGAAGTGAGAAGCATAAATTACAGTAACAGTAAAATTTATGGCATTTCTTTAGATATTCAGTGATAACAGCTTGGAGGGACCAGCACCTTTCCTCATTCTAGAACTCACCTGTAAAATAAACTATGGGTGGAAGCTGGAGAAGGAGTAGCTGTAATATAAAACAAGAGTATTGTTCAGGAAATTAATTTCAGGTCTATGGAAAGTTATACGAAGACATTTTATGGAATGTCTTCCATAAAGTTTACCGCACAGTTTACCATGTCCCGCACAGTTTACCATGTGGTACTTAATAATGAGAGTTTCTATTAGGATGAATAATGTACTGTAAAGGAAGTTTGTCTAATATATAGGCAACATGTATTCTCTGAGTTGGGAATTTAATAATAGAAGGGACCTACATTGTTTTATTATTATACAGGCCTACACACATTTTGTTTTAAAAGTTAGACCTATTTCTGGGCATATTTGGGAATCTAAAAATGGCATGGTTTTGCCTGATTGGCTCTAGTATTGGGAGTATGGCATAACTACCTTGTATTCTAATTTAAGCAGTTTGGTTTAAGTTCGATTGGATCCAGCTGCGTCGCAGAGCTGGGCAAAGGAGAGGAGCTCACCCTGTCTTTTGGGGCCGACCCAGGTCTTGAACCCTGGCCTGCTGGTTAACAGGCACAGTGTCTTAACCACTTGCCACCTACAGCCCCTGATATACTGTACAATAAAAACAATTAAAACCTCCAGGATCACCTCCAGTTAAAAATCATTAAAAGCCTTTAGGAATCATCTTGAAGTCCCTTGAAAGCAAGGCAGAAATGGGGGCATTCTTAATTCCAAGGGAAGGGAATTCCACAAATGGAGAACCCCACAAATTGTGCACCCCATAACCCCGCACCTTTACACGTGGTGGCTCAATGTATCTGAAATCCTGGGCAAACCAATGTAAGTCTGCTTTATGTTATTTCTAGCTTTATGTTGCCATCTTGTGGTCATATATTCTGTGTCACACTTAGGGAATTCACATTTTCCTTTGCTATTTTTACCATTAGTAGAATTGGCTGAGGTTATCCTGCCTGGGATTATCCGGGTGGATCCTGCAGAATTCTGAGTAAAAATGAGAGATCACCACTATAAGATTAAGGAACAAAACAGCGCTTCCACTGCATCTTTTCCTTCCTTGAGGTTAGGGAACTTACTTGCCAGTCTGGAGGATTGCTGATATGAGAGGAGATGGACTCCATGGAAGAAGAACGACTATGGGAAAGAGGGACAAAAAGTCAGAAAATGGGAAGCTTGCCTAGGCGGCACCTAGATACGGCCTTTGTCACAATCTGTCACACATACAGTTCTTGGATTTTCAATTGAATTTACAAACATATTTGCATTTTTTCTCTGAAAAGGGTCAAGCTTTAAAATGTTTCTATGTATTCTCTGGAATTCTGTGCAGGATTTTTGGTAAATAATATATTTTCAACAATTATTCATATCCCAAAAAATTAATTTTCTTTATCACCTACCTGACCACCTGACTGGAGCGCTGGAAAGCAGACTTTGGTGTTACTGCAAATAACAGACCATGTATTAGGGTGGGGACGATAGAGCAGGCTGTGGTAGAGGAACTCACAAGGCTGATTCATTATAAGGAAGCCACCGGGGAGAGGAGGCAGAAAATATTCATGTCCTTGAAAAGGACTGAAAAGAAGTATGCTGATCTCTTCCTATTTGGGTATTCATTCTTAGATGTGCATCCCCGATAAGGAACACATGTAAGACTTTGTGTGCAAGGATACATTTATCCTACACATGCAGAGCCATATGACATGAACTCACATGCACCTGTGTGACTCCTATATCCATTTCTGCTCAAGAACCATGGTTAAGACACTGTGCCTGTTAACAAGCAGGCCAGGGCACAAGACCTGGGTCCCCACAAGATAGGCCCAGCTCCTGCCAACCTAGCAGTTTGAAAGCATGTAAATGCAAGTAGATA
The DNA here is from genome assembly GCA_030015325.1 of Cryptoblepharus egeriae. Classification (NCBI taxonomy): domain Eukaryota; kingdom Metazoa; phylum Chordata; class Lepidosauria; order Squamata; family Scincidae; genus Cryptoblepharus; species Cryptoblepharus egeriae. The sequence continues at coordinate 105,536,621 of JAREYC010000004.1, read as the reverse complement.
AATAGGTACCACCTTGGTGGGAAAGGTAACAGTGTTCCGTGCACCTCGGCATATAGTCATGCCGGCCCCATGACCACAGAAGTGTTTTTGGACAACGCTGGCTCTAAAGGCCTGTAAACGGGGATGAGCTCTGCACCCTATAGTCGGAAACGACTGGCGGTTATTTGCGGGGGGACCTTTACCTTCACTGCATGTCTAGAGAGACCACTTCTTTCTTCCTACCTGTCTGTGAGGGGGGTGTGATTGCAACCGGCCTTGGCGTGCTGTTTCTGCAGCAAATTAAAATGAGTTGTATTCAGTCATGGTGGAAGCCATGTTACTTTGCCTCCCTTGCTTGAGTTGTTCATTGCTTTTGGTCTCAACCCCAGCCCCTCTTGCTTACATGTGGAGTGCCCTTACTGCCTATGTATCTGGTGCTGGAGCTCCTAATGAATGTCCCAGAAAGACAGAACAGATACACTGACCTGCTACCTTGTTGGTGCCTTGGAGAAGCCTGTAGGGAGAGAAGTGAGGATGTTCAGGACACTAATGCACATAAACAGAGGGTGGTTCACTTTCCTCACAAATACACAAACAGGGCTTGTTTCTTCCTGTAGAGGGCACCAGGAACCAAGCCATGGAAAATGTGGTTTGATTCAAGCAAACAGATCCTACCTTCAAGAAGCTGAGGTACTTTTTTAGTTCCCTGTTCTCCTCCTGCATTGCTTGCAGCTTCCTACGTTTTGTGGGGAGAGGGATACAAACGATAGATGATCTGCCACAGCAGTTGACATTACTCCTAATATCCCTCCAATCCCAGCCTTCATCCTTTAGTAGAGAGCAACTGTGAGATGTCTATTCCTAAACCCCAACATGCAATTTAACAAAGTATTAACACACTCAAAAACATATTTTTACTGAAAAGAAGGAAGGAAGAATATGTGCACAGTTCCTTTAAAACAAAATTATGTACATTAGCCCAAGCTGTTGGTTCTAGTCAGTATTATCATTAGAGAGCCACTCTTGGGGAACCCCAGTGGGTTTAGAGTTGGGCTTTGTCCCAGGACCACAGAAACCTGAGGCATCTATTGCTGTCCCAATTAGAAAATAATTAAAGATACTTGATAAAGACCATTTCAAAAAAATCATGATTTTCCTGACAGAGGAAGAAAAAGGAGGAATGGACTCTTGTACGTAAGCTTTGTGTGGAAAAGTGAGGTTTGTTCTCTTGTATAACTCCTGCAGACATGACTAGTACTGCTTGTGTTTTTCTTATGAATATGACCATCATGCCTCACTTTTCCTGGGTAGTTAGCTTCTGATAAGATTGTTTTAGGGCTCCCTCAGCTTTTGAAGCACTGTTCTTGTAGAAATTGATCAGCAGCTCCATCTGACCCTTCTGAAAAGTCCACACCTAAGAAGAGAACCAAAGAAGAACAGGAGATGTCAGTTAAGTGGTATTCATTTTCTCAGGTTTAAGGACTGCAGGGAAATTATGAACAGCATATGGAACCTAATGCTAACCTCTTAGAAATCACATAAGCTAGAGGAAAAAGGGCCATAACATAGCTATGGAGAAGGCTTCTCATACTTGTGCGTGCGCATGTGCGTACACGTGTGTGTGTGTGTGTTTGTGTGTGTATTCTTCATGAATGAACACCTGGACCTGACATTGACTATACAGTACATAAGCTAGGTGGTTAGATACTTGCATTTGTAATTTTCTGAACATTTTTAGAGTGGTCCAACCTATATTTGATGGACTACTAAGTTATAACATGTTTGGTATGGACTAAGTACTAGAGCTTTGCCCATTCTCTGTAAATAGAAATGGGTACAAATTCTCTTTATTCCAGCAAAAGTTTTGTTAAACAGACTGTGGAGTGGTCAATATTCCTGATCTCCACCCTTCCATGTTTTGCCCATTTTCTACTTCTGGACAGTTCTAACCAGAGGCTCCTGTGGAGTCTCAGCATCCCAAAATCTGCTGAGACAGCCTCCTACAGTAGCCATTGTCTGTTCTGAATTCAGCAACGTTACAGAAAGGCCACATCTCTCTGAGGTCATCTCTTATTTGGATTGAATTGGATTTCATCTTGGCTGTTTTTCTCTCAAACAAAGGATTCTGGGCCCACCAGTTTGGCAGCCATGACCATATGGGAGGTAGAATGGTTATGATGGGATGCAAATGGTCCTAATTCATCCATTTGACCTTGTTTTTAAAGTTCACAGACAAGGATGCTCAACAACGCCTCTGGTTCATAATTGTTGTATCACATCTATGTATTAATGAAGAGGTTGCCCACTCCTCAAAGGAGTACAGGAACCAGAGAGCTATTGTTAACTGGTGACTAGTCTGTTTTGTCTGACACCCTCACTTCCACCACATGCAGTTATTAAGTTTTGGTTTCTTTTGGACACAACTGGAGGATTAGATCATGTGAAATGTAGCATGCATCCATTCCATTTCTGAAGGCCCCTATAGCCCAAACAGGACAATCTGGCTCAATACCTTTGACAGTGTTACTTGAGATGTATTAGAAATACAGAACATGGCGGATTTTAATGCCCAAGCGCTTGCTGATTCTGCTGTACATCTCTCTGATGATTAACCAGTTTACCCTATAGATATCTGACTTTCTTATCTAGGTTGTAATTAATTAGCTCAATTGGCCAATGGGGCTCATCATAAATATTAACCTTTCCCCAGGCTGGGTAATATCTAATCTAACTGACCTTAGATTATATTAGCCCCCCCACACACACACACATCAGAGCCCTCCATAAAAGGGTGAAAGCAAAGTGTGAGCCCAGGGCAACTTAAGCAGTGTGGTCCTCCTATTATGGCTCTATATTGGCCTTGAAAGTGTCTATCTCAAAAGTACCAGTCACCCTACTCAAGGAATGGCTCTGCCTCCAATAAACATGTCATGCGGGTGTATGGGGGGGGGGGTGAGGTGTGTAGACGTGGCTGACCCCCGTCCAGGCCCATATGCTCCTGCCATGGCATCTTCACTAAAATAATCCCACGGAGACACAGGAGGAATCTCCAAAATAATACTTTTACTTCCTTCCATTACGGATGCTCAACGCTTGGTGGTTACAGGTAGGTATTCAGCATACGGTTATAGGTAAGTACACAACTTGTAGTTACAGGCAACATGCCCAGAACACCTCAGTAACAGGAACTCTCAAACACCAACATATGAGATCCTCTTTAACTGGGTTACCCTCCCTTTTGTCCAGGTAAGTCCCTTCTCGACTGGATCTCCTCACAAAACGCCCTTCCACGCTCTCCTCCTGTCAGTCTGCCTCCCGTTTTCCCGCTCTTTTTCCTTCTGTTCGATCCAAGATCCCCGCCCCCTTGGAAGCTTCCATCCCTCCTTGCGGGGAGGGGTTGGGACTTTGCTCCACCCTGCCTCTCGCTCCCGTCTCTCTCTCTCCCATGGAGGGGTGCGAGGGTTGGTGGTCCGGGTGGCGGCTCCACAGTGGCATTCAGGATCCCCTTCTTCCCGAGAAAAGTCCAGCCACATCATATCTTCAGCAAGCTCTTCCTCAGGAGTTTGCCGCCTCGCATCACAAAACATATAAATAGTTTATATGTAAATGGTTTATAGTAACTAGTTCTTAGTAATATGAAATAGCATGAATGTAACTTCATTACAGGAAAATAGCTGATTTATTGGACTGGGAAGCAAAGTACTTTACACTGCAAGCGTATGCATGTCTACTCAGAAGTAAATACTGTTGAGTTCAATGGAGTCTACTCTCAGATAAATGTGCATAGCATTAATGGGCCAATTCTATGATTTTCTCCACCATAGAATGCAGCTGAAGCAAAATAGGCTGTACTGCATGCTAGAATGAAGAAGTGCATTTTTGGAGGCTTGGGAGAGGTAAGGCAAAATATTGCATATCCAATAGGTCTCTAAGCATTCTTTAAGTGCTGGGTTTCATATGCTTCCAGAGAGCCTTTCATAACAGCCATATAATATTCTGTATGTTGGATTCTCCTTCCTTCCTTACTTTGCCTTTGCCTATCATCTGGAGTCAATGTTAAGTACAGTCAATGTTGACTATATTCAAAAGAAAGATCTATGCTTAGGTAATGCCAAAATGGTATTTGACTTGGCATTCTTACCTGAGAAATATGAGCAATATAGCTGAGTGCAGTTTCAACCGGACTTCTGAAAAACCGTTTTTCTTCTGGTTTCATCTGTAATCAGAATTCAGAGAGAGAGAGAGAGAGAGAGAGAGCCCTTTTATAATCTACCAATAAAGCTATAAAACTGAAGATAACAGGCTGCAGTCCTAAAGACACTTTCCTGGGAGTAAGATCCATTGAACACAATGGGGCTTACTTTTGAGTAGACATGGTTAGGATTGTGCTCACAATATCAGTATTTTGATACTATTTGAGAGTCTTTGGCCAACTAATGGACAGCCTCAATTCTCACCTATATGATGCAGGAATAAACAAAATTCACCAACCATGAAAATGAATATAGGTATGAATTACTTGAAAAATAAAAAAACACTCTATAAATGATTACTGTTTTTACAGTCAACACTTGATTTAATGAACAGCTGTTTGACAAACTATAGAAACAATTGACATTTTCTGCTTCATTCAAAATTAATCATACAGTCTATGATTTGCACATGTGTCTCCATTGATTTTAATGCATGTGGATTAAACGGACTTTCAGTATTGACACTCTTGCACTTATTAATTCATTAAACTAAAAGTTCACTGTACTGAAACTGCCCCCCATGACTACAGGGTGATTGAAAAGTAACTCCCTATATTGTAATTTATAAGTATTTTAAAATAGGGAGTTATTTTTCAATCACCCTGAATATTATTTCATGTCTTAAGTAGGAGGAATAATCTTAAAATTGTAACATATGAGAAAGGTTTTCACATTATCTGCTTATGAAATGGTTTTCTGTACCTAAACTATTTCAAAATACTCAGGAGATCCTTTTAGATGTTATTTTGGGCCCGAAGCAAGTTTGTGTAATTGTGAACTTCTAATTGCTTCCTCCCTTTGTGCTGTCATAGCTATTATTGGGATATCAGGTTGCACCTTTTCAAAAGAGCAGCATACTTCTAACATCATCACACCCAAACGGCAAAAGTTGCACTCCAAAATGTAACACTATAAGTGGAAATGGCAACATTGCTATGATTTCGCTTATTATTTGGTTCCTTGACTCTATTTAAAAAAATTATACATTCACCCATATTGTTGTGGTACAAATAAAATGTCAGTGTTTCATAACTCAGAGGAAGAAAGATAAACTCTAGAAACCACAACTTACATTATCATTGAGAATCATATATTTGCAGCTTGTTTTGCAAGTTGGGCAATTATCTGCCAGGATTAAAATGCAGAAGGTTAGTAATTAGTGTAATGAATGAAATGAAGTGGAAGTTTTCAAAATAACAGACTGTCAGAACAAAAGGACATTAAGATGTGTATTATTTTCAAATCTTTGATTCATTAGCGAGCTAAGATTCCAAGTATTTTCCCAGTTATCACATGACTGCAGGTTGTATGAAGAAACCAAAATACTGAAAAAATAAATCCTAAACAACTTTCCAGCACCAAGGAGGGCAATGCAACTTCAAGGTAAAGAACAATCATAGCCTTATCAGTGAAGAGACTGCCTCCCTACTGCACACCTATGCCAGTGATGGAAAGTTAGGTTGCAATCCTAACTATAGGCCAGCATAATTCACCTGTCTCCCCATTCCAACAATGGTGTGGGGAGACAGGTGGTCTGTGCAGTGGCCTAACCTCCCGAGGAGAGGCACAGAAGGGCCTAATGGCACTTTTGTAACATCCTAGGCCAGTAAAAGACTTTTGCTGGGACTTATGCTGGCCTAACTAGGGATAGGATTGCAGCTCCATTTAAGATTGCACCTGAGGCTGCAATCCTAACTTCTAGTTAGGACAGCATAAACCCTGGCATAAGTCCTGTGCTGACTATGGGGTGTCACGAAAGGATTCTGCCCCACTCCTGGGAGGGGGGGTGGGCAAGGCCAGTGCACTGGCGTATCCGACCTCCCAACACTGCCATAGGAATGTATGCCAGGTGAGTTATGCTGGCCTAAATTGATTAGGATTGTGCCCTCAGTGACACATTTTCAGGTATAGGATACAGGAGACTGAGATGAAGATTGCTCATCCTTATGTTCATATATGAGTAACTATAATCACATTAAATTTTGAAAGTTATATAGAGACATCATGACATGCACTCCATTACACGGTCACTTACCTGTGCAAGCACATTTTTTGCAAAAGATATGCCCACAGCTGGTGATGCAAAAATCAGAAGCCTCCTGGGTGAAACACTGGTTGCAATGAAACCAATCCATGAAAGGAGGAGGTCAGATATACCATTCAGCACCTGTTGCTGAAACAAGAGAGTACGATTTGTTTTACCATATTTACTCCAATAAAATTCACCATCAAATCTAATGCTCATCCCATACTTGTAATCAAAATACTGCATTTAATCAATTCTAATTAACTTCAAATCTAACGCACACCCTGATTTTAGAGACTGAATTTGGCTGGAAAAGATGAGCATTATATATGAGTAAATACAGTTTATCTATCTAGCATGTTGTATATAACTGTATACTGTGTGTGTGTCCAACGTGAAATGGTATGTACGTATCTATGCATGTATCGGGGTAAACATATAGAATTATATCCAGTGAGTTTTACTTCTAGATAAGGTTGTATAGGATTGCACACATGCATGCGCACGCACACATGTATAAGTATTCTACATATGTTAAAATATATCCGTATTACATACATACATAACAGGGTGTTCATATAAAATGGAGGACAAAGTGCCTCTTCCTTTAACCATTGCATAGAAGAGGAAATTTAAGCAGTTTTACCGCAACATAGAAAGGTTTCAAAAGCAGCACTGCCTTAATTCCCTCTTTTTAAAACAACAACAACAACAACTTTTATTTTTTACCCTGCTTTTTTCCCTGGGGATTCAAGGCAACTTACAACATGTATAAAAACATCAATAAAATCTCATGCACTTAAAAACAGTTAAAACATGTTAAAACAATAAATAAAAAACAGTGGTTTTTAAACTGTGGCTAAAGGTAGAGGCACTCTGTCCTCCATTCTATACGGTCACCCTATGTATGTAATGTATGTATGTATGTATGTATGTATGTAATACTTATTTAAAAAATACTTTTTATTATATTAAATATATATTAAATATTATAATAAATATATTAAAGTATATCAGTATAAGTATAATTTTAATTAGTATATTAAAAAAATACTTATACGTGTGTGTGTATGTGTGCGCATGCATGCAATCCTATACACCGTTACCTAGAAGTAAAACTCACTGCATATAATGAGACTTACTTCTAAGTAGACATGTATAGGATTGTTTGAGTACAATCCTAATCATGTCTACTCAAAAGTAAGCCCCATAGTGTTCAGTGGGTCTTACTCCCAGGAAAGTGTGTTTAGGATTGTAGCCTTGTGTCCAAAGAGTGACCCTAAAAATTACGTTGCTCTCTTGCACTCTACCCCACTTGCTATTCTTCTCTTTATTTATGTTAAAGGATAAATTCAAGATGTATGTTTTCATTCATACTTTATAATTTAACCCTTATGTGGCGTTAGGGGCACAATTCCCCTCAGGATCACATTTCCTCCCCTCCCCCAGTTGCTCGTGCTTTTCCCGCCTTTTTCCATGAGGCAGTTTAGTCACCTCATAGCTGAGGGGGGAGAAAACGAAGCTGCCTAAAAAAGGCGGGAAAAATGACATGAGTGGGGGAAGGGCTCAGAAAATGTCGTTGGTGGGTGGGGGAGGGGCATGTATGAGGTGGTTAGGCATGAAGGTTGTGGAGAAATGGGGTTGAGGGGAGCATGAGGAGTAACCAAAGTGGCTGATAGGAAGAGTGTCTCACTGACCCCCCCCCCCATTCTGTATGGAATTCAATAAATTAAATAAAAACCAATATAGGCAAAATGTCCGTCTTTTCTCCTTCCCTCACTGGCTCTGTCCACACCACAGATATGTGAGAGCGAACACAAGATGGTGGGACAACTACCATTATAACAGTTGGACCCACTCCATCTACCTGGGCGCGGTGCATATGGGCACGATCCCACACACCCTCTCCATATCATCACATTCTGTGGCAAGAAGTTCCAAAGACTAAATACCCTCTGAGAATGAGCAAAACTGATGCTGACAGATGGGGGTGCATTGCTCAGTTTTGCTCATTCTCAGAGGGTATTTAGTCTTTGGAACTCCTTGCCACAGAACGTGGTGATGGCATTCAATCTAGATGCATAAAGGGGTTCAGGCATCTGTCAGCATCAGTTTTGCTCATTCTCAGAGGGTATTTAGTCTTTGGAACTCCTTGCCACAGAATGTGGTGATGGCATTCAATCTAGATGCATAAAGGGGGTCGGGCTTCTGTCAGCATCAGTTTTGTTCATTCTCAGAGGGTGTTTAGTCTTTGGAACTCCTTGCCACAGAATGTGGTGATGGCATTCAATCTAGATGCATAAAGGGGGTCGGGCTTCTGTCAGCATCAGTTTTGCCCATTCTCAGAGGGTATTTAGTCTTTGGAACTCCTTGCCACAGAATGTGGTGATGGCATTCAATCTAGATGCATAAAGGGGGTCGGGCTTCTGTCAGCATCAGTTTTGCTCATTCTCAGAGGGTATTTAGTCTTTGGAACTTCTTGCCACAGAATGTGGTGATGGCATTCGATCTAGATGCATAAAGGGGGTCGGGCACATTTCTGGAGGAAAAGTCCATCTTAGGTTACAAACCACAATAGAGACAATCTCTATCAAACCATGAATATCATGAGAGTCTCCTTGATAGAGTCTCTATCAAATCATGATAGAGACATGACAGCGTGCAACCCTTCCTTCCTTCCATCCATTCATCATAAAGCAAGTGTTGTGGTTTGCCATCTGTGTGATCTACCTTATGCCAAGCCATCACACCCTCTGAACTAGGTGGAAGCAGGAGCGCATAAAGTGGGAAGGGTGAATCCATTTCAGGGGTCAATGTTGGAAGTCAAAGAAGGGTACTTCCAAGGAGAAAGGTCAATAGCAAGAAGCCATAGCAATCAGACAGATGCAAAAGTGCCAAGAGCAGAGTTTGAATGGGAAAAAGCAGATGGTGGTCTCCAGCTGTGACTTTTCCTGGTTAGGGACAGCCTAGCCATGGTTAGCCAAACTCAAGAGCATGCTGTTGGAAACTGGAGTTATTTCAAAATACAGCCACTACAGCTGCTTACTGGGATTGGGTGCTGGAAACATCTCTTGTCAGGGGTTTGTGCTGGCACAAATCTGGGGAGCCCAGTATAATGCAAGGACAGCTGGAAAGAGGAGTAGGATATGGCAAAGGAAGCCAATCCCTTCCCTCTTCAGTCCAGACCTGCCCTCCTTCAGCTCTCAAATGCTGCCTCCCTGCCACCCTTCCATGCCGCTATGCTTGTTGGTGTGAGCCTACCTGCTCTGGACAGCACTGCTCCTGGATGCAGTGCTGGGAGTACCATAGGTCTTCAGCTCACAAATACTGATAAATGTGCTTTATGGCACATTTGCAACACTCTGAGCCAGTGTAAGGATGGTTGTGTCAGCTCACAAAGATGTTTAGTTTGCCAGAGTTACCTATGGTAAGGAGTGTTTTTAAGTGATTGATGCTACAAAGGTCAAAGATATCCAAGGTAAAAGCTTTAATAAAGCAAGGACTGAGAGGGAACAGGCCTAACTAGGGACATTCCAGGCCAAACCAATAAGCAAAAGTTGCATCAGTCGTGGATTGTGTTGACATTTTGTATAGTCATTATACACATCGAAATGCATCTACAACCAAGTTTTTAAAAACACGTTCCATTTGGAGGTCCCTTCATTTTATTTGCAGGGGCTTCTCAAAATATAAATGGCATGTACAATGGCGCCTTCACGTAACAAACGCCTCAAGTAAAGAATGTTCCACGTAACAAACAAAAAGTTCTCTAGGATTCTGCTTCACGTAACAAACTGTGCTTCACGTAACAAACACACTCGTTGGCAGTTGGAGCAGACACGCTGGCCAGCACCCCTTTTAAAAAGCATCAGGGCTTCCTAGAGTGAAAGCAACGCGCCTGCCCATAGTGAAAGCAACACTTGTGCGCTGTTCCTCCTGTGGCCGGGCGTCCACTGGGCAGAGGGAGAGAAGAGCAGTGGAGAAGAGGGAAGCAGCTCAGGGCTAGCCAGGAGGGAGCAGGGGGGAGAGAGGCTCAGGATGAAGAGAAGGAGAAAGTGGGGAGATACTTGGAAAGTGTCTTGGATTACAGAAGTGTCTTTGATTGCAGTCTCATAATCATGTCTACCCAGAAGTAAGTCCCATTGTGTTCAATGGGGCTTAAGCCACTTACTCCCCAGAAAGAGTCTTTAAGATGGCAGCCCAAGCAGACTTCATATGATCATGCACATTGAATACATGTTTTGAATTCAATGTTTTGTCATCATTTTTACATCCAGTTAATATTTTTATATGAATATTTTTTGGGTTGTGGAAACAATCGTCTGAGTTTCCATTATTTCCTATGGGAAATAATATCCTATCCGCTTCACGTAAAGAATGTTTCACGTAACAAACACGCCTCCAGAACGAATTAAATTTGTTACGTGAAGCACTACTGTATAATGATTCTGCAACATTTCAACAAGATCCATGACTATGATGCCTCATATGCCAAATTTTGTTGACCCATAGGAGAGACAAGTGCTAAGAAATGTTACCATTTTGCTAGCAGAAACCCAGTGCCTTTGACAGCTGCATGACTGAAAACAACCCATTGCTCAAGCTTTTCTGTCTTCGATTCTATGCATGGGAAAGCTGTACACGTGGAACGACTGCCTATTATGCAGCACAGGAACCCTGTTGTTATAAAGGAAGTCGGAAAAGTAAGGGGATAAGTTGGCACTAAGTGATGAAAAATAGTTCTAGAGGGAGTTTAGCTTGAAGGCATGAACCTGAAGCAGTTATGAGGAGCTGTGGTCCTTTCAGATTGCAACCAGTAGGAGGCAAAACAAGCACCAACCACCCATGCCCAGAATAGATTTTGTAAGGAGAATTTTGATATGCCATTGAATTGATGCCAGTGATTTAATGGGAGAGGTGGAGTGAGAGAAAACGATCAATAATTTCTACTGGTTTTATTTTGTTTCCTTTATACTTTGATCTCATCCATTCTTCTGAATCTCATAATAATTCATGCATTGTTTCTATGGAGGAGCTGCAGAGCCTTCTCCCGCCCCGCCTGTTGCTTTCTCCTCATTCTCTGCTGTTATCATATATCTTTTTCAGCTCTGACCTTTGCTCCTCACTTGTTCCTGCTGAGATGCTGATAAAAGTGCCAAGGTGCTCCCAAAGGATGGACTTCACCCCCCACTTTGAAGGAGAAGGTGCAAGATCAGCAGAGATGCAGAGAAAAACATATGCCAAGCAAGGGGAATTGGGGACAGGAAACAGAAGGGGATGGAGTGACAGTGTGGAGGAAGAAGGAAGCAGAATAGTACGTACATAAGAAAGCGAGGGGGTGTACCAAATTCTGACTTCTTAGCCTTCCCTTTTTTGCCATGTTTTTCCCCCCCTCTCTTTATTTGGCTATTTCCCCCTTCCCCTCTCTAGCTTTGGAAGGCGATAAACTTCCCAAAATAGGCACCAAATCAATACTTAGAACCAGTACCTCTGCACTTTTCATGCAAGGCACTATGCCTGGATGCACACATTACTCCCCACCCTACTCTCCCCCACACACGTGCAGGGGAAAAGTCAAAAAGAGAAATTGTCTGTACTGAGTAATGAACAGAGGAGAATGATCCCCACAGGGAATAGCAAGAACAAATCTAAAGAAGGTTTAGTGTTATAAAAAATGCATGGTTGCATCAAAGAAAGATTAATTTTTATCCTGCATTCCTCACCATATGGGAACCCAAAAGTATATATTCATGTAGGCTACAATCATAACCATACATTCCTAGGAGTAAGTGCTGTTGCACATAACAGGACTTACTTATGAGTAGACACGCTTACGATTGCATTGTTTGTGAAATACCTCTGTAGAATGCAAACTTGGCTTTGCTTATCTATATATATAAAAGAGAAAAGTCACTGACTGACTCACTCACTCACTGACTAACTCATCACTGCCCTGCCGAAACCGCTGGGCCTAGAAGCGTGAAATTTGGGGTGAGTGTTCCTTCTGTGACGGAGGGGTTCACTAAGAACCGGTTTTCAGAAATTCCAACAGGAAGGGGGTGAAAAGGGGCGCAATGCGTTTTCTCCCTATACTTTGCATTGGAGAATTGATGACTCATCAACATTCCACCCCAACTGCTGGGCCTGGAAGCATGGGATTCTGGGAGAGAGTTCCTTCTGTCACCTGAACACCCACCAAGAACCCATGTGGAGAAATTTAACCCTTCAGGGGCTGAAAAGGGGGCAATGTGTTTTTGTTCTATACTTAAGATGGGAGACTGACCAACATCCAGCCAATTTGGTGCTCGGACCCTGATGCATAGGGTGGGATGTCGTTCAGAGGAAGAGGTTGCACTGGCGAGGATGCTGCGCATGGGGGAAAGTTGTGCATGGGGTATGATGCACATGGGGGAAGTTGTGCATGGGGGAAGTTGCGCATTGGGGGACTGATGTGCATGGGGGAAAGTTGCGCATGGGGGAAAGTTGCGCATGGGGAAGGGTTGCATGTGGAGGATGATGTGCATGGTGGAAGATGCGCATGGAGAAAGTTGCGCATGGGGGAAGTTGCGCATGGGGTTTGATGTGCATGGGGGTAAGTTGCGCATGTGGAAAAGTTGCGCATGTGGAAAAGTTGCACATGGGCGGATGATGCGCAAGGGGGGAAGTTGTGCATGTGGAGATGATGCACATGGGGGTTGATGCACCTGGAGGAAGTTGCACATGGGGAAAGTTGCGAATGGGGGAAGTTGTGTATGGGGGCAAGTTGCACATGGGGTGTTTATGCGCATGGGGTGTTTATGCACCATGGGGGGATGGCGTATGGGGAAATGTTACTCCCGCAACGCAGGTACGCTTTTTGCTAGTATGTAGTATATAGGGTTACCAGAAGGGCAAAGGGGAGTGAAGAATAAAAGAAAAGGTATTTGAGGCGACCCTGAAGTTGGAAGGTATGGGTGATATAAAAAGAAATGTGAAGAGGTGAAATAAATAAGTGGAAGGATGTGCTGCAAAATAAAAAAAAATAGTTGAAAGGGTAAATGGTGTTGTTGATTCGAGAAGAATACAACCACAGTGCATAAAAAGTATGCATTGTGCTCACCTGGGGAACTGCCCACCACAAGATTCCACAGTAATAGGGAGCACAAATTGGAACTTAGGGCACAATCCAGAGTAACTATGGGGAGTCCTTGCTCTGGTGTAAGAACAATTTACTCTGGATTGCAACATGAATTTCCCATAGGTTTTCACTAGGTGCTGCAGTAACTACAGGTGCGCGTAATGTCTCTTACTTGCTCCCATAGTTACTCTGGATTGTAGGGTTAGAACTGAAGACCCCTGAGGATTGGAACTGAAATCTCTGGATTCCTGGTTCTGGGGAGCATCACAAATCTGATACACCACCAACATTGGTTATGGTGGATGATATTAGCTATTAGTTATTCTTTCTCTATAAATGCTTTGTGAACTTTTATTGAAAAGTGATATATAAATACTGTTGATTTATTGACTGATGATTTTGCTTAAATAAAAATGTTGATCTTAATTCACATTCTTTCCCTCTAAACCCCCACCCTCTACAGGCACTTAAAAACCAGCCTGGATGCATGCATGTTCACATAAACAAGGAGCTGATGAATCCCCAAACGCGTGGGAAGCCCTATGACAAGCGGATCTCTTTGGCTGGACCTACTTCTTCTTCTGTTACTGAGCTTCAGGGCAAGCAGGGGGGAAGGGAGGAGTCTGGCTCCGCGTCTCCTGGTGCTCAGTCCAAGGATTAACCCCCGCCCAAGTCCACCGGCAGGAGCCGGTTCAGCACAGGAGAGCAGGAGCAGCCCAGAGGGAGAAAAACACATGAAGAGGGGAGAGGAGGGAGAGAGAAGGAGGAAGATCAGCTGCAAAAAAGGAGAGAGCACCCCTTGAACACCAAGAGCCACCCAGCCAAAGACGAGGAAGACAGCTGGAAGAGAACCCCTTCCCTAGAAAGACCTGGGATAACCTTTGAGCCAGAACTAGGAAAACCTTCTGCAAAAAGCAAGAGCTGCTGATGGTTAGGTATCCTTACTATAAAAGCCGGTGGAGATCTCAGGGAATGAATCTCTCTGATTGTAGCTGAGCAAACAAGATCAAACCAGTCTGCTTTCTCTATGGTGTGGTGCTTCAAGGTAAACTTTGCAGAAGAGGAAATTGCCTGCAAAAAAATAACAAGTGAGAGCGGAAAGAGAGCTTCATCCTGATTGGTACTGGAAGGACAGATTGGTACCAGAACCAAAGAAAACTGTAACAGGAACACAAGATACAGAGACCTTAGAAAAACCACACCACAAAGGTTGGTGTTAGAACCACAACAAAGTCCAGCATTTCCTAGGGAACCAAAGGGAAGGAGACAGAATTGACTTGGTTTTAGAGAACACAGAGTGGATCACCTTGAGTTCAAAGGTTGAAGCCCAGCATCTGAACTGAGGCTGAAATCAGAGGCTCCAGAGTGGACTGGTGGAGCCAGACTGAGTGTAAAGACACTCTAGGAGAGAGTCCAACTTCTAGGAATCCAACTTCTAGGAGATACCAATCAGAACTGGGAGGGGGCCTCATATGAGACCAGTTTCACAGGACTCAAACCCCTTACAGAAACAACCAATCTAATCTTAGAGTTGCCCACGAGAACTGTCTAGAGAACCACTAGTTCTTGAAGTAAAATCAATAACTCAGGGCTGCCTGGTTCAACCCCGTGGAGAGGTTGAGCACCATGGAGGATGGAGCGCGTCGCCGAGGTGGTTCTGAAAAAGGTTCCGCTAGCCCAGACAAGTCAGAAGGAGGTGGCGTTGCGCTCAAGAAAGAGATTGGACTGTTGAGTGCATGTGGCATTATTGTGGGTGAGTGGGGATTCTGGTGGGATGTGATTCTCCCTGTTTGCCATATGCTAAACATATTCTCCCTGTTTGGACATACCATCCCCTCATACTGGGCCTACCTCCCATTAACAGAATCAGAACTCATCCTGGCTTCTAGTCGTTGGTGAACTCTGTTGGAGTATAATTCCAAAATCCTGGCCAAGTTTTAACTCTTGTCACTTTTTTATCCCATCCTAAATCCTTCTGCACTTTTGGGACTCCACTGCAGGTTACCATAAATTGCAGGATAATGCATTCCACCATAGGATAATAGCATCTCAGAGAGGCTTGAATTTCAGAACCAGCATGGCAACCTACAGATGTCCCTTGTTATCCACTAGGGTACATCCCATGGATAAAAAGAATCAGTGTAAAAATAAAACAATAAAAATAGGCTTAGGGCACAATCCTAACCATGTCTACGCAGAAGTAAGCTCCATAGTATTCAATGGGTCTTACTCCCAGGAAAGTGTGTTTAGGATTGCAGCCTTAAAGACCTAATTCTAGGTTTCTTGCTCCTCCATTGGAATAATGGAATAAGGTGGTACTCTGCCTTAATGGAATAAGGTGGTGAATCAGTATCTGCAGGGGTTTGATTCTGGGACTTAATAATGGAATGATTGCTTGGATGACTATGGGCATAGTCCTAACCATGTCTACTCAGAAGTAAGCCCCATTGTGTTCCATTACTCCCAAGAAAGTGTGTTTAGGATTGCAGCTCTTTACAACAGTAGAAAATCAATTTTTTAAATTGTAATTTGCAGTGGTCATTCGTGTTGAGTCAAATCTGTGTATGAGAAGGTTGTACCTGTATACTTGCTACTTGCTACTGCAACTTGTACTGCTTCTTTCCAGAACAGGCAACAGATCCATGAATTGCAAAAGTCCTCCAATCCGTGATGCCTTTTTCCAAAAGCAGCTGAGTGAATTTTGAACAACTTCCCCGCCTTATGAGAGGCTGCCCTTTGATACAAAGCAAGGGAGAATCCCTCTCTACGGCTACATGGTCCAGGATGGAGTAAAGGCCACCATCAGGACCACATAGGAACAGAGCATACTTCCCTTTCCCAAGCCCACAGGCACGGGAGTTTGTTTTCCACTCCAGGACAGCTGGAGCGAGTGTGTTTGTTCCAACTCTATCAATTCCAGCAGATGGTTTTGCTTCAGCAGGTGTCACTGCCAGGAGACAACTGAATAAACACAGAGGAGGCGGTGGCAATGGAGATGGCATTTGGTTAGATAGATGGAGTTCCCTCACTTGCCTGCAACTCCTGCCTCACTTTAAAACCAGTTCTACCCAGTTCTTGATCTGTGCAACCACTATGGCCACTTTTATTCTTTGTTCTACTACAGAGACACTTTGCTGGGACCTTCTCCCTTTCTCTGCACGCAAGACAGAAGATCCACTTACATTTCTAAGATTCCCAACCCTTCCTGGGAGCCTTAAAAAAGGGATGCCAAAGTTACAAAAAAAAAGTATTATTTAATTAATTTATTTAAGGGCTTTATACCCCACCTTCCCCTTGCCAAAGCAAATGCCCAAGACAGCTGGCTTGCAAAGTTGTTTTTTTTTAATCCTTCGTCCTCACAACAGTCTTGTGAGGTAGGTGAGGCTGAGAGTGAGTGACTGGCCCAACGTCACCCAGGAAACTTCATGGATAGATAGGGGTCCTTATTTCATTGAAATATATATGCTCTCTCTCCAGTTTAAGAGTTAGCCCACCAAAAAAGCAGTAGCTAATGGGACAAGTATCAAGAAAAGATGTCAGCTCCCTTCTGACATATTTGTGATTAATGCATAAGGGTAGCTGCTTGGGTAACAGCCTATCCTCCAGAACAATCCAACCCAGGCTTTCGTGCTTCGCATGCAGCATATGCAGCGCCAAACACGATACCATAGTCTCTCAAGACTGACAGAGGCCTGCTTTTTTAAAGTAATTTTTAACCATTGGTGTGCCATGGATGATCTGCAGGTGTGCTGCAGGAATTTTGGCGAGGATCATTGGTTAGCAGAACCATTGGGGGATGCAAGCCCTTGTGGTCAGTGTGGTGTGCCTTGTCAAAAAATGGATGGTGTATTTTGACAATTTCAGTGCTTTGTCAGCATACCATGAGATGAAACAGGGTGGTAATTGCAGCATTGGGGGAGATTGGCCAGGAGAGCCTTTGCTCAGCTTCGGCTGATCCGCCAACTGCAGCCGTACCTGAGTCACTCAGATCTGGCCATGGTCACCCATGCCCTAGTGACATCTAGATTGGACTATTGTAACGCGCTCTATGTGGGGCTGCCTCTGAAGATGTCTGGAAACTCCCAACTAGTACAGAATGTGGCGGCTCATGTGGTTTGCTGGGGCTCATTGGTTTGACTCAGTTGGGCCACTGCTTCAGCAACCTCATTGGCTGCCCATTCATTTCCAGGTGGAATTCAAAGTTCTGGTCTTGACTTTTAAAGCCCTCTACAGCTCAGGTCCAGGGTATATGAGGGACTGCCTCCTTCCATACAATCCGACCCGCCACCTAAGATCATCTTGGGGGGCTCTGCTAACTGTGCCGCCATTGAAAGAGGTGAGAGCTATGGCAGCTAGGAGCAGGGCCTTCTCGGTGGTTGCACCTGGGCTCTGGAACTCCTTTCCCTTTGAGCTAAGAACTGCTCCCTCCTTATACAGTTTTCGGCGGGGCCTAAAAACATTCCTGTGGGCAAAAGCTTTTTAGAGAGGATAGGGATGTTGCATTTTTTAATTTTAAACTTTTAAATTTTTAGCCAATGTTTTAATGACTTTTAGGGTGGGGGGCTGTTTTAAATTTTTAAATGTTTTTAAATGTGTATGTGAGCTGCCTGACTCAGCCTTGCTGAGAAAGGCGGGATATAAATCCTGTTAATAATAATAATAATAATAATAATAATAATAATAATAATAATAATAATAATAATTTTATTATTTAATTTTATTATTTAATTTAATTTATTATTAAATTTATTTGTCCTCAGTGTGGAAGGGATTGCCACTCTCGAATTGGCCTTTTTAGCCACACTAGATGTTGTTTCAGGACCTCCAATCAGACCACGATACCATAGTTTTTTGAGACTGAAGGATGCCAATTAATAATAATAATAATAATAATAATAATAATAATAATATTAATAATATTAATAATATTAATAATATTAATAATATTATTAATTAATTAATATTAATAATATTAATTCTTTATTAATATTATTATTAATAATAATAATAAAGACCCAGCTTAAACAGGCAGCAAGGCCTGCACTTTGTCTGGCGCAAATTTCAGTCTGCCTGCCAGCCAGCTTGGGGCTAGGAGAAACTTTCTCCCTTACCCAACGTAACACTGCATCAGCCCTAGGATTACTTGGATCTGCATCCCTGGAGGAGGTGGTACACAACTCGAGGAAGTGATCACATCCAAGCAGCCTGGGACTACCCAAAACTGCCTGCGAACAGGGTTAGGATCTGGCAGAAGTGCTGGATCCTGGCCAAGTGTCCGACTTCCTATCTGTCTGCCACCGGGGAACGCTGGGAATGCCCTTTGCCCACCTTCCCCACCCAGAATGCCTTCCTCATCCACCCCACACCCCACCCAGACCCCAACGTACCCCTTCTTGGGGCCTGTGGAAGGGTTATCTCCCCTTGGAGTGGCACAAAAGTGGCGCAAAAGGGACTTGCACCAGCCCAAGAGCACAGTAGGATTGTGCTCTTAGCCTCCAGTATTCCACAGCAGTACACACTCCTTGTTACTTTTATATCTCTTCCCATACTACCTATTTCTTCTTTCCCCTCTGCACTCTCTCATCCCTTAACACCCCCTTCTCCAAGCTGTGCATACAGTTTTCTGGCACATCTCACTTTTACTGGCCTGTTACAATCAACCTCACCCCATCCTGTGGCTGAGACTTTCAGCTTCCCCTGTACCCAGCCCCTTGGCTGCAGTTCATAGCTGCAGAGTTTTAATTTTCTTAATGAAAAATGGTGTGCAGCTAGAGGGAGAGAAAGAGGATGTATTATTATTACAGTCAGAAAGACAGAATGTACCTACAAAAATCAAAACTGGACACTGTGTATGAGAGGATTTGAACCAGACAGGTAATCACATGAATAGATAAATAATAGCACATATGAAGAAAGATGATTTAGCTTGACAAATAGGCCTCTGCAGAATTTTAATTCATGAATATTTTAATAAACAAATTCTTTTTCATGAAGATTATACCATTTAGATAGGGTTGCCATAATCTCTTGCCATAATTCTCTTGACAGGACCCCCTGTTAAACTTGTCAATCCCTGAAAACTGGGACTGTCCCTACATATGGCAACCCTACATATACGGATCACCAACAGTGCTGTGTATGTGGTGTTGGGAAGCATTCTCTGCACATGGAGTGCACAGTAGACATAACTGGCTTAAAAATGAAAAATCAAGAAGTTGGTTTTTAACAGCATTGAGCATGTGTTGCTCTTTTAGGGTAATTCCTACAATATTCAGGCAAATTCCAAACTGTATAAGTTTGTGGCAACTGGGGTGGAAGTTGTTCCATACCCAGATTGAGGCTCACCATTTTCTCCAGAAAAAACTGGGCTGAAGAAATACTTGTTGAGTTGTGATCTCCCCACGGTGAAGCATTCACAAAACGTGTTCAACACTTCCTAGTCCACTGAACAAGTTGGCTTTACATATACTCAGTGGTGGGATTCAAATAAATTAACAACAGGTTCTATGTCCTAATAACCTAAATTAACAACAGGTTCTATGTCCATAGAACAACAGGTTCTATGTCCCATTAGTAACTGGTTCTCAGAACCATGCGCTCATAAGTAAAGGGTTCTATAGAACCTGTGAGAACCCCCTGAAGCCCACCACTGCATATACTGCTGTTAAAACATAGGCATCCCAATCCTATCTTGCGATGGTACAGCCAGGCTGCATGTTCTGCTCTATAGCCAGTGCAGATTGAGAGGCAGCAGGAAGTCACCTCACATAAGGGGAACTTTCCCCCATTTTGCCCTATGGAGCTACTCAGATCTATAAGCCTGTAAAAAATCTGAGTATCCTCTGTAAGGCAGCCAAATCTGAAAATGGGGTTAGTATACAGTGTGTGCTGCTGCCAAACCTAGCTGTCTGTCTGTCTGTCCAGAAAAGAATGCCCAAGGCCAAATCTTCCCTCTGTTGTACCCTTTCCTACCCAGAAATGCACCCTCCCTATCCCAGAGTGGTCTCCCACCACCCTCTTCCACCCCTTGCAGTACCCAGCACAAACTCATCTTCCTTGGCCAGCACAGGGATGGGATCTGGTGCCAGCAGGAGCAGGTCAGCACACATCCTTATCCCAGCACAGCTGGCTCATGCGTCAATGCAAACAATCTTTACAGTAGTTTTAAGGATACCATTGTTAGCTGGAAGCAAGCTTCACTGAACATATCAGAACATTGTTTTTTTCAGAGAACACATAAAGAGGGTTGCACTGCATTTCAACCGAAATTAATGAGATTATTTTTTCATATGAATTCAAAATCTATGCTTAGGACTGTAATCTTAGCAGACACTTAGCCTTTGTATTAGCCTCAGCACACAGTTCTGGGCACAAATTGAGCATCTGTGGTTTCAGGCAACCAACATAATTATACATAATTAACAAAATAAAATGATAGGTGAAGTCAAATGACAACATTTTCATTTGAAAAAAATGTATAAGCACAACAGAAGCATTGACATTTTGGTCTTGATTCATACTAAAGCATTGAATTGGATTTAGAGTGAAGAGCTAGTGAGCTCCCCAGCTGATGGTATGTAAAGAAGCTGACATTTAAATGTCATCCCAAATTAACCTTTCTACTCTGAAGCAAGGGGTAATTCCCCTTCCCGAGTCCATAATCTACAGAACTCACTATGGACCCAGTAAATATTTTTAAATGGTAAATTTGAAAGGCCAGGCTCCTGATCCAGATCAGGACTATCAAGGGGATGTAGTCTTCACACTCCTTTCATGATCCTGATCCAGATTTCCTCCCATGTGCTAAGCCAACATGCCAGGGTCAATGCCAAAACTAAAGCCATTGTCCTAAATTCCTGCAAACTCAAAAAGATGCTATTTATTGCACAGGAAAGAAGGTTTCTTCTGTTGTCAATTCTTGTCTTCTTTTTCCAGGTAACATCATTGGATCAGGGATTTTCGTATCACCAAAGGGAGTGCTGGAGAATGCAGGCTCTGTGGGGCTGGCACTAATTGTGTGGATTGTAACTGGTCTCATCACAGCTGTCGGAGCACTATGCTATGCAGAACTGGGAGTCACCATCCCCAAATCTGGCGGTGACTATTCCTATGTCAAGGACATCTTTGGGGGGCTTGCTGGGTAAGTGCAAAAAAAGTATGCAGTTGCCCAGACTGGTGATGAGGGATGGAAACAGGAAGGGAATGAAGTCTAAAGGATAGTTTTTATGCCACTTTTGTGCATGTACACACACTGTCACTCACGTTCTTCCTCTCTTTCAAGGTTCTTGCGGCTTTGGATCGCTGTGCTGGTAATCTACCCTACCAATCAGGCTGTCATTGCCCTAACCTTTGCAAATTACGTACTGCAACCAATCTTCCCTACCTGCCTGCCCCCTGAAACTGGACTGAGACTGATGGCTGGAGTCTGCCTATGTAAGTACTGACTGGGGGCAGGGGTGCTCCACCATTAGCAACAAATATTCTTGAGCCCCTAAGAATATTCTGATAGACTGCAGCTTTGTGGCAGCATAGATATTCTATGTACAGCAGATGCCACCACTTGAAGAACTGGTCACCCTGAAGCGTCTGGCCCCCAGTTTGGTTACAGCTATCCTGCTGTGAGTTTGGCCACCATACTATAGATGTTCAGTTTAATCTACCTAATACTCCTAGGGTTATGTTACAACTGATTTGACAAAATACAGTGGCGCCTCACGTAACAAATTTAATTCGCTCCGGAGGCATGTTTGTTCCGTGAAACGTTCTTTACGTGAAGCGGATTTTCCCATAGGAAGTAATGGAAACTCAGACGACTGGTTCCACAACCCAAAAAATATTCATATAAAAATGTTCTGGATGTAAAAATGATGACAAAACATTAGAATTGAATTCAAAACATGCATTCAATGTACATGACCCTATGAAGTCTACTTAGGCTGCACTCCTAAAGACACTTTCCTAGGAGTAAGCCCCATTTAACACAATGGGGCTTACTTCTGGGTAGACATGGTTAGGAGGCTGCAATCAAACACTTTCTTCTGCAATCCAAGACACTTTCAAAGTGTCTCCCCACTTTCTCCTTCTCTTCCTCCTGAGGCTCTCTCTCCTCTGCTCCCTTCTGGCTGGCACTGAGCTGCTTCCCTCTTCTTCGCTATGGGCCGGCACGCTAGGCAGCCCTGACGCTTTTGAAAAGGCTGCTGGCCAGCGGGTCTGCCCCAACTGCCAATGAGTGAGTTTGTTACGTGAAGCACAGTTTGTTACGTAAAGCAGAATCCTAGAGAAATTTTTGTTTGTTACGTGAAACATACTTTACGTGATGCGTTTGATATGTGAAGGCACCACTGTATAGGGTTTCCATTTAAAAAATGGAGGGGGAGGTAAACCTTCTCATGTTCAAACTGCATGTGATTATTCATCAAGAGCCAGTTCTTGTGGCCAATTCATTGTTGCAGCACATTTAGGTTGTAATCCTAATCCCCAGTTAGGCTGGCCTAAGCCCCAGCACAAGTCCCATGCTGGCCTGTGGGTGTCACAAAAGTACTATAAGGCCTTCTGCTCCACTCCTGGGGAAAGTTTAAGCCAGTGCACAGAAATTCACTTGCCTCCCTACATTACCACGGGAACAGGAAGACCAATGAGTTGAGCCGCCCTAAGCTTAGGTTTGCATCCTAAGGCAACAGTCCTAAAAACACTCTGCTGGGAGTTAGGAGTAAGACCCATTGAACATAATAGGGCTTACTTACATGGTTTGGATTGTGCTGTAAGTCTGTAACAATTGAATTGCCTTATTAGAACAAGCATTTTATAGTGTGAGAATGCTGGATGTAGGCTTGGGCAGAGCTGGGTTTCAGTCTCCCACTGGGTCATGAAGCTCAGTGGTTAACTGGAGGGGGATTACTCCCTCTCTTTAATCCTAAATGTTTTTGCAAAGTTGCTATAAGATAAAATGAGGCAACCAAGTGAACCATCTTGAGCCCCCTGGAAGAAGATGAGGCTAAAAATGTGCAGAATGATAGAATGTATTTTGTTTTTCATGTCAGTACAAGAAATCCCTTTGCTTTAAAAGAAACCTGGTATTATGAATGTTTGACCTGTGTGTTTGAGTTACTGTGACCGATAACAAGAAACACTCCTAATATATGATGCTTTTTCAGTTAATACTGACCAATTCCAGGGATGGGACCTTTGAACTTTGCTGGTGCTTCCACCCTCCCTGAAATCTGAAATGGAGCTGCCGACTGGACGCTATGGCTGAAGGCAGTCTCACTAGGGGAACCCACAGAAAGCCCTTCCGAGCAGTGATAGGATTCAAAGAAATTAACAACCGGTTCTATGCCCATCTGGCAGCCACTTTTAATGGCTATTTTAAACTTTATATGTCCTGTCTCTCGTTCACAAATGGTACTGTAGAGTAGGTGCGAACCTGCTGGAGCCCACCACAGCCTAATTCATTGCGCCACCTCTCTTGAGACAGGGTGAGGGGCGTGGAAAGCTTAAGGAATGCCCAAACAGCACTGTATCTTCTCTTCCATCTTTTTGAGACATCCACTGCTCGCTTTCATCCATCCATCCATAAACTGACTTTTTTCTCCCATTGTCTGAATAATTATCCCAACCTTCGGCTATGAGTTTCTTTCCAGGAACACCAATTATGTTCAGGAGGGGCAATCCTTACTGAGGTTACTTCAGGATATCAAGTGCTGGGAAGATCAGGCCTGAACTGGTTTGGTTCCTCTCTTTCCAGCCCGACAGGGGGGTGGTGGTGGGAGGAAGGATGAGGGACAGCCAGGGAGGGGGTTTGGCTGAGGTGCTTATGCAAGCCAGCTGCTGCAGCTCAGCAAGAGTTTAGCAATCAGGTCAGAGCCAGTTACTCAGCGCTGAGTCTGCAGAAAAGAGAGAGTGTGATATGTGGATGGAGAAGAGAGAGAGAGGGTAAGCAGAAGAGAAATCTATACCCCTCAGCACCACAAATGAGGAACCACTTACTGTTGGGCCTTCTGCCCTTAAAATGTAGAGATAGAAAATAAAGAATGATAAGCAGTGAGTCAGTATAGATCAGCAACTGGAAGGGAGAAAGGTTGGGAAGAGGGGGGAGTCAAAAGAAAGCCCATTGAGCCTTGCATTTCAATTGAATATCAAAAGACAAGACAAAGGAGAGAGATAAGCATGGGCAAGAATTTTAACTATGGCTCCCAGGTGGAGATAGTCCTTTGATGGGATCTTTGTAGGCTGGAGGCTGAAACGAGGCAGTGTCACCCAAGCCTTGTGAAGCAAGACTTAATCTGCCTTATCTGGTGCACTGTAGTTTCTGCTTCATATCTCTCCTGTTTCATATCTCTCTGCTGACGCAAGTATCCCCATGGTGGTCAGGATGTTGTTTTCCTGTGCCAGGCCTAGCTTGGTCTCCATGGAATGGACTGGCTGGATAAATCTGTGGGTGCCGACAGGAGGAAAGGAGGATGGTGTGGAGGTGACAGTGGTGGTCACTGACCTTTCTGAACCCACCACCACACAATCTATTTTGAGGTCAGGAATAAAGCGGTGGGGTGTTTTGGATGGGTCCCCAGAACAGTGCGTGCTGAAGATTTTGCAACAGTTGTGAGCCACACCCTCCCGCTACAGTGTCATGTCGGGAGTCTGCGACTGAAATGATCCTAGGGAATCTGAGCCTGCATGGCTCTGCTCCAGTACTCCTGGGTGCCAGGGATACTCAGAAACAAGGGAACTTCCAGGAGTTGGTGCAGAATTGAGTAATATATTTTATCATGACACTAGGAAGCCATCTCTCTGTTGTCACTGAGATTTTCTCTACAGGAACAGTTTAACGGCATGTTTTATCACACAAAAACAATCCATGGAACATCACATTCAGATTGTCCCAGTTATCCTAAAGCTATTTCTGTACTCCTTCTAGGATGCTGTGCTGAAATTTTAGCCAGCTCTAAACTATTCTTGGGATTTCACAACCAAAGTGAGACCTTGATCTCAGTGGAAAATGCATACTCTGTTAGAGATCTACACAAACAAGGCTGTGTTTCCATGGACAATCTTATATTGGAGATAGTACTTTTCCACATCAGTGGCGTCGCTTAGGGGGGTTCTGCAGGGGGTGAGTTGCAATGGGCTACAAGCTTTAGAGGGGCTACAAGCTGAGCTTGACAGTAGTGACTAAAATTGTGAAAAATGGGGTATGTAAGAATGGTAATACCATCATGTTATATTGTTGGAAAGGTACTTTTATGCAGAATACAATGAAACAAACTGCACTGGAATATCTATATTCTACCAAAAGTTATGGCCAATTAACCAGAAAATAAAAACATAAAATCCAGTGGAACAAAAGTGGATTTTCTTAACTTGAACCTTCCCATGTTATTGATGCCTCTGAAAGTCAATAAGATGTAATTCTAGTACTGTATGAAACTAAAAAGGTGTTAACCGCCCTCCGGAAAAAATTCCTGAGGGTAAGGGCGGTTCGGCAGTGAAACAGATTGCCAAGGGAGTTGATGGACTCTTCCTCACTGGGGATCTTCAAGCAGAGGCTTAACGAGCACCTGTCGGGGATGCTGTAGGGGGATTTCCTGCTGCAGGCAGGGGGTTGGACTAGATGACCTACTAGGTCCCTCCCAACTGTATGATTCTATGATTAATATGAATCAGTTATCATTTCCATATACATATATCATAGTACACTCACCCATGTTAATTGGGTATACGGCACTTCTAAGTGGTGCTCCTCTTCTATTTAGCAGGGAAAGAATAACCATTCCTGTTTGCCACAGCAGTTTCCCTAACCAATAAGGGACATAATTTTTATTTTTTTTACTTGATTAAATTTGATTTTGTTGTTGCGGGTGGGGGTAACAAAATCTTCTTCAACACCAGATAGCAAAAAGGTGCTTTAGCTATGCCACTAGAAGAACAAATGGTTGGTGAACTGCTGAGGAAGAAGAGGCAGGTTTCCCCCCAATTTTCTTTTTAAAAAATACCCAGGGATGACATCACTTCTGGGGCTACATTTTGAGCTTTGCATCGGGCTACATGATCATTAGCTATGCTACTGGTCTGCATATCCCTAACCCGTACCTCTGTTATTTGTCCCTATCAAATGAAATTGTTCTCACCATATCAATAGTTCTGGAATCCTATCTGTTCCTCAATCCCTTTGTGCCCCATGGAATATGTACCAAATGAAACTGAAGGTGTAGGATACAAGAGTCACAAGTACATATTAACAACTTCGGACAGGTTTCAAGCTCTTGTTAGCTCTCCAATTAAATCCATACCATCTGTGATCACTATCAGGATGATTAAAGTATGCCAACTTTGTATGGTATCAGCTTCCAACCAGTTGGAGTGTGTGGCTTTTCTTATACAGAGAAAATCTCTGTTGGGAAAAGTTCCCTCATGAAATGGACTCAAGAACCCCCATCTCTCTTATTTGTTTCCCTAATCACTACTTATTTATATATTTGATGGATTTGTACTCTCCATTTCCCATGCCAAAGCAAATGCCCAAAGCTGCTTACAAAGCTTGAGTTCCTCCCCTCCTGCTATCCTTACAACAATCCTGTGAGGTAGGTGAGGTTAAGTTTGAGTGAGTAGTCCAGGTGACCCAGGAAGCTTCATAGCCATGAAAGGGAATCAAACCTGGATCTTCCGGGTCTCAGTCCAACTCCTAAACCACTAACCAACTTTGCTCTGCCCAGATATTCTACCAAATTCCAGATTTCGTGTCTTGAGCCCTTCTGACTTAAACTTGATTGTGTAAAAGGGGATGCTAGGACAAGCAGGGAAATTCCCATTTCCTTTTGTCTCACTGAGTTTGGGAGCAATTCCTCTCTCCACCCCCTTGGAAAAATGAGCAGAATCACAAAACACTGGAAAAAGCAGGAACATAGTACAGTGTTGCCTACCACCAACAATATGTATTGATCAGGGGAGACATAAATTGTGTAACACCCATTTTTTGTATATTTATTTGCTAACCAAGGTGATTGGGGCAGGTAGGAATGGGAGCTGTGGTTCTGTTCACAATTGGATCTCCCCTTCCTCCTCCATGTCCTGTTTGACCAAGCAAGGAGGTCATGAGAGTTGAACTCCCAAGTTTTGGGGATGCAGGAGGCAGAGAAATAGGAGTGGTGGTGCTCGTGGTATGTGCACAAGCACCCCCTTCCCTACAAAAAAACAAAAAGAGGGGCTTAAATTTGGGTTTTGCTTCAGGCACAACTTTGGCTTGTTCTTCAAGCCTGAATAGTTTGGTCACATTTGTAAACATAGAAACTCCAATGCTTACTTTTAACTCCAGAACATTTGTAACAACTGGAAAGCAGCAGTCCTTGGAGTACCCACTTCTCATTGCACTACATTCTGAAAACACCCCATTTATTTCCACTCTCTGCTTCCTCTTCTTTAACATGTTACTCGTTCTTAAAACAATCCAACTGCTTGCTCTATGACTACTAAGCTTATTCAAGAACCTTTCGAGAACGACCCTTACCACATTCCACTCAAACTGTTGCACCATCATCGACACTGTATATTTGGAGTTGAACCTTTCTTAGAGTACAATCCTAACCATGTCTACTCAAAAGTAAGCCCCATTGAACACTTACTCCCAGGAATGGGTCTTACTCCCAGGAAAGTGTCTTTAAGATTGCTGCCATAGATGTTTTTAATGCTAGACAATGGAGTAGACATAGAAAGACAACTTGTTTTCTGCACAAAAACCTTTATTTAATGTACCTAGTCTAAACATTTGAAGAACCAGCTTGAGATTTGCAGTGTCACATGGAGGTGGAATTAACAGTGATGTCGTTGAAGCAGAGTTGATACTTTTCAAAGAAAACTAGGCTTATCCACATCATCACTGTGCCCCCCCCCATCCATTTGAATTTAATAATTTTGTGTTAGATTTTTTAAATAATTTACTATTTAATATATTTCTATCTCCCACCTACATGAAAGGTTCCTTTGCATTGGTCAACTCTGAACAAGATCCATACTCAACACAATGTCTGCCAGGACTCAGTGTTTAAGTGGGGTCTGGTATCTACTCAGTGCTCCTTGGCATAATATTCATTACATGGTGTCCAAGTGTCCATCAAGAGCTTATACTGACCCAGTGTCTGATTTTTTCAATGCAGACCACTCTGTCCTTGAATGGCTGGGTGGACTAGACATTAACATCCAATTTACCATAAGTTAATGTATTTGCAATCCTTTAAAATAAATATCCTATCTTTACAATTTAAAAACATTGTAAAACGTTCAAGTTATTTGAATTCAAGTACATGCAAAACATTCAAGTATTGAAATTCAAGTAATCCAAGTATTTTAATAACACCAACATTTTATACATTTTATAAAGGCATTTGTGAGGCTGAAAGAAAATATGAATACCCAGTTGTGCTTTGGTGCTGTTGCTCTTTTTTTGCATTGACCACAGTACATAGATATGTCAATGCAAGTGATCAAGATTGCTTCCTATGAGAAATAACAAAGCTGGCATTGTGTGTAAAACCATTGTTTGCATGTAAGCTTGTGACTCTGCATTTAGTTATAGAGTATTGCCAAGCATTTTGTGCCTGTATTGCTGGGAGGAAGAGGAAGGTGTGATCTCCCCTAGTGGGCTGGTCAGGGCAAAGGTCTCCTTTGTCTTTCCTTGTTATGTTAACTTATCTGACTGGGGAGGGCATTGGAGTAGGTAGGGGGACACATTTTTTCCTGTCTTTCTAACCTAGGTTATCAGGGGCCAACTGCATATGTGCAGACGGGATGTTTTGGTGCAGTCAGGCTATGAGCCAAATAGGTCATAGACTTTCCTCTCCCAGGTCTGCTTGTTTTTCATTCCCTCAAGCCTACAGAAACAGTCATAAGATACGTGTTTCTTTCCTTTCCTTATATTGCAGTGTATGAATTTAACCCCAGAGTACATTTCTAAAGGATAGGTCAATTACTCCGACCCATTTCAAAAAAGGAATCAGAGAAAGCAAAGGGTCCTTGTGACCACCTGTGCCTCCCAAAATAGTTCTCTCCAAACAGATTTGCCCTCAAACCATTGTAAGCAGAATGTAATTATACCCTAATGTTATTGTGAGAGAAATACATTTCATTGTGAGAAGTGGTTACATAATGATAGACCTACAAGCTGGGACTGCAGTCACAAACTGGACCAGAAGCTGGGGAGGCTGAGGCCGACCTAAACCAGAAAACTGGCATAAGAACATAAGAAGATATTTCACTGGATCAGGCCAAAGGCCCATCTAGTCCAGCTTCCTGTGTCTCACAGCGGCCCACCAAATGCCTCAGGGAGCACATATGACACCTGCACCCAGGTGCCCTCCCCTTTGACCCACGCTCAGTTACCCCAAGACATTGCTTCTAATTGTAGCACCTCAGAGGTTATGTTCTGCAGGGAGGAAACTGGCCTTGATAGTCTGGGAGAAGGGGAATGCTGACTGTTCCTTCTCCCACTAACTTTTCTCCTTCTCCACAGTATTGCTGACTTGGGTAAACTGTGCCAGTGTTCGCTGGGCCACCCGTGTCCAGGACATCTTCACAGCAGGGAAGCTTCTGGCGCTGGGACTTATCATTATTATGGGAGTGGTGCAGATCTGCAAAGGTGAGTCCCAATCCAGTCTACTGTGAAGATGTGGCAAGTAGTTTTTCCCAGTAGGCTGTAACTTACTTGCCACAAGGTTTTACCCTGGGATATAGGCAACAACCCTTAGTGAGCCATTTTAGTTTGGTATCCAGAGTGTCTTGTCCCAGTCTGTTTTGGAGAATATGCAGATACAGGAAAGGGGGATCGAGAACAGCCCTTTGACATTTCTGATGAATCTCCTCTGTGCATTTGATTTCTATCCACACAGGTGAATATTTCTGGTTGGAGCCAAAAAATGCCTTTGAGTTCTTCCAGACACCAGATGTAGGCCTAGTGGCATTATCCTTCCTGCAAGGTTCCTTTGCCTACGGGGGCTGGAACTTCCTCAACTATGTCACTGAGGAGCTAGTTGACCCTTACAAGTGAGTCTAAAACCTAAATGATGCCAGCTGGCAATAAAGAAGGATCAGAACTGCCTCAACACTTACCCCCTCTTCACCCTCATCTCTCCTCACAGGAACCTGCCTCGAGCCATCTTCATCTCCATTCCCCTGGTCACCTTCGTCTACGTCTTTGCGAATGTGGCCTATGTCACTGCCATGTCACCCCAGGAATTGCTGGCCTCCAATGCTGTTGCAGTGGTGAGGCCCCATGTACTCCACCATGTAATTCACCTTTCCCCACCCCCAGTGACCAGTCGGAAAGTGGCTCAATATATGTTTTTTCCTTGTTCCCTTTCACACAGACATTTGGGGAAAAACTCTTGGGTGTCATGGCCTGGATAATGCCCATCTCTGTGGCCCTTTCCACCTTTGGAGGAGTCAATGGATCACTCTTTACTTCATCTAGGTGAGTACGGCTGCAATCCTAAGAGCACTTTCCTGGGAGAAAGCCCCACTGAACTCAATGGATCTTCCTTCTGAGTAGACTCAAATAGGATTACTCTGTAAATTTGGCCTCTGAGAGACACACTGTAGCATCTTCATTCACAGGTTCTCTATTCAGAAATCCGCACTTTCTGATAATGACCCCAGCCCAGATCTTAGTAATGCTCTCATTCTGGCTCCTCTGTGCCAAAACACTTATAGAAGGAACTAAAATGTTACTTCAGCTCAGAGACTTTGTCGTCCTGTTATATTGTGAAGCTCTTCTTACCACAAAGGCCTCTGGAATCAACATCTACCTACCTACCTATCCATGTATCATCTACCTACCTATATACCTACAGAATTTATATACCACTTTTCAACTGAAAAGTTCACAAATCTTCTCCTTTGTTGATCAAAATGGGGCAACAATCTTTCATCTCTCGGGTAGTATTTCTGATATCATCTCTCTTTCATTCCCAAACAGACTCTTTTTTGCTGGAGCCCGGGAAGGTCATCTCCCTAGTGTACTGGCCATGATCCATGTGCGACGCTGTACCCCAATACCTGCTCTGCTCTTCACTGTGAGTCAACACCCAGAAGCTTTTGTCCTTTAAGGCTGTTGGGGTGCATGTGGGGTGAGGGGCAGATGTAATCCAGAGCAGGATTTGTGATTTGGCTGGTGATTGCAATGGAAATCTCTGGCAAGGACATTTTCAAGGGAACTGTCAGGGTGAAAGGGTGGAAAGTATCTATTTGGCAGCCTCTGCTGCCTATATCAGTTCCTGCAAATTTAACATAATTTCTTTTTTTCTTGTTATGTCTTGGCAGTGCCTTTCAACATTGCTTATGCTAGTAACAAGTGACATATATACCCTGATCAACTATGTGGGTTTCATCAACTACCTCTTCTATGGGGTGACTGTGGCTGGGCAGGTTGTGCTACGCTGGCGGGAACCTCACAAACCCCGTCCAATCAAGGTAAGAAATCCTCTGCCCTCTTTGCCCTATTATCTTTATAAGGCAGTGACAACAGCTATTCTTCTGTGACTGTTTGGCAGTGACCACATATATTTCATGCAAGGTGGATGGACTTAAATCAAAGCCATTTATATTTTTATTTAAATCCCTACAAAAGAACTGTAGTTTTAAATCACAGGTTTACATCAAATTTCCATGTACAGTATTCTTGAATAAGTGTGTATACCAATAATCTGTAATAAAACTTCAACACATCTATGTGCCACTAAATAAAACCTCTGCACTGACATGGAACACAATGCAAAAACTTTGGTCATGTAGCACAAATGCCTTTTATACTTCAGGGAATATTTGTGAAATTGACAGTGCAAGCCTGTGCATGGCTACTTAGAAGTAAGTCCCATTGTATTCAAAGAGGCTTATTCCCAGGAAAGTGTACATAAGACTGCAGCCTAAAGACTCAATCCTAACCATGTTTACTCAAAAGAAAGCCCCATTGTGTGCAAAGGGTCTTACTTCCAGGAAAGTGCCTATGACTGCAATCCTAAAGATACCTTCCTGGGAGTAAGACCCATTGCACACAATGGGGTTTACTTTTGAGTAGACATGGTTAGGATTGTGCTCTAAGACTTTCTGTTCTGCAGTCTTTCTGGGTACACATAAGGATTCTAGCAAAATTACTTATTTGAAGAACCAAGGTTGTAATCCTATACACACTTTATTGGAAATAAGCCTAATTGAAAAATGGGACTTACTTATAAGTAAGGATACTTCTGAAAAGGATTCCACTGTAATTGCACAGAACATTTCAGAAGTACAGGCTGGTAGTTGGGCAGAAGTGTTTTTATCTACTGTGGTTTCCCGCATGAACCCTGCCACCCCACCCAAGTGATGACAGGTCCACCTCCTCTGACCCATATCTCCTTTCTCCCTGCTAGGCAGAGCTGTAGCTTGTCCTGCCAAACTTTTCCTTGCATCCTCCTACCTGCTTGTTCTAGCCCAAACCCAACCCATTTCTCTCCTCCCTCCCCAGGTGAGCCTGTTCTTCCCTATAGTTTACCTGCTGTTCTGGGCCTTCCTGTTGGTGTTCAGCTTATATTCAGAACCTGTGGTGTGTGGCATTGGCCTGGCCATCATGCTGACAGGCGTGCCCGTCTACTTCTTGGGAGTACACTGGGAGAACAAGCCACCTGCTTTCCACACTTTCATTGGTGAGTCACGGGCAGATGGGAGAAGCCCCACGGGGGTGTTGAGTTTAAACAGGAAAAGTGATGCCATTGCTTCATCTGTTTATCTCTTTTTTCCCACAGATGCAGTGACTCGAGCAGGGCAGAAGCTTTGTGTTGTTGTGTACCCCCAGATGGATGCCGCGAAATCGGAAACTAGCCTCAGTAAAGAGACCAAAGAGCAGCTGGAGCCAATGTGTGTGACTGAAGACTGCAACTCTTAAAACTGACCCACTCTAAAGCTGGCTGAAGTAGTTCAAACAGCCAGCCATGGACTGCACACAGCCCTTGCTAGGGCTGGAACTCCCTCCCTGCTCCTCACCACTGCAGGCTGGGACTTGAATCACTGGGTATGCTCTGCTAGATCCCGTCCCACCCAATCACTGTCCCTCCCCAGCTTCTTTTGGTAAGCCCTGCTGGGTCTGGAGTACCCCACATTCACCATTCCTTGCTCACTTCCAACAGTGCCTCTGGCTGGGACTGGAGGAAACTGGAGCTCTCCTCAAAGCCAGCGCCCCGCACCCACATCCCCCATGCACCCTGATCAAATGACCTTCCTGGTCATGGCCTTATATTGTTGGGAATACACTGTTTGGGTTTGAACCTTGTTTGGGGCAGAAGACTTCCTTGGGTTTTGTGTCCTTGTATTTTTTCATGTTTTCTCTCTCTTTTTTGATGTAATAAATTAAGCTTGACTTGCCATATTGATTGTTGTAATTGCTGGCTTGTAGGATGTTGGGATGCCATCTACTACACCCTTTTCTGCCCCACAAGTTCCAGTTCTCTACTCTGGACCTATTTGCCAGAGACTGATAAAACTGGGCAAAGCGGTATATGAACCATCTTGTTCTGTGTTGATGGCAGTTGCCAGTCTCCAGTACAGGCTTTTTTAATTAAGAAAACCAACTTTCACTTTGGTTCTGTCTGTAAAATTGCCAAAAGGATATACAATTCTTTCCTAAATAGATCCTTTTTGTAGTAGCTGACACACAAGTGCCCTACAGTCCCTATCCAGGGCCAAAGGTAGCTGGGAGGAGTTCACTCTGCGCACCTGCAACAAAGTTAGAGCATACAGTTTTCAGAAAGGAGGGTCACTTCAACACCCCCAGGTATTCCTGCCATCTACAAATGTAGGGTTGCCATATGTCCCCCAAAACAGGGACAATCCCATTTTGGGGGCATTGTGTTCACACACTGGCAAATGGGACAGAGGGTCCTGTCCCAATTTTGTGGAAGAGAACTATGGTAACTGTATACGAAGACAAAAGCCAATTACATACCGAGTGAAGGAGAATTTCCTTTGTCTGCCCTAAATCTCCTAGTACTTTCATTGGACAGTCCCAAGATCTACTATCATGGGACAGAGTAACATTTTTTCCACTACAAGCATCATATAATTCCTCTCATCGCCCCCTCTTCTGTTGTTTTTTTTCTACAGTAAGTCCAGATTTTTTACTGCTTCATAACAAAAGTGTTATGATCCTAGTTACGTGGTATACCTCTGGGTTTCCAGAATACATAGGGGAAATTTGCTGGAAATTTGGCCAGGGGGCTTCACTTATTCACTCTTGGGGACCCACTCATGGCAAAATTTGCCTAAAAAGAATCACAGTTGTCATCATTGCCACACACTGGCTGGAATAGATGGACTTGATTCTCTATAATTATTTAGTCTATCATAACGAACCTTTTTGTAAACTCCCAGTAATAACAGACCTCTTGTTGCAAGACTCGGGGCATTCCTAACCCATTTTAGGTGGCATAACAAACCTGGCATATCTTCCTGTGGTGGTATGAGTTATGGGATATAAATGTGATGTTCATCAGACAGTGGGACGAAGGGGTAGGTTAAACATCCCCCTACTATAGGGTTGCCATAGTTCTCTTCCACAAAATCAGGACGGGACCGTCATGCTTGCCAATATGTGAACACAATCCCCCAAACCAGGACTGTCCCTGTTTTGGGGGACATATGGCAACCCTACCCTACTATGTGCCGCTGGTCAGTACTGGTCAGCTGCTGATTTCAGTTAAAAACATATTTAATGCAATGTGTATGACCAAAATAAGCATAACAAGAAATAATGGGATGATCTCCCATTGTGTTTTCCTCTGGGTTTCCTATGGGGGAAAAGCCTTGTATGGAGCAGTGCCAATGCTTTGGGGAGGAGTCACTTTAATCCATTAGCTTCCAGCATCAGAAGTTTTTTAATACCTGACTTTGGACATAAACTAACTCATAAACTAACCTCCTCCTAACTTCCTTTCCATCCATCTTTAGGACCAAAAAGGGCATTAGAAGTTGCAAGTCTCCATCCACCTCTGCTTTCACAGTTCCTGTAGCTCTATTTGTACTGTATTTCCTAGCCTCAGTGCGCCACCAAATGGTACCAAAAGACACTGCAAGACAGTGCCATTGGGGTCATGACCCCAAATAAGTGGCATAGGTAGAAAAGGGTGCAACACTTTAAGTTAAATCCTAGAAATTTGAGCCCATTCATTCATCCAACTTCCACCTCTAATGTGTTTATTTAAATTTTATATTTAAATGTTATATTTAAATTTTTTTTCCAGCTCTATACACCAGTATTTAATGTGGCCCTGCAGATATTGAGAGGTAGGTAGCAATTCTGACCTTTGTGGACGAGTAAACTTGCAATTAGTGAATTTGCATATAGAAGTCCAACCTTGATATACACTGATTTTTTATACAGGTTTGACTCCACACTGCAAATCACAGTTTTAAAAACTGCTTTCTCACTATTGTAGAGAGACAATCTTGCAAGCTATCATTCCATTAGACAAAGGCAGAGGGTCTTTTACATTTCTAATTGCTGACTACAACAGTAAAAAAGCTGTTTTTAAACAATTGTGAAGGTGATACACTATTTTCAGTTGCTTTTATTTAACACATTTTTTGTATCAGAGAGTCTTTTACATTTCTAATTGCCGACCCGGGTCTCGAACCCTGGCCTGCTGGTTAAGGCGCTGTGCCTGTTAACCAGCAGGCCAGGGTTTGAGTCCCGGGTCGGCCCCACAAGACAGGGTGAGCTCCTGTCAGCCCAGCTCCGCGACGCCAGCTGGATCCAATCGTATTGACTCTGTCTTTCCGTTGGACTAATTCAGTGGCGTGGAGAGGAGGGATTTGCTGCTTGGGTAACAGCCTATCCTCCATAACAATCCAACCCAGGCTTTCATGCTCCACATGCAGCGTATAGCATGATACCATAGTCTTTCAAGACTGAAGAAGGCCTGCTGCTGACTACAACAGTAAAAAAGCTGTTTTTAAACAATTATAGAAGTGATGCATTATCTTCAGTTGCTTTTATTTAACACATTTTTTGTATCAGCAGGGAGTCCCTGTAGATATTGATGTATGACCTTAATTAGGTTGTTAGGACCAATGCAGCAGTTCCATTAGGACCAATGGAGGAGCAAGAAACTTGGAAGTGGTTCTTCTATCTATTTCCACTGTATTTTATCCACTGGTTTTTTTTAATTCATGGAGGTTTTGGAATGGAACCCTAATTCCATTTAGGAATTAGGAACGAGGGACACCTGTAGAGAGAGCTAACTGTACCTGCAAAGCAGATGAGGGTCCTGTAAGATCAGTCTGATTGCTCTTGCACCTCAGAAAGAGGAAGGAAGGGTGAGAAAGACTCGGGAGGAAAGGAACAAGACTGAGAAAAAGAGGGAAGAAGTCTCAGACGGGGAAACGGAGCACAAAGGTGGACGTGAGTGCTGAAGAGAAGAGGGACAAAGCTGTAACAAACAAGAACAACTCCAGATGTCCCAAAAAACAGTAGCCCAAGATACCAGCACGATCAGAGACGAGGAGAAGAAATTGGGGTGAGGACACAAATCACAGACCACATCTCAGCCAGTGGGAATAAGCTGGACTGGGAAGGAAAGGACGGCCAAGAGGGATCCTGAACAAAAAGTCCGGCTGCAATCAAGGCTGCAATCAAGGGATCTGGAGGCCCTAAAAGGATAGAGGAAGAAGTCACAGAATTGGATATTGCACCATGAGCCAAGGAGGCTATTTTGAGGGTGAACGGCACTATCAGGCGTTGGAAATGGCTCCCACTAGGCCCAGTGGTCCTGATCTGGGGGCCCCACTCTGTGAGCCAGACCTGGCCCCGTACATTGGAGATGAGCAGTTACTTTCGGAGCTGCTCCAAGGGACCCCACAGCGGGTGCCCAAGGGGGCTCCTTTCCCCAATTACTTCCCTGGGGAGCCGTATCCCTTTCTATCTTATGGAGGGGAACGCAAAGGTCTCAGTGCCTTTGACCCACGCTCAGTTGCGGTCAAGGAGGAGCCACGAGGAGGAGATGTTGGCCGGGCAGGTGGACGCATCCCGTACAATGCCGTGCACTTCCCAGCAGCACACTGTGCCCAGGTGGCCCTCACCCAGCCTGGGGTGCGGGCTGGACAAGCCCTGAGAGTGCTCAAGGTAAGGAAGTTGAAGCTGCCCACTGCACTATATGTATTTTTAAAAATTTCCTGTCTATATAGATTTTTAAAAATTTCCCAGGTGCTTGAATGTACCATGCAAGAGATGGAGGCATTTCTGAGCTGTTCCACCACCATTTTGCTCCCACAGCCTGAATGGTTGTGGCAGGGTGTTTGCACGGGGCATTCAGGTGTCTGCTAAACGTAGTGCTTTGCTCCCACTCTAGCTACACCATTGCCATGAGGAACCTTCTTGCTCCTCCATGTTGACTCGTATCTTAGAAGTAGGCTCCTCTTATTCTCCATCCCACATTATACTGATGTAGCATAGCAAAGACGGAACCTACTTTCTCTGTTCAAATTATCCAATTTTCCAAATTGGGACTTTCTCCATTCAAATTTCACCTCTGCCACAGACTTCGCTTGGCGGTCTCAGGCAAGCCATTATGGGCGCAATCCAGAGTAACTACAGGGAGTCTTTGCTCCGGTGTAAGAACAATTTGCTCTGAATTGCAATAGGAATTTCCCATAGGTTTTCACTAGGTAGTGCAGTAACTACGGGTACACGTAATGTCTCTTACGTGCTCCCGTAGTTTCTCTGGATTGTAGGGTTAGTCTTCCTAATTGCAAAATAGCAATGATATTTTCTTACAATGTTGCTAGAAAATCAGTGGGACAAAGCATTGGAAAGCACATGGAAAATGCACAAAAAGCAGCCACTTCTGGATTGATTTTATTTTGTAAAGTGCTTTATGAAAAACTTTGGATTTTGGATGGACAAGAGAGACAGACTGACTGCTGATTGACTGACCTTTATTGGCATAAAATAAATAAGTACCTAAATAAAAAGTCTGATACAATAAATAGCATACTGGAGAACAGAAGAGAGGGGGAGAAGGTAAGGGATAATAATATCATTCTTACAATATCATGACAAGTATGACAAATGTTGGATCCCGGCTCTTTCCGATCCAAAACCTTCACCTGACTATCCACTCCTGACTATCCTTGGAATTCCTGAAATTCAGCTCACACCCTCCTAAACTGGGACCCTCCATGTTCCTCAGCCCCACATGCATCCCATTGATGCAGCACTGGGTGGAGATAGAGCAAATGACTTCAAGACAAGGAACAGAGTTTGCACAGTTTGGAAATCTAGATACAAAGCATCCAAAGCTGGACCAGGAGCAAATGAGTACCTGGTCAGGTTGCCAGATCTACACTTAAGAAGATCTGCACCTAAGCAGCTTGGGGTGCAAAAGCAAGGTTGGATGTTTCCAAGCACGGGATGTCTGGGTCTGAGAGCAGCTCCATTCCAGGGTCCAGGAAAGTTGATGGTCCTAGAAAGACTCTGTTAAGAAGGAATCAAGAGATGGAAATTCTGGATCTCTGAAATTAAATGGCAACAGTAGAGGTTAGAAGGAGAGAGAAGAACCCAAGCAAATAAGTCTGCAATTGTTAGCAGAACTTGGGCTATAGGTTCACTGGGGTGGGGGTTAGGGTTAGACACTAGTTTTTGTGACACACAGTATAGGAGGCCAACTTATCACTCCTATGATGGACATCCTCTCTTGCAGTGGACAGGCAATGCCCCATGCAGTGGGCATGCTGATGTACTGGTTTTATTGACTATAATATATGATAGCATAGAGAGATATTTTAATGTGGTTTCATTTTATTCTGCATAGGGTTGCCATATGCCCCCCCCCCAAAAAAACAGGGACAATCCCGATTTGAGGGGATTGTGTTCACATACTGGCAAATGGGACAGAGGGTCCTGTGGATTTTGTGGAAGAAAATTATGGCAACCCTAATTCTGCATGAAAATTCACACCAATAGATATATAACTTGATTCCCCCTACAATCCAGAGTAACTACGGGAGCACATAAGAGACATTACATGTACCCGTAGTTACTGCACCACCTAGTGAAAACCTATGGGAAATTCATATTGCAATCCAGAGCAAATTGTTCTTACACTGGAGCAATGACTCCCCATAGTTACTCTGGATTGTGCCCTCCATCAATTATAACTTGATGATTTACAGCTTTGAGAACAACAAAATTTAAAAAATTTAGGTTTCAGAAGAGTGTTCTTCCCTGCTAGCGGATGTGTTGACATTGTACAGAGTTGCAGGGCTACCTCTTAGTTTACCCAGTTCCCCTGTAGGGAGGCAGATTCCCTAATACCTACCAGCAGCACACCGTTACCCACTGCTTGGAAGTGGGGATGAATGACATGCTCTGATCCCCAAAGTTCAGTGCTGGAGCAGTGGATGAAAATCTGTCATGGAAAGGCCTTCAAGAATATATCTGAGCTCATTCTAAAAGGAAGATGATCCAGGGATTAGAGGACCTGCCCTATGACGAGGCATCATATTGAGGTTTTACATCGAGAAAAATTATTAATGCATGATGGGGGGATATGGCAAAAGGTTAATAAAATTATTCGTGTTATGAATACAGTAAGTGGAGAGAATTGCTCTGCTGTTATGTTTAAATTCTGCATCATGCAGTGGAACAGATGGGCAGGATTTTTGTGACCGATCAGACAACTGATCTGTGGAACTCACTGCCACATGATATGGCAATGCCCACTAGGTGAGATGACTTTAAAAATGGGGGTTAGAGACTTGTAGCCACTATGGGTTGTTAGAATACATATGTTCAAAAGGAGATGCCGCTGAATTAGTTGTACTAGCTCTGCAAACAGGGTCTTTCCTAAGTGGGGCTCCTCTGATATTCAACAGGGAGAGTGTGACTGCCTTTCTTTACTGCAGCACACTATCTTTTCCATTGACTGCTGGTTTTTCTTTTATAGGTTGCAAGCTCTTTTGGGAAGGGGACCATGTAGTTAACTGATATTTTTAAATATATATAAGTATTTTAAATAATAATAATATGTATTGCTACAGAGAAATGTAGGGTGGTTTTTGCCTTTGCACTCTGCTTTTAGGCTTAAGTGACGGTATCCATAAGAAGAACCTCGAACAATGGCCCATCTAGTTCGGCTTCTTGTATCTCACAGTGACCCACCAGATGTGGGTAAGAAAAATAGATATCCTAGTGCCCTTCTTGCATCTGGCATTCTCATATAGCCTACTTCTTGATTGATTGATTGATTGATTGATTGATTGATTGATTCATTCATTCATTCATTGATTCATTCACTCATTCATTCCAGAACCAGGAGTTTGCACATACCATCATAGCATGGAAACTATGATGGACTTTTCTTCTAGAAAGCTTTCCAATCCCCTTTTAAAGGCATCTGGGCCAAATGCCATCACAACATCCAGTAGCAAGGTGTCCCACAGAGTCTCATCTGCAACATTTTTTTAAACACCTACAGAACTGTATGTACGGAAACGTACAAACCACAGCCTCTCCAGTCCCTCTCTTTCTCTCCATAGGGCCCTTCCTGCAGCCCATCCCCACCTTGCAGCACCCCGAAGGGGAAGAAATCAGTGAATAAAGACAGCTTGGAGTACCGGCTGCGCCGTGAACGTAACAACATTGCTGTGCGCAAGAGTCGTGACAAGGCCAAGCGCAGAGTGCTGGAGACACAGCAACGCATGGTGGAACTCCTCGGAGAGAACGAGAGGCTCCGCAGCCGTGTGGAGCAGCTGATGCAGGAGACAGAGACCCTACGGGATATTTTCCGCCAAGTGCCTGAGGCTGCTGGCCTCATAAAAGGGCTCGGGGCGTGCAGCTGAAACCAACCAGAGTGGCAAAGTGGGCCAGGGTGGAGGTGCTCAGAGCTGATGTTTTAACCAAGAAGGGGTGGGAGTTGAGTGTGTAAATAAAGGATTTATTGAGTTACCCATTTGCTTTATTATTTGTAGTATTTATATTATTGTACTTGCGTTCTGATGATCCACTCACCGCCTTTCACTGATTCCTAGAACTCATTCATTCAGTACGTGTTCCACTCTTTCAACTTCTCTCTGCTGTACTAAACATTGTCCTCCCCTATGTTGTCTAATCCCATTCCCAAAGAAGTTAATGAAAATCTATTTGCAGAAATGGTTGTTCTGCAACAGGAATTTGAAAGATAAAAAGGGGTAGTTACAATTTGCTAGCTAAAAAACCCTTGGAAGCAACAGGTCGATCCTCAGAGACATGAAAGAGTTGCAATGGTCACCTCCAGCCATCACCAGCAAGTACGACCCAAGTGTGGTGTATTCCTGATGGTCCAGGAGCTATGGAAAAAAGTAGATATTCTATGGAGAAAAGTATGATGGAAAAGTCCTTCAATCTGATCTTCAGTGGCATAGCTAGAGGGGGTGGAGCAGTTAGTCTTGGAGGGAGTTTCACCGTGACATGCAAGCAGAGGAGCAGGAGTGGGAGGTCCACTACTGATGGAGATGGATATCACCAATCTGATTCCTGAGGCAACAGCCTCAGTTGGCCTCAAGAATGGCCGGCCCATTTTGTTGTCATACCAAACCTTGGAGTGGCCCATTGACATTAATGGGCATGAGATTTTGGAAAGTATAAAAGAGATAAAGCCTCTTGGAATTCACTGCCTTAAGATACGGGGTCGACCATGAATTCAGACGGTTTTAAAATGGGGTTGGACCAATTAATGGGGAAGGCTTGACACTGCCTCTGTTGAACCTCCGTGTTCAGAGGCAGTCTACCTCCAAATAACAATCGGTGTAGATTTTAATTGGTTCCAACACAGGTCTTGTGTTTTAAGTCCCCACATAAGTTGTCTGATCTTAGATCCTCTTGGAGATCCCACTCCAAGAATTTCGGGGGGGATCCCATATTTTTGCAGGATTCGTTGCAGTCATGCAGGACTCCTGGATCCCTTTCTTCAGGCTCAATACCTACCACTTCCCATCCCCTGCTGCACACAGGCAAGGGTTGCACAAGGCGCAAGTTGATGTCACAACCTTTTGGACGGAGGTGATATTTCTAACCTCCGCACCACACTGGAGATCTTGAGATGCCCCCAATGCGTTCCTTCTCAGATCCCCAAATTTTGCAGAAGACTCCAGAATTCAGATCTGGGATCTCTGCTCCGCTGCCAAAGTGGCAACCACCAGCTGCCCTCCCCATGGTCTCAAAACGGGGTCCAAGGAGCCAACCTCAAGGTAAGACGCTTCTGTTGCTTAGCTTATGAAACAACCTGTTGCGCCACCAGGATGGAGAAAGACGCCTGCCACAAACCACGACCTTCTTCTCCCTTCCCTCCTCCCCCACCAGCACATGAAGAACCTCAACCCAGACCAGATGAATGGTGATGATCCCACGCAAGAGGGGACAAGTGACCCCTGCATGCCATACGTCCAGGTTACTTACCTGCAAATGAGACCTGATCTCCGCTATAGGGGACAAAGCACCCTATCACCTTGCTCCATTTCTGTACCTCAAACATCTCCCCTACCCCATCCCCCAAGTCAGGCTCATTGCAACGGGCCTGGTTTGTGAAATTTTCAGTGCACCGTTGCTTCCTTCTGCTCTTGATGGTCTTTCTTCCATCCCAGTGTGGGGACCCACAGAGCGATGGATGCAAAGAAAAGGGGTTCAGTGCTACACCCTGCCCACCATCATCTATTTATAGATGCCCACTTTGGTGGACCTACTCACCAAAGTGTCAACCTTGCCGCATTAAAAGATGGCAGCTTGGTCTGATGGCAGTGTCGGGTCTGAAAAGATGGCAGTGTCGGGTCTGACACTTGCAATGGGTTAAACGGTGCCCCTAAGAACATCCTGGTGGGTTCTCATGTTTCCTAACATGGATCAGAACTGCTCCACGGCTCCGTTTAGCTCCCAGCACCTGGAATGGAGAGGCTCTTTGAGTGCCGCAGTGACACTTCCTACATGACTGACCGCTTCACCCCCCTCCAGCTACACCACCACTTGGCCACACTCAGGTCTGGTCTACATAGGCTGCAATCCTAAGGACAGTTTCCTCAAAGCTTGAACACAATGGGGCTTACTTTTGAGTAGGCATGGTTCAAATTGTGCTCATAGGCAGTCAAATGCAACGGGTGAATTCTGCAGCACTAAAGCTGCACAGCT
The DNA here is from genome assembly GCA_030015325.1 of Cryptoblepharus egeriae. Lineage (NCBI taxonomy): Eukaryota > Metazoa > Chordata > Lepidosauria > Squamata > Scincidae > Cryptoblepharus > Cryptoblepharus egeriae. The sequence continues at coordinate 105,493,080 of JAREYC010000004.1, read as the reverse complement.
GGTGCAAAATTTAATTTTACTGCCTACAACGAGTTATATGACAATAATAATATGAAAATGGGTTTATGTTACGATTTTTACCTAATTGCACTATTTTATGCATCAATGGGTTTATGTTGCATTTTTAATTACAATATAGTAAACTAAATACTGACCTATACTTAGAATCAAAATACCACGTTGACTCAAATCTAATGTGCAATTGAATGTAATGTGCACCCCGATTTTGGAGACTAAACCCAGCTGGGAAAAGTGCATTAGATTTGAATAAATATGATATTAATGTTAATATCAGAGATAACTTCCTATATGTTTGGTGATGGTGAGGAGTATAACTGATCACAACTGCAAGATACAAGTTTTTCCCACTTCCTACAGTGCTAGTTTTCTTCTCGCAGGGTGTTTTTACAGACAAGGATTTCTATATGTGTTTCTCTCACACCTATGCCTACAATCCTTTTGGCCACCTGATTCTGCTGCATATGTAACCAGATCCCGTGGGCCACTAGCCATGCTCAGCCCAAAGAGGATCCCTCTGATTGCATCACCTGTGGCTCTGCAGAGTTACTGTGGTGCAAAAGCAGCGCACCATTGCCAATAGGTGCACTTAGTTTTGCAGGTAACCTCCCCAGGGTGTGCAAGTGGTTCCCCCCCCCCTTTGGAGCCGTTCCAGGCTGTGGGAGCAAAACAGATGCATGCATGCATGGCGCAGGGTGCTTTGCGTTGCTGGATCCAATGATCTTGCAATGGCCTCTAGCGATCAAGGACGGAATTAACTGTCTGTATAATTATTTCCTCCTAGTTGCTTTTGGTAGGCGTTCCCTTCTGTTGGTGTAGCCACACTAAAGCTGTTGGAAGGAAAGTGTCAGCCACAGAAAGGTTCCCCATTACAGGGCCTTGTTAGCCCAAAGGGGTTGCAAAGCAGCCTTAAAATGGGAATTGATGTCCTGCAAATCTGCTTATCCCCCATCTATTTGCCTGGGCAGCATTCTCGCCGTTCGAAACCAGGTTCAGTTCCAATCTTTTTACAAGCCAGCCAGCCAGCCAGCCTCGCAGGGTTGTTGTGAAAAAGGAAAACAGTCAAAAACTAGACACTCTCCGAATTAGAAAGACTATGGCTGCACTCTTAAAGGCACTTTCCTGCAGGGTGAACTAAAAAGGAGGACAAGGGCCGCAATCCTAAAGACAATCCTAAATAAAATACATTCAAGCATGCATTTTTTGAAAAAGTCTTGAGGCGACACTGGGCGGAGCCAGTCTGGGGGATTCTTGGGGGGGGGGAGTCAAACTGGGGGACCCATCTCTCTAAAAAATGGGTCCCAATCTAAAAGGTTTGAGAACCACTGCAATAGGTTGTTAAAAAGATGGCACCCTTGAGGGGTGTGTGTGATACCAGTAGTGACCAAAATGTCTAAAATCCATAGAGCATATCCAGAGTAAGTACCTCTTACGTCTTCATGTAGTTACTCCGGATTATAGGGTCTGAGGATGTAAAATCCCATTATTGCACCTTATGCCTGCAATGGTCTCCTAGAAAGCCTCTGATACTCAATCTCCTTCCACTCCTTCATCAACATTCATGTATCTTCTGAAGATGTGGCCCTGATCCCCGTCCATTACAGGAACAGCATCTGGGTATCTCAAATAACATAACCGGCTGCTATCGTTCCTCTTTTGCGTCTGGTGTAACAGTTGGCAAACGTGTTGGGTAAGGCCAGGATCTGTCACATCATTCATTTTAAAAAATACTCATCACACGGAGGACACTATATAGATAATAATTTTTAAAAATCCAACAGAGAAGAGTCAACATCATCAAATGTATACATTTTTTTAAATGCACGTGCAAAAATGTATACAAATATATATATATATATTTTAAATGCACGTGCATGAATGTATTTTATTTAGAGCCCAATCCTATGCCTGTCTACTCAGAGGTAAGGTACATTATTGTCAATGGCGATTACTCCCAGTAAAGTGTGAAAAGGATAGCAACCATACAGTGCAATCCTAACCATGTCTACTCAAATGTTAGCCCCATTGTACTCAATGAGTCTTACTTCCAGGAAAGCAGGGTGACCATATGAATGGATTTTTCCAGATCTGACCACTTTTTTTAGCCTTCTGTCTGTATGTCCTCCAAAAGATCTTCCTTGTCCTACATTTTGGCTTCATTTTGAACTTTGCAATTGCCAAGTCATATGTTGTTGGATTTGTATTGAAGAGCAGAATCCAATGCAAAAATCGGTTTTGAAATCCTCAGGGATTTCCTCTTTCTGGGTCTGGATCTGACTGCAAGAGTGGCCACAGTTAGGCATGTGTTCTGACATGAGTTTCAGATGTTATCACTGCTGTTTCGGAGGTGACCAGAGAAGATCCAGAGCTGTTGTGGAGACTCCACTCTAACCCTACAATCCAGAGTAACTACGGGAGCATGTAAGAGACATTATGTGCATGTAGTTACTGCACCACCTAGTGAAAATCTATGGGAAATTCATATTGCAATCCAGAGCAATTTTTTTTACACCAGATGCAAGGACTCCCCGTAGTTACTCTGGATTGCGCCCTAAGATGCACTAGCTTCTCCACTCCATGTCATGACTCCAAGACTGGAGATACGTCAGTCCGAGGAAGAGGTGATGGACACAACATTGTGAATATGACCTCAAGGGATTCACCTGAGCTGCAGGAGCTCAGGGCTAATATTCATGCTAAAATTCTAAAGTATGTAAGACGCTGTGCCTGTTAAACAGCAGGCCAGGGTTCGAGACCCGAGTCGGCCCCACAAGACAGGGTGAGCTCCTGTCCTTAGCCCAGCTCTGCGACGCCAGCTGGATCCAATCGTATTGGCTCTGCCTTTCCATTGGACTAATTCAGTGGTGTGGAGAGGGGGGATTTGCTGCTTGGGTAACAGCCTATCCTCCATAACAATCCAACCCAGGCTTTCGTGCTTTGCATGCAGCGTATGCAGCGCTGAGCACGATACCATAGTCTATTAAACTATTAAAGTTATTAAAACTATATAAAGTTATTAAAACTCTTAAACTGTTAATAAAGTTATGGCCAGAATTTGAACACATTTCCTGTCTCCTGACTCTTATTTATAGTGTTCTGTGTTTTATTTCTCAAAAAAGCAGGCATCTGAACATCCTGGTAGATCTCTGTTGCTGAGTAGACCTGGATGTACAGCAAGAAAGAAGCAGGAAAAGATCCGTGCAAGATCTCTGCAAGCCAATCCGTATTTTCCCTGGACGTGCATGCCTTTTTTCAAGGCTTCTACCAGGAAAGTGGTATAGCTCTGCAAAGGCTGTACCACCCCAGATGTCAAGAAAGAACTGGATATTTGGAATCTTTCCTGAGATTAAAATAAATTTCTGGGCATGATAGAGGATAATCAAGAAAATTTATTACACCTTTTCTCCTGCTTGCTATATCAATGAGGAAATGTCCTGCAAAAAGAAGGCATCTGGTAAAGGTATTTTTAAAAACCAAAACTGCTGTAACCCCCCCCCCCAAAAGGCATTAAAACCCCTAAGGGAAGTGGGCATGAGATGAGGCTTGAGTAGAGGGAGAGTCTGGATGCTCACAAAGTTTTACAAACTTTAAAAGATCCCTTTACCTGTCGATTCAATTTCAGTGTTGGGGGCTGCCTTTTGAAGCACTTTCAATTTGCAAGTGCCTGGGATCAGGGCCATTCTGGAGACTTGTACCCCCCTGGGCTGCACCACTCCCTTGCACCTTCCATACCAGACATGGCATATCTGCTTACTCGTGAGTAAACGTGACTGCAGTTTAACTTTCTATGGCCTTCAGTGTGAGGAGGAGGGAATCAAGCACGATACCATAGTCTTTCAAGACTGATGGATGCCAAGTTCATTGATCAAGACCCCTCTGGTGGCCTTGGATTCCTCTCAGCCTCCTCTTTCCGGCAGACTAAGGCATGTCTGCCTACTCATGAGTAAAGCCATGATATGCAAATGTTGGGACTTTTTTTTAGTTTTTTGGCATTAACTTTGGCTAAGAAGGTACTAATTCAAAACAGATTGTTGTGTTGACTCTGCTCTTCAATACAAATCGACATATGGCACAATGGGGCAGTGTGCACCTTTGTTAAGTTCCTTTTCGGGGGTCCCACAGCCCCCCTGGGTGCGTCACCCCCCGGCACGTCACCCCCCCGGCACGTCACCCAGTGCAGACCGCACCCCCCTGGTGATGCCAGTGCTGTTTGGCCAACTGGCCCCATGAATACTAAAGCAGTCTTCATCACTCCCCATCACACTAAAAGCAGTGCACAATCCTTTTGTCTACTCAGTGGGTCAATTTGTGTTCAATGGGTCTTACTCCCAGGAAAGTGTCTTTAGGGTTGCAGCCAAAGGCTCAGAAAAAAGGCATGCCTGAGCATGCATGTGCACATTCTTTCTGACTAATTCTCACTAATCTGATGTAATGCTGAAAACCCTGCGATCGGTGCCAAGAGGAATGTGCACCCACCAGCCCCTTGCAACAAGATCTGAATTATTTGGACCCTATTTGAGAGGACGACGACAAATACAGCCCCTTTGCAATATTGGCAAAGCCAATACTTGTGCCTAGACCCAACATCACAAAAGTCTGATGCTATAGCACATGCTAGGACACAAAAATCCAAAATAGTTTGGGTTTGAGCATTACAAATTAAATTAAATTGGGTTTGAGCATTACAAATTAAAGAAATGGCACATGGAAGTGGATTGGGAGAGTGATCTAGTTCTGGATGGCATTTTCAGTGAGTTCTGCGTATTGATCCACAACACACTGATATGCCATGAAAGGTCCATAAGTGTGCCATGGCAGACTTACCAAATATATCACCACACACACACACACACACACACACACACACACACACACACACACACACGCTATTTGGTTTGAATATCACCAAATAGCAGCTGAATATCACAAAAAAAACTATTTTGGGTTCTGCGGCTCTGTTTCCAGAGCAAAAGTTTATAGTAACAAATTGACTGTCCCTCTTCCAGAATAGGGGCAATTTGTTACTAAGAACCATTGCCCTAGACTTGGCCATCAGTCTTGATGCCTACTGCCATCAGTCTTGAAAGACTATGGTATCATGCACGAAGGCCTGGGTAGATTAATATAGAGGATAGGCTGTAACCCAAGCAGCAAATCCTCCCTTTCCACATCACTGAAATAGTCCAATGGAAAGGCAGAGCCGATACGATTGGATCCAGCTGGCGTCGCAGAGCTGGGCTAAGGACAGGAGCTCACCCTGTCTTGTGGGCATCCAGGTCTCGAACCCTGGCCTGCTGGTTAACAGGCACAGTGTCTTAACCACTTGTGCCACCCACAGCCCAGTATTACCCTAGAAACATGGTTGAATATGGGGGAAGGCAATGCTACTGGAGTCCCATAGCATATAAAACATAGCTTAGGTCTCAACCAAGAAAAGAAAGCATACACTTTCAGAGGATGAGGCCAAGAGAAGAGTATGGTCAAGAAGGGTCTAGAAAAGGGAATATTACCCTGCAATCCAGAGTAACTACGGGAGCACGTAAGAGATATTACGTGCACCCGTAGTTACTGCACCACCTAGTGAAAACCTATGGGAAATTCATATTGCAATCCAGAGCAAATTGTTCTTACACCGGAGCAAGGACTTCCCGTAGTTACTCTGGATTGCGCCCTTAGTTTAATTCGCAGTACAAATGCAGGGAAGAATATATGATATAAAGATACTTCTGGAGAAATACAGACACACACCAAGTTTGAAATTTCCACGTATTGGCAGAAAGAGGTTGTAAATACCTCTAGGGCAGCGTTCTTCAATCCTGGGTTTGTAACCGCAGCAGCGTCACCAGAGTGGGCTTCATGGTAACTTTAAATGAAATAGATTAGAGATGGAACTTTGATTAATGAATAAATGGGGTTGTATTTCCAGGTTTTCTACAGTACCAGTACATATAACACAACATATAACACAGAAACATGTAACACAGAAATAAATTGCACACTTACGGTAAATGGACCCCCATTTCCCACCATCACAGATACAATCATGTATCTCACCCTCAGTCTCCAAAATCTCAAAAAAGGGTGTGCATTAGATTCAACGGTTAATTAGATTTAAGGAAATAAGTAAGTACTTGGTCAACTGGGTCAGAGGCTTTTGGGACTAGAGGATGGCCATGGGTTGGTTAGAGCCTTGCCACATCTGGCCCCGGGGCTGGGGTTTGGAGACCGCCCCCCATTCTAAGTGCTTGCTCTCACTGAATGATTCCACATTCTTTATTGTAAGTGTTTAAGAGTTATACCCTGCCTTTCCAAAGTAAACATCTAAGAGGGCTTAAAATAATAACGTGTAACACAACCAAATGCAGAACAAACAACCAGTAACAAAAGTATATTTCTTGTACTGTTTTGGAGCGACAGGATGGAAATATTCCATATGGCTTAAGACACGTATTTACAACATAGCAGAAAAATAATCCCCCACTACTTATCTCAGCCTACAAGAAGGCAAACATGCTGCATTCTAGTCAAAACAAATAGGAAAAAAATCCCCAATCTCTGCCTATCTGCAAGAAGAATGTGGCTGTAATGGAAGAAAATAGAAAATCTACCCCAAAACAGACAGATGAGCTTTTTTTAAAACCTGATTGTTTTCATCATGTATGTTTTGCACATGTCTGTTCCATGGAATTATATCCACCGAGGTTAGATACACGGAGAGCTACATGTGGACTCCCCGTCACGCTTGTCCTGCCGTTTTGGCCACTTCTTGATAAAAACGGGAAGCCAAGTCCGGCTCAGTCTCCTCCATCTGCCTGACAAATTCGTTGCGCTCGGCCTCAGACCAGCTGCGGAACCACTGGTCCCACAGGCGCATCTGACACTCAAAGATGGACGGTGGTTTTCCTGGTGCCATGCTGAGTCCTGCGAGCCCTTCCAGCAAGGGGAGCATCTTCCAGGGAACGGCCTTGCCCACCAGGTCCCGGACGAAGCGCTCACGTTGTGCCGGGGACCAGCCCGACAGCCAGTGCAGCAGGCAGCGCATCTCCTGTGCGGTCACATACGACAGGGGCAGCGGCTCCGACATCCTGCAAAGGGGGGTGGGAAGAAAGGAGTTAAGGGACTTGAGTTAGGCAGGGGAATGGAACAGGACTTTGGCCAAGGAGGATCAACAACCTGAACATACATACATCGCACAAAAAACGTACTGTATTTACTCAAATCTAACGCTCACCCTCAGCCTCCAAAATCTCAAAAAAGGGTGTGCATTAGATTCAACGGTTAATTAGATTTAAGGAAATACGGTATTTTGATTATAAGTATAGGGTGCATTAGATTTGAGTAAATAAGACATTACATAGAGAGAGAGAGAAATGTAGTGAAACAATAGTAATTAGCTCATATCATATAAACAATTCTGACTTTGGCAATCCTAAGAGTACTTTCCTGGGTGTAAGCCCATTAAAGACAATGGAACTTACTTCTGAGTAAATGCCAATAGGATTTCATGTTAATGGCCTGTGAAACCAGGCAGGGATCAGGCGCAAAGCCTCTCTACCAGTGAATGAAAGGGAGGTTGATACTGCAAGGCAGCAGATGAAGTTTGACTTGAACCAGGGCCCTACTTAGAGCAAGAGCTCAGCCCAGAAAGGTATGGAAGCATCAAGAGCTTCCAGAACGTATACAGGCACCCCCCACTTTTTGACGGTTTGTCTGCTGACAATCCACTCTTTCAATTGCATTTCAATTACATGCAGCACTTATTCATTCCACGCATGTTCTGCTCTTTCAACTGTCTCCCTCCCCAAGACTGCCCCCCAAAACCTCCCATAGTCCTCACCAAGATGCGCCCCCAAGAAACCCACAGATGGGCTCCCTCCAGACTGCCCCTCCAAATCCCCCCAGACTGCCCCCCAATTCCACAGACTGTCTCCGCCAAGACTGCCCCCCAAAGCCCCCCAAGAATCCCCCAGTCTGACTCCCCCCCAAGACTGGCTCCCCCCAGATTTGCCCCAAGACTGCCACCCCAAATCCTCCAGACTGGCTCCCCCCAAAACGTCCCAGAGTACCCCATGAATCGCCCAGTCTGACTCCCCTCCAAGAATGACAAATCCCCTAGTCCTATTCCCCCCAAGACTGCCCTCCAAGAAACCCCCAGTCCGACTCCCCCCAAGACTGCCCCCCAAGCCCCCAGAGTCCCCCCAAGAATCCCCAGTCTGACTCCCCCCATGAATGGCAACCCCTAGTCCCCCCAAGACTGCCCTCCAAGAAACCCCCAGTCTGACTCCCCCCAAGACTGCCCCCCAAGCCCCCAGAGTCCCCCAAAGAATCCCCAGTCTGACTCCCCCCCATGAATGGCAACCCCTAGTCCCCCCAAGACTGCCCTCCAAGAAACCCCCAGTCTGACCCCCCCAAGACTGCCCCCCAAGCCCCCAGAGTCCCCCAAAGAATCCCCAGTCTGACTCCCCCCCATGAATGGCAACCCCTAGTCCCCCCAAGACTGCCCCCCAAGAAACCCCCAGTCTGACTCCCCCCAAGACTGCCCCCCAAGCCCACAGAGTCCCCCCAAGAATCCCCAGTCTGACTCCCCCCATGAATGGCAACCCCTAGTCCCCCCAAGACTGCCCCCCAAGAAACCCCCAGTCTGACTCCCCCCAAGACTGCCCCCCAAGCCCCCAGAGTCCCCCCAAGAATCCCCAGTCTGACTCCCCCCATGAATGGCAACCCCTAGTCCCCCCAAGACTGCCCCCCAAGAAACCCCCAGTCTGACTCCCCCCAAGACTGCCCCCCAAGCCCCCAGAGTCCCCCCAAGAATCCCCAGTCTGACTCCCCCCATGAATGGCAACCCCTAGTCCCCCCAAGACTGCCCCCCAAGAAACCCCCAGTCTGACTCCCCCCAAGACTGCCCCCCAAGCCCACAGAGTCCCCCCAAGAATCCCCAGTCTGACTCCCCCCATGAATGGCAACCCCTAGTCCCCCCAAGACTGCCCTCCAAGAAACCCCCAGTCTGACTCCCCCCAAGACTGCCCCCCAACCCCCCAGAGTCCCCCCAAGACTGCCCCCAAACCGCCCAGACTGGCTCCCCCCCAGACAGAGTGCTCCCCCTGCAGGGCCTCTCCCTGTTCAGTGGGGCCCTGTGACCCCCAAGTGTGGGGCCTGTGGTTACCTGGCTCCGCTCCCTGCTCAGGAGCTCCTGTTCTGCTCCTTCCATCTGTCATCAGGACCCACCTGGAGGACGAGAGCCGGAAAAAGCCGAGCGTTTCCGGAAAACTCCGAGGTTGAGAGCGATTCCGCGGATCCAGTAGCTTTGTCCCGAGGAGGCTTCCGTAGGACTCCGAAGTTTTCCGAGAACGTCCGAGCCTTCTTTCCGGGTTGTAGGTCACGGGCTCGGATTCCAGAAGCGGAAGTGGCGGCGGAGGGGTACCGGAAGTGGCGTTAGGGGTGGAGCGGAGGCGTCCGGAAATCACCGAGCGTCGACGAAGGCGTCGGTGGGTCGCCGAGGCTCCTCCGGAAGTTTCCGAGCGTCCCCGAAGCCGCGGGGAGGGCAGCGGCGCCACACAAGATGGCGGACGGGGAGGAGGTGACTCTGGACGGGAGGCCGCTGCAGGCGCTGAGGGTCGCGGACCTGAAGGCGGCTCTGGAGCAGCGCGGCCTCGCCAAGAGCGGCCAGAAGAGCGCCCTCATCAAGCGCCTACGCGGGGTGGGTAGGCCGCAGGGGGCCCGCCGCTCTCGCGCATGCGCAGCCAGGCCCTTCGCCTCAGTCGGGCCCCTGGCCCCGGGGGTACCGCTCTGCGCATGCGCCCAGGTCCCTGACAGGGGGAGGGGGAGGGGGAGGGGGGGCGGGTTGGGGGGGCGTGGGGGGAACTCCTCACACTCCTCCACAGCCTCACCTGCAGGGGCTCCCACTGGCACCAGCAGCTCCCACTCACCAGTTACTTCCACTGTCACTACTCTGACACTACTCCACTCACTCACTAGTACTGCTACTACTAGTTAACACGTGCTACTAGTCCTGCGAGTGTTGCTGCCGGTAGTTAGCACCAGCTACTAGTCTTGCTTGTACTGCTACTAGTTGTGAGCTCTAGCTACTAATCCTGTTAGCATTACTTTTAGTAATTGGCACCAGCAACTAGTACTTTTACTAGTAGTTTGCACCAGCTACTAGTCCGTCTAGTACTGCTGCTTGTTGTTAGCTCCAGCTACTAGTGCTGCTAGTACTGCTACTAGTAGTTAACACGTTCTACTAGTTCTGTGAGTGTTGCTGCTAGTAGTTGGCACCAGCTACTAGTACTCTGACTAGTAGTTGGCACCAGCTACTAGTCTTGCTAGTATTGCTATTAATTGTTAGCTACTAATCCTGTTAGCATTACTTTTAGTAATTGGCACCAGCAACTAGTATTTTTACTAGTAGTTGGCACCAGCTACTAGTCTGGCTAGTACTGCTGCTGGTTGTTAGCTCCAGCTACTAGTGCTGCTAGTACTGCTACTAGTAGTTAACTCCAGCTACTAGGTCAGAACTAGTGAATGGTGGAGTAGTCAGTAATTAGTAGTAAGTACTAGTCAGTAACTATTACTAACTTGTAGCAGGTAGTCATACTGCCTACTAGATCATGACCTGTTAGTGGCAAAGTAGTCAGTACCTACTTAAAACGAATAGTACTATTTGCTATGGGTAGTCCTAAGTACTAGTAATTACTGACAACTCCACTTACTAGTTATGAACCAACAGCATACTACTACTTGCAGTTAGTATTACTACTAGTAGTACCATTAGCTATTAGGATTTTATTTTCTCTGTAAACCACTTTGAACTTTTTTGTTGAAAAGTTGTATGTGTGTGTATTTATATACTGTTGATTGATTAGTACATATTAGCTATTGAAAACTACTGACGCTAACTGGTTATTAATTAGTAGTTAGTACCACTAGCTTCTACTACTTACTACTAACAACTACCCGTTATTGACTGCACTACCACTCAAAAGTTACAACTTCTCACAGTATAAGCTTCTGATTACTCTATCGCTTATTAATTACTGTATAGTAGTACCCTAGCTAGTATACTAATTAGTACTATACTAATTGGTTTTAGCTATTAGTTGTTATTGTGTACACTGCTTTTCCATTATGAACTAATAGTTAATGCTACTAGAAGTATTACTTATAAGTAGTTACTGACTACTCACTTGTTACAAACTGCCACTTGTTACAAACTGCCATTTATTGGTTGTGAACTAGTAGTTAGTGCTAGTAGTAGTACTGCCTATTAGTAGTTACTGATTACTGCCCCATTTACTCATTACGCTATATTACTGGTTATGAACTAGATGTTATTGCTAGTAATACCACTGCCTATTAGTTGTTACTGATTACTGCACCATTTACTTGTAAACAATAAACTGTAATTTATTGTTTATGAACTAGTAGTGCCACTAGTAGTACTACCTGTTAGTAGTTACTGATTACTTGTTACAATCCAGTAGCAGGTACCGCTAGCTCCTATTAGTTAGTTTTAGCAACCAATAATTATTGACTACTTGACTACCTACTGTTGATGAACTAATATTTAATGCTCCTAGAAGTTAGTACTAGCTGTTAGTAATTACTGATGTCTGCAACACTTTCGTTGTAGTTAGAACCTCTAGGTGCTACTAGTTAATACTAGCAACTAGTAGTTACTTATTACTCCATCACTTACTAGTTGCTAGTACTTAGTACCAGATACTAGTATTTACTAACTTCACCACTTACTAGTTGCTAACTAGTAGATAGTACCAACTACTAGTATTTATTGACTACACTACTTACTAGTTGCTAACTAGTAGTAAGTAACAGCTACTAGTAGTTACTGACTACACCACTTACTGGTTGCTAACTAGTAGAAGTACCAGCTACTAGTAGTTACTGACTACACCACTTACTAGTTGCTAACTAGTCGAAGTACCAGCTACTAGTATTTATTGATTACACCACTTACTAGTTGTTAACTAGTAGTTAGTACCAGCTTCTAGTAGTTACTGACTACACCTCTTAATTGTTGCTAACTAGTAGTTAGTACCAGCTACTAGTAGTACCAGCTACTGGTAGTTACTGACTACACTACTTACTTCCTGCTAACTAGTAGTTAGTACCAGCTACTAGTAGTTACTGAAACCTCAACAACTTCTGCTTCTTACATGCTGCTTTGAGTCGGGTGGGCTTAGTTGTGTGTTGCATGGAGGCAGTTGGAGGAGAGCTTTGAAGAGGCTCTGCTTCTCCAGTTGTGGATGGGAGACTCGTTGTGGCCAAAGGTTTTTGTGTTGCTTCTTCTTGGCTGGCATCGTGTGTTGTGTGGCCTCTTCAGAGTGTGAGTAGAGAATTTCAACTTTGCCAGTCATTGGCTCCCAGAGTTGTACACACTGAGGAGCACCAACCACAACAATAGATTTGTGTTCTCTAATCATTTACAAAGGTGCAATGTAGGCCAGTGGCATAGCTAGAGGGGTGGAGGAAGCCTTACAGCTCTGTTGCACTCCCCCACCTGGAATGGTTCCAAGGGGGTGAGACTCCCCCCAAGACTGACTCCTCCACCCCCCTTTAGCTACATCACCAGTGTAGCGTTGTGTTGATATTTCCTGTGACCATGTCAGTAGAGGCAGATTATTGGGACTGTGAGAGACTGTGACTTCAATCCTGCATACACTTACCCGGGAGTAAGTCCCATTGAACTCAGTTGGGCTTACTCCTGAGTAGACATTCATAAGATTGCACTGTTGCACTTGTTGAATTTGTAGCAGAGGTGAGATTTAAGTTGGGGATTGGACTTGGTTTTTTGCCTTTACTCTGCAGGAAGGTTGGTGTGTAATCCTGAGTTGTGGCCCTCAAAGGGGGTCAGTCATAGGGAGCTGGATCAATAAGTGCCTGGATACTTGTTGTTGTAAGGAGTGAGGTAGCCATAAACAGGAATGAGTGAATACAACCAGCCCCACGTTGTGGGACATTAGAGGAACAGCTTGAGCTCCAGCACCTATCTGTACAATTGACAGAAATTCTGAATAAACGTTGGCTTATAAATCAATAATTGTGTGACATCCCCGGTAGTTTTGCACTAATCTGCGTGGACTAATCTATGTAGTAATCCATGCACACTAATCTAAATACACTAGGAAATGCATTTTGCATCTGTCAATACATGGCTGTCACTGCAAATTCCCCTCCAACAGGCCAGTCCTATGTCCACAGAGAAGTAAAGTGTGATTCCAATGTGATTTATTTCCTGGAAGTAACGTATAGCAATAAAGACAGAGAGCACAATCCTAACCATGTCTACTCAAATGTAAGCCCCATTGTGTTCAATGGGGCTTACTCCCAGGAAAGTGTCTTTAGGATTGCAGCCTAAGGTCCTAAAGACACTTTCCTGGGAGTCTTTATTGCTATACGTTACTATATGGTTAGGATTGTGCTCTTAGGCTGCAATCCTAAAGACACTTCCCTGGGAGTAAGACCCATTGGGAAATGCCTTCCTAGGCATCTCTTCTATCTTGCCCTGGAGCTGTTGGATTACCAGTTTCAGTTTTCCCATGCCAGTCGGCATCCTGCATGCGCACAAAATGTTGATTGTTCTTTTATTAGAGAACCTGGGTGGGTTGAGGGTCTTGAATTATGGCATTTTTGTTTATTGACTTACTGTGTAGCCTTCATGCGAGTGTTAAACAAGACCCTTCATCAGTGGGTCAGTTTCCAGCAGGTTAGACAGTGCCCGCTGAGCCCCAAGTTTGTCTTGCTGTCCGTGGGACTGAAACTAAAATCAATCAGCATGGCCTGTTCTTAGTTTCAGAGGCCATTATAAACACCAGAGGAATATTGTGCAAACGTAGACCGGAGTTCACACAATATTTGTGAAAAGTGTTAAAGCTTTCTAGTTGCAGAGGCCTTTTCTGACATAGACCTGTGTGATAAAAGATGATTGAATCGGAGTGTCAGTTGGTAACATTTTTATTTACCATTTTATTTACACTTGGTAATATATTTTATTTAAAAAGTTCAGGTGGAGGTTGAGTTTGCGGAAGATTAATGTGAGCCCCCAGTTCCAGGTATATTGACCTGGTTTAAACTGAGTCATAGAATAGTTTGAGTTAAGTTCTTTGGTGTGTTTTTTCTGATTGGGTCAAGGATGTAGGGTTGAGATGGTGAATGAAGGTAACAAAAAAAGATAACTTCAGCATTTGTCCCATGTGGTGGCAGAGTCCACTTGTTCTGGACTGGAGTTATCCAAGCCCCAGTGAATGAAGGTAATGTTAAATTAAAAATAAGTACAGCTGTGTACTTCTGGTTGCCATTGTGCATTGGTGGAAAGGCATGCACAAATCTACAGGTGGATGTGTGAGCCCTTTTGGGTCAGGGACTCATTATCTATTAATTAGCTATTAATTTTTCTCATTTCCTTTGTAAATCGCTTTGAGAACTTTCTAGTTGAAAAGCGGTATATAAATACTATAGATGGATGGATGGATGGATGGATGTTCGCTTGGAGGAATTTTGAATGCTGGGCTGGCACAAATTTATGGGGACAGGTCAAAATCTGACAAATGCTAGTTTTTATTTTTGTTGATGGGTCAGTGTTGTTGTGTGAAGAGTTCATTGATGGACTTCGATGATGTATGGGAAATTTAGGTTAGGGTGAAATAGTACTCTAAACAAACAGATAAGAGGAGTTATTTTATTTTACGAGCCTGACAAGGGATTGAGTGGTCAACCTTGGGCTGCCTTATGCAGTGATCTTGCTTTTGTATAGTTAGCATTAGAGGGTGGGATTGTTCTTGTTGAACTTGAGACTGGGTTTTCTTGAGGGGTTGAGTAGTGCCTCTTGGGCTTAGTTTAACCTCTTGAGGGGCAGTACGTGCTTCCCTGATGTGATTGCCTTTTCCATTGCAGGCCCTGATGCTCGAAAACCTCCAGAAACATTCGACCCCACATACTACCTTCCAACCCAACTCCCAGGTGAGAATGCTGCCTACTCCTTAGGTATACTTGGAGTATGTTGACAAGGATACTTTTTTGCTTTCTCTCTTACCAGTATAAGGAGAGCTCTCCTCTGGATGAGGCCAAAGTCCCATCTGGTCCAGCTTCCTGTATCTTAACAGTGGCCCACCAGATGCTTCAGGGAGTACACAAGACAACAAGAAACATGTATCCTGTTGGCATTCCTTTGCACCTGGTATTCAGAGATGGCCTACTTCTCAATCCAGGAGGTTGCACATATTCAGCATGGCCTTTAATGGACTTCTTCTCCATGAATGTCCAATCCCCTTTTAAAGGCATCTAGGCAACGTGCCATCACCACATACTGTGGCAAGGAATTCCACATAATTACATGCTGGGGAATGTTTTTTTTCCTCCTTTGTTCTAACTCTCCCAACTATAAAATGCCAATAAGTTTGGCAGATGATGATAATTGAACATGATTGTATCCTGCTCCAGGGGCTGCAGTGGCTCAGTGGTTAGAACAACAGCTGGATCTCTAACTGGTCTAGATGATATCCTGATCCAGGTCTAGAAGAGAGGATTGAATCCAGAGAGCTTGCTGTCCTCCCTACTCCCCCACCTGCTACTTAATTCCAGCTGTTCCAGGCTGTCCTCCCAGCAGAAACCTGGAGCTCTGCAGTCTAACTGTAAACCCTGATAATATTCTAAAGCTGGGCTTACTCTTGTCTTCTTGCTCCCTCTCTTTCATGTGCATCTCGTCAGATTGGTGAGGAGATGAGCCAAAACAGCTTCATCAAACAGTACCTGGAAAAGCAGCAGGAGTTGCTGAGGCAGCGTCTGGAGCGGGAGGCCCGGGAAGCTGCAGATCCAGAGAGTGAGCACAATGTTCCCCTTCTCTCCCTGTTGCACCATTTGTTCTCTTTTATTTATTCTACAAGGAACAGACAGTTGGTCCATTCAGAGAGGAGAAACATAATGTTTTAAAGAAGGAGATATTGAAGAGCCTAAAAATCAATTTATTTTTAGGGACTGGAAAAAAGTATTGATTGGAAAAGAGTATTGAGGCAACGAGTAAAATGTTGAAAGAGAAAGTGATGTTCTCCTCGTTAGCCTGCTCTCCTTGGTTCCTTGTTGGGTCTTTAGTGGTTTTGATTGCTTGTTGTGAGCTGCCTTGATGGTACAAGCATTGAAAGATAAAGCATAAATAGATAGCGAGGGAGAAACTGCCAAAAGGTATTCGAAAAAGCAAGTGTTGTCAGGTAAATACTGTCAGAGCAGAGACCTTCTCTCAAAGAATATTAGATCAAAGTTGATGAGTGGGAAAACTGTGCAAGGAAAAATCATGCAGTCCTATTGTGAATTCCTGAGGGAGGCAAAGGTATGCAGCCAGTAGCATTTCCCATGGGCTGCTGGGCTGCTAGAATTTCCTGAATGCAGCAAGATCAGGACAGCAGGGACGTTTCTGACCAGGTTTTGGTTTACTAATTAACCATTTATTGATTTATTTTACTGTACAAACCACTTTGTGAACTCCACCAGTTGAAAAACAGCATGTAAATATATATCCATACTTACTCAAATTGAATACACCATCAAATCTAATGTGCATCCCTATTTTAAAAGGCTTGAGAATGAAAAAAATTGTAATTTTTTTGTATTGTAATGTGCAGTCGCAAAGCAGGGGCAAAATTTAATTTTATGGCATACAACAGTGTGTTATTTGATGATGATGATGATGATGATGATAATAATTTGACAGTGGGTTTTATGTTATGATTTTTACTTAATTGCACCAGTTTATATAACAGTGGGTTTAGGCTACACTTTTTATTACAGTATAGTACACTGTTAAACTAAATACTGACCTGTACTTATAATTAAAAATACCATATTTACTTGAATCTAATTCACTGTTGAATCTAATGTGCACCCCAATTTTGGAGACCAAATTGGTTGAAAAAGGTGAATGTTAGAATTGAATAAATATGGTATATTCGTACTTCTTGTCATTCCATTCAGTCCAATATTCACTTTAGACCACAAATTTCATTTATTTGAGGGTTTCCCATCCTGCATTTCAACCTTCAAAGTGGCTTCCAAGACCATTCACATCAGATTAAAATACACAGACTCAATAAGGAAATGACAATATCCACAAATACTCCCAAGTCTACCAACTAAAAGAGGATCTTGTGTCTCTGTTTGCAAACATTACCTGCTTTGTGTTAACCAATTTATGGCCTGGTCAATTGATGGCATCTTCTTCCTTTCACAGGCAAGAGCTGTGTTGTGCCCCGGGAGAGGGGGGAGTCTGATGAAGGAGGAGCAAAAAGGCAAGAACAACATCCCACAAGGACTAGGCAGGTAAGTGGCAATGGGGGGTGTGATCATTTGGGGAAGATTAAGTATGTGTGACATTTGGCACATGGCCAAGCATGGGAAGAGTTGGTGGGAAGCCATATGTCACAGGCTGGTCATCCCTCTCTCTTTTAGGCCAGAGCTGTTAAGACTGCTGGAGGGGTGCAGGCTCCAAGCAGTGAAGAGCGGGAGATACCTGTAAGGAGTCGGAGGTCTGCACAGCGGGCACCTATAAGAGAGGAAGAGGAGGAGGAGGAGGAGGAAGATGAGGAAGAGGAGGAGGAAGAAGATGAGGAAGAGGAGGAGGAGGTTGCTTCTTTGCAGATGGAACAAAAGCTGAAGGGGAAGGCTGAACCTGAGGTGCAAACTCCACAGGGGAAGACCCTTTGCCAGGTGTCAACACCAGTTGCTGTCGAATCCCAACAAAAAGAAGCCACAGCCAAGAGTCCAGATACTCAGGGGTGTGAAGCAGCTGTGCCAGTTGTCTCTCCCTCAACTGGTCCGGTGGAAGGGGAGGCAGAGCCAATGGAGGCAGAATGCCAGGAAGAACTGCCCCCAGCTGTAACACAAGAATTGCAGGAGAAAGAGGGGGCTCCTGTGGGATTCGGATTCCAGGATAAGAAGCCAGATGAGACCATAGCACTAGAAGTTGTAGCTCAATTGCCAGAATCTCTGCAGGAGGGAACAGCTGAAGAAATGGTGCTTCACCAGCCAGAGCAAGGAGTGGTTGATGTCCGTGAGATACCAGAGGAGCAGTTGGCAGACCTTGGTGGGGGGACAGCTGGTATTATGCAGTCTCAGCAGGAGAAAACACAGAATGATGAAGACCAGGAGGAGGCAGCTGAGGCCCTGAGGACCATAGAAGAGGCAGCAGCAGCAGCTGCTCTGATTCGGGCATCTCCATCCCCGCCCCAGTTGATTGAAGCACAGCACACTCAGTTAGACCATGGGGGAGATGAGCCTCCTCCTCCACTCTTAACCAAGGAAGCTCTGGCTGGGCCCAGCCCCACCGAAGATGAAGCCCCACCTCGGCTCTCTCGACCTTCTCCCCCATCTCAGGAACCACCAACCGTGGCCAGCTCTGGTGTTCCAGAGGATGGGCCAAGCCACTCGCCATCTCCCTTGCCTCTCCCTCAGCACCAGCAGGAAAGACCAAGAGATGACAGTTCCTCCAGCTCCTCTTCCTCTTCAGCCTCCAGCTCCTCCAGATCCCGTTCTCGCTCCCGAGGCAGCTCGCAGACACGCTCTCGCCCAAGGAGACCCCGGTCTGGCTCCTCAGAGTCTCCTGTGAGGAAACGGCGGGCCTCAGGTTCACAATCTCGCTCTGGCTCTGAGCAGCGCATGAGTTCACGCTCCAGGTCACGGTCCAGATCGGGTTCCAGATCACGCTCCAGCAGTGATAGCAGCAGGAAGGTTAGTGAGGTTCTAGATAGCTTTGCATCCTCCAGAACCATTTAGAGATACCTCTGTTGATCTGGAAGTCTTCCAGTTCTGAATCTTTCCGCCTGTTCAGGATTGTAAATCTTGTCTTTGTGGGCTGGCCCATTCTAGAATCCACCTGAGTTTTCCAGAGAGAGTTTGTCATAATAACTGAAACTCCTAGTGCCTTTTATCAGTTTAGAATTCACACACACATTTTATCTCCACTTTGACCCACTGAAGGATGGGGAAGGAGGGAGGGAGAGAAATTGATTTACCAAATCCTCATTTAATTCACAGCTGAAGCAAGGGATTCCAATCCACATCCTGTCAAACCCCGTGTCTTTTATCCATAGTTACCTCTATCCTTTCTTTTTTTCCTTTTAACAGTCTTGAAGTTAAGCACACAATTGGTGGGGAAAGATAACATACATGATGCTATTCACCCAGCCTGAATGTTCATAACAACCCTGAGAGGGTGGTGATACTTGGGCTACAATCCCTTGCACACTTTCCTAGTCCATTCCTAGTCCATTACTTCCAAAGAAACCTGCATAGTATTGATCTCCTGCACTGTTTGATCCTGGCCATCTTCTAAAGGTGCAGTCCTAACCTAGGCTGCCACAACTCATCAGTCTTCGCATTCTCATGGTGATGTAGACAGGCAAGTGCATATCTGGAAGCAAGTTCATGTCAATCCCAGGAGTGGCACAGAAGTGCCTTACAGCACTTTTGTGACATTCGCAATCCAGCACAGGACTTATTCTGGGGCTCATGTCAACTTAAGTGAGGTAGATGGATAGATGGATAAGGATAGATAGGTAGATTAGGATAAAGATTGCAGCCTAGGTTTCATGACTGAACTGGCTTTGAACCTGTGTATCCCTGGTTCTAAGCAGGCATACTCACCACTGCACCACACTGCTGACCAGACACAGCCTTACCCTTTTCTCCTTGTGAAAATTACCCTCTCTTACCATGATACAGGGCATTGAGCACATACCAGTAGCCAGGGAAACAGCTACATGCTTTGATTGTTTTCTTCAGGTGGATTTAACCCCCCTCTCTCTGACCTTACATGTGGGGGGAGAGAACGCATGCGGTGGCTGAGGACAGTACTGTGGCTGCTCCAGGCAGAGGGACAGAGTGTATGCCCTTCCTCTGGACAGGCTGGACTATAAGCTTGGGTCAGGAAAGCAGAGGAGTTGCCAGAGCAGCCCCTCAGCAGTGTTCACATGACATCTTGACAACAAATGTGTTCAGACAGAGGTCAGAGAAGCCCATTGCTGCTGATGGGCCGCGTGAACCCTGTGTCTGCTGCTAACTGTTCCCCCCACCATTGCTTGGATCTCTGGAGGACTTCAGTTTGAAGGAGAGGCAGGACATGCAAAGAGCAGATGCTGGCTTCAGGCTAGACACATCTCAAAGCAAAAAGCCTTTCATAGCTCAGGGCCAGCTAATCCTGCGAAGAGCAGGGGAGAGCTTGGCTGGTAACAAGTTGCTGCTTGCCTCTAGCCCAAAGACAGTACTGCCTTGAGCAACTGAAACATTTATGCACCTTCCATAGCTTACATAAGAAATGCAGATGAAATGTATGCCTGAGTTTTAAACTAGGTTTACATAATAAGAGCCTTGCTGGATCAGGCCAAAGGCTTGACTCAGGCAAGGTTGGAGGGGGTCAAGACATTGCAACACTCACATCATTTTAATGAGGCTGGTTTTCTTATGCAGATTGTAAAGTCCCTGTTCTTAGTCATCCCATCTGCACACCAGCCTCACAGCCACAGGTTATATATATGCTAGAGGGCAGAAGCAGGGAGGTGTGGTGGTTGGGGAAGCAGGTGAGGCAGAACCTCTCCACCAGAACATAGGAAGAGCCTCCACTGGATCAGCCAAAGACCCATCTAGTCCACCTTCCTGTATCACACAGCAGCCCACCAGATGCCTCAGGGAGCACATAAGATCCCTGCATCCAGGTGCCCTCCCCTGCATCTGGCATTTTGAGGTTGTCCACATCTACCATCACCCCTCATTGAAACATTGCCATGTGAGATACACAAGCACAGGAAGCCCACACATGCAGCATGTGGTCTGTGAGTGCTGTGACATCCTCATAGCATCTGACATTGCCGCTACCACTTCTCCTTCTGATGTCTGGTGGAGAATATCCTGGGAGCTCAGCATCAGAGGAACTGGAGCAGCAGCAGTTGACCAGTTTGAGGAATAATTCCAGCCTTCCCTCTGATGGCCATTGGAGGGGGGACCGTGCTGCTTGCTGGATGCCAGGGGGGAAGGTAAGCCTTCCCCATTCTCCTACCATACAGTGTGAGAAGAGAATAGAGCCCTGTGGTAGAGGCTGTAGTAGGCAATAGATGGATGTGTTGTAGCCCCGCCAACTGTGCCTCCTCCCACTCACTGCCCGACATGAAGTTCTAAACTCATATCATGGATAGACTGCCCCTTTTAGACACATAGGCTGCAATCCTAATCTCCAGATAGGCTGGCTTAAGCTCTGTGCTGACCTTGGGGTGTCACAAAAGTGCTGTAACCCTTAGATGCCCATCCGGATCCAGAGTCCGGAAATGCAAATTTATGCAAATTGGGCTATTTTTAGATGGGCATCTAAATTAAGATACTTTTGCCCATGGAATTTTTTTCTGTGGAAAAAAGATGCCAGTACTCATCACAGGTCATCCCCATATCACTAATTATTAATTAGCTGCTGAGGGAAGACAGGTGGGGAAAAGGTGCCAGTACTGAGTACTGGTAAGTACCTTCCTATTTAAAAACAGCCCTTCTTGTGCTCCACTCCTGGGTGGTGGTGGTGGTATGTGTTAGGCCAATGCACAGCATACACCAGCCTCCCCATGCCATCACAGAAAGGCAGGCCAGGTGAGTTAGGCCAACCTAAATTTCTTAGGATTGTGCCCAACCTGCCTTAAATGTATTCAGGGCTACATACCATTCCCTATACTGTATGGTCTCTGTCCCTACCTCATTCCATTGCTGCTTATGGAAGAAAATCCCTAACCTCAACTTACAAAAAGAACCCCTTTCATTTGTTTCATTGAAAAAAATATCCCTGATTAATTAGATGGCAGGTGACAGTTTTTTAACATTATTTTTCTGACAACAACATATGAAAATGGCATCTGGCAAAAGTGCTGTTGTAGAAGAGTCATTCCCAGCTGTGGAAAGAAAGGGGAAGGCTTCTTCTGAGATTGTGTGTCTGCTGTGACATATTCATGCACTGTCAGTATACAGCTGTTTTTCCTTATAATTGTTGGTTTTCTCCAATCTAAATATAATGAGTAATGAGTGCAAGCCTATGCATGTCTAGTTAGAAGTAAGCAGTTCTGATTTTAATGAGACTTTCTTCCAGGTAAGTGTGTATGGGGAATTGCAGCCTAAAATGTCTTCACTCTGACTACTCTGCTTCTTGATTTTCCCCTGTGAGAAGTCATCCCTGTCCAAACTGCTTCTGAAAATCCCACAAGTTTTATGACACATGTGCTACCTTGACTTGTGATGTTCCTAATTTCAACATGATCTTTCTTGCCTGGGCAAATAGGAGCTGAATGATTCAGAGGTTCTGTCTTTCCACTTTCAGTCCTGCAGTCCTGACATCTCAAGAGACAACACCAGCTACCCCCACACCAAAGAGTCCTCCCTTCCTCAGGAGGCCCCCCCACACCACAGTCCTCAGATCCAGCAGGATGTGTCGATGAGTCCCAAGGAAGAGGGGAAAACCACCTCTTCCTCACCTTTGGATACCATGAAGCACTTCAACCAGCAGCCACAGCAGCAGCAAGAAGAAATGGAAGTGGAGAGCACAGTTCTGGAACAAGTACGGAGCAGATGGGATTGAGGGAGGGTTCTCCTCTTTCGGGGTACCAGATCCATTTTAGTTTTGGGAGATATATACAGGGTTGGAACTGTTGAACCCACAACTGTATGGCCTCTTCCTGCTAAACCACCACTTTCCCCACAGGGCAGCACAGAGCCCTCCTTTCCAGTGGAGGCCACAGGCCTAGAAAGCAAGGTCCCTGTCTCAGAGCCACAGCACCCATCTGAGCAGCACCACAGCAAAAGGTGAGTATTGGAGTCTGGATGGTAAGATACTAATGCACAAAGTGGGAGAGTTGGTAATACCCTGGACCACTTATGAACAAGATGCCCAAGAAGGAAATCTTCAGAGCTTGGACTGGGACCAAGACCACAACTACACACCACAATATGCCACCAGAGAGTGGAGGGTTTGGTTGGGATTTGTTTTTCAGAATGCACGTTGATAGTTCAGAACATATTCAAAGGGCTCTTTTCTCCCTCACTGAAGTTGGGAGAAAAAGGTTTTGGGTAAAGCGCTGATTGCTGAACAATTCTGAGTTGCAGCATCACATGGTTTAAGAAACCAGGGCTGATGTGTATGTTCCTATTAGAATCTGATTTGCTTTTTTGGAGTAGCACCTAGTAATGTGATCAAGGGAATCTCTGCTCAAGAGCATCACTATAAACTCCTGCACATTCACTCAAACCAGGATATGGGATCTCCAGTGAGGATTATAAGATATATCTATCATTCACAAATTCACAGAAAAAGACAAAGCACCACAGCCTGGTAATATCTTTTTATTAGGACCACCCGAAATGACATAAGGTTGTGAGTACCTTTCATGTTCTCCAGCAGACATTGAAGATGTGCATTTCACAACTTAGAGTCATGTGGGTCAGTGGCGTCCCTAGGGGAGGGATGGGGGGCCCTGGGTATCTCTGTTGGGAGGTGACACACTGGGGGTGATCAAAAATCACATAAATCACTAAAATTATTCAGAATAACCCCATCAAGTCATATACCATTGGATACATAGTTGAATCCAATGGATACATATACCAATACATATATCCAATATACATATATTGGATTCAGATCCATTGCAAAAAACTGCTTTAAAATAGCTCTTTTCTATCGAAAGTTATGGCCAAAAAACAAAAATGCAGAGCTCTATGGAAAGTGAAACAGCCATACATGTTTTTACTCATGAGTAGGCAAATGTTCCATGGTACTTTGGAAAAGGCAGATTGAGGAATCCCAACTTCACCAGAATGGCCCTGATCCACTGAAGACAGCTCCCACAAATCAACCCAGAAGGAAGTTCCTGATAATTGCTTTGAGCCCTATGGACTCAAAGCACACAACCCAATGGAAGTGAGCTCCACAGCTGCATTTACTCATGAGTAAGCAAAGGTGCCTTGACTTCTGTTCAGGTCAGACACAGAGGAATGCAAGGCCACCGGAATGGTCCCGATTCAGTGAAAGAAGCCTCACACCCCCAAATAAAGAAGCTTCTGTTTATTGGTAGGCTTAATTGGTTCAATTAATATTTAATTAATTGTATTAATACTTATTTAAATAATTTTTACATATGGAGTTGTCAAAATTTGCAGGCCCTGGGTGACCTAGATACGCCACTGATGTGGGTTGGTTCTAATCAAGATAATGCCAAATTGTGCCTTTTGGATCTCTTCCCCCCCTTGGATTCCTGTGGTATTCTGAGTAATAGGAGGGGGGCAGCAGGGTGACCATATAGAACGGAGGACAGAGTGCCTCTACCTTTAACCATTGCATAGAAGAGGGAATTTAGGCAGGTTTAGCTCATCATGGAAGGGTTTAAAAAGCAGTACCTGTCTCAACCCCCTCTTGTATGCAGTGGCTAAAGGTACAGGCTGTCTGTCCTATATGGTCATCCTGGGGGGTGGTGATCTGTGTGGCCTAAAAATTATCTGGGACATGGGGCAGAAGATGTTGGGATACCTTGTCCCTGTAATCCAATTGCCTGAATCTTAATAGCTCACCTGTGTGCAGATGAAACACAAAGGTGTGGGAAGGGTCGAGGTGCTCTTCAGTTCCTGGGGCTTCTGCTTCTTGAGACTCACCACCTTGAACCTGTAACTTGCTGCTATATTTAGTGCTATTCTGTATTGCTCCAGGAAACAACCTGGCCATAACCGGTTTGCTTTTAATTTGTGCAGCAACCAGATCCCTATCATGGTGCAAAACAGACCCCTATAAGGTGGTTTGGAGGGAAGAGGCTTCGGGGATAAGAGAGGCAGAATAGGAGCCTTATTTGGCTGGAAATTGTCTACCCCAATCCACATCTGCTGGGGGGCACTTCTTCAGTTTTTTCAGAAGATGCTCTGGAAACCAGTTAACCTTTAGAGCAGTGGTTCTCAAACTTCCTAATGCCATGACCCCTTAATACAGTTCCTCATGTTGTGGAGACCCCCAACTATAAAATTATTTTCGTTGCTACTTCATAACTGTAATTTTGCTACCGTTATGAATAGTAATGCAAATATCTGATATGCAGGATGCATTTTCATTGTTACAAATTGAACATAATTAAAGCATAGTGATTAATCATAAAAACAATATGTAATATAGATAGATAGATAAGAGGGGGTGACTGTTAAAGAAAGAACGAAAGAAAAAGAAGGAGGGAGGGAGGAATTGATAGATAGGTAAGTAGCTGGGTGGTTGAAGGAAAGGTGGGGACCTGGGTGAGGGAGAGAAGAGGTGGTGATCCGGGAGGAAAAGGTAAGTAGCTGTGTGGCATAGCTAAGGGGGTGAGATAGTTAGGGAAGCAGGCAAGTATATAGATAGATGTGGCATAGCTAAGGGGGTGACTGGGAAGGAAGGAAAGAAAGAAAGGGAGGGAGGAATGGGAAGGTAAGTACCTGGGTGAGAGGAGACCTCCATAGGATTGGGATCTCAGGCAGCATAGCCAGCCACTATTTCCTGGGCGTAAGTCCCATTCACTATCATGGGACTGACTTCCAAGTAGACATCCATAGAACTGGGTTCTATGGCAGCAATCCTAGCACTTTCCTGGGAGTAAGTCCCATTCACTATCATGTGACTGACTTCTGAGTAGACATGCATAGAACTGGGCTCTAAGGCTGCAATCCTTCCCGCCTGCAAGGCTCCACATTGTCTCACAGCTGCTCAGAGGCTGCTTCTGAGCTGCTTCTCAGCAGCTTCTTCCAGCTGCAGCGGCTCCAATGTTTCTGCCAGGTCTTCCCACCTGGCCCCCTGCACCAGGAGTCTTTAGGCAACCCCCAGGAAAGCTCCAGGCGACCCCCAAAGGGGTCCCGACCCCCACTTTGAGAAACTGCTTTAGAGCATATGCATGTCCACAGCGAGTGTCTCTACCTGCTCATCCCTTGAAGTTGGCTTCCTTTAGGTGGCTGTGTGCAATCTATGGTACCCATATGTCTTTCTTAATTCAGATAAGAGGATACCTTGTGCAAGCAAGGGGATGACAGAGGCTATAAAGTAGTACAGGCATTCCTCACTTATTGGACTGGAGCACCATCAAAAAGTGAAAACAGTTGAAAAGTGGCACCCAATCTTTTTTAGTTTACAAATGTTGCTTCCAATGGTTTTTTAGATAGCAAAATGTGTCCCTTTTATCTTGTAAATTCCTGCTGCCAAACAAAGATGGATTCTCATTAACTCCTTTGGGAATAGGATTAGACCAGGAGCTACAACACTGAGCAATTCTGGCCAACAGTAGAGAGAGGTTGAAAGAGTAGAACATGCATTGAATGAATGAGTTTTGGCTATAATTGAAAGAGCGGATCTCTTTCAAGTGGGGGATACCTGTAAGTACAAGGTGTGAAGGGAGAATGTTTGAATGCCATCAGGGAGCATCCCAGTCACCTGGCAGTAGATTCAGGATAAGAGAAAGACCTGCATGATGTGAAGAAGTCAGTGGCATAGCTAGAGGGGGGTGTAGCGCACAGTCTTGGAAGGAGCCTCACCCCTTTCGTGCCGTTCCATACTGAAACGGAGCTTCTGAAATGGCTCCAAAGGGATGAGGCTCCCTCCAAGACTGAGTGTTACAATCCCCTCTATGCCATCGCATGGGGCACAATCATAACCAACTCTCCAGCACTGGCATATCTGTGCCAGTGGGACACATGTTGCAACCTGCAATTGGGAAGCAGTCAGTGTGGCCTCCTCAAGGTAAGGCAGTGTTTCTTCCCTTACATTGGAAAAGCATCACCTGTATGCTGGTGCTGGGAAGTTGGCCATGAAATGGGATGACTGGTGGACAGTCAGATCCTGTGGCTGCCAATTCAATGGATGATGATGGCGGGTTGTGTGGAGAAGCCCTGCAGGGAGAGCAGAGTACTATAAGCAATCCCTGGGTGTTGGCCACAGAGGCTCTGTGGAGCCTCAGTTAGCCTACATGTGAGCCACACACTGCGATCTTAGGCATGTTTACTCAGAAGTAAGTCCCGTTATAGTCAATGGGACTTACTCCCAGGAAAGTGGATAGGATTTAAGCCTCAAGTCCAGTGGAGCACCCTGGTAGGACATTAAGTGGGGAAGTGGAGATGTCTTCTTCCAGAGGGTGGGGTGCAGAGGGAGTCCCAAGGGTGCAGGTCCTAAATCTGAATCTCTGCTGGGGATTGGGGGTCCCCAGGGGAGCAGATCCTAATTATGAGCCAACATGGCTTGGGGTGCAGTGGGGGATGGCTGGGGGGAAGATCCTCAAGCTGAGCCTCTATCGGGTGGGTGCAGTGGGGGTCCTTGGGGGGAGCCCCAAAGCTGAGCATCTGCCAGGGGTTGGGGGGTTCCTGGGGGCATGTCCTCCACCTGAGCCTCTGCCGGGGTGGGGTGCAGTGGGGGTTCCCGGGGGGATTTCCTTTAGCTGAGCCTCTGCCAGGGTTTGGGGGTGCAGTGGGGTCCCCTGGGGGTCTCTGCTGGGGGAGTGGGGAGCCCTGCAGCAGCCACCCAGAGGGTGCCTCCTCCCCTCCTCCCCCTTCCTCCATCCCTGCCCCCTCCCCAGACCCTCCCAGGGGCTGCTGGGAAGGCGGAGGCAGCAAGATGGCTCTGCCGCCCTCCAGCATCACCGGCGCGCCTGTGCCTCTGCCGCCGTCTCTGCCGCCTCCGTCCCCTCCCGGCCCGGCCCCGCTGTTGGACTAGAGGCGGCGCCCAGGGAGCCCTGCCCGGCCGGCCCGGCCCGGCCATGCTGCTCTCCGAGAGCAAGGGAGGGTGAGCGCCTGGGGAGGCCCTGCTGCAGCCCCCTCCTTCTCCATTCATTCATTCATTCATTCATTCATTCATTCTCCTTCCCTCCCTCCCTCCCGCGCCCATCCGCTCGGCCTCCCCCATTCATTCCTTCATTCATTCATTCCTCCCCGCCTGCGCCATCCCCTCCCCCTCCCCCTTTGTCCTCCCCTCCCCCTCCCAGGCCTTCCCTTTCTTTGACAGGGTCACCCTCCCCCCCTCCCCCACTGCTGCATCTGCCACCAGGTCCTCCTCCCTCCAGGCCTGCAGTCCTGCTGCAGCCCCCTCCCCTTGTCCCCACTTGCCTCTCTCCTCCATCCTTCTCAGCAGTTGCCCCTTCAGGAACAGGGACCCTCACTCCAGGCTCTGTCATCCATCCATTTCTCCCCCAGCTCATCAGGCTCACCAGTTACCCCTCTCCCCTCAACAGCAGCGCCCCCTTCAGATTCTCCCTTGTTTGGGGTGCAGGACTCCCCCTTCAAATCTCCCCTGCACCCTCTTCCCCCTATTGCCCCTTGTTTGGGTCACTCCAGGCTCTGTCATTCATTCATCTCCCTCCATCTCAGTAGTCCCACTGGCTGTCCCTTCTCCCCTCAAGACCAGAGCCCCCCTTAAAATCACCCCTCTTGCCCCGTGTTTGGGACAACCTTGCAGGCTCTCATCCACCTATCTCCCCCTCTCCATCACAACAGACCAAGGAATTGCCTCTTCTCCCTCCCCAGCAGCTCCCCTTCAAACCCC
Organism: Cryptoblepharus egeriae; assembly: GCA_030015325.1. Lineage (NCBI taxonomy): Eukaryota > Metazoa > Chordata > Lepidosauria > Squamata > Scincidae > Cryptoblepharus > Cryptoblepharus egeriae. Next base: position 105,464,507 of record JAREYC010000004.1, on the reverse strand, counting down.
CCTTGTTCCCTCTCCCCACATACTGCCATTTGTTTGGGTCACTTCAGGCTCCATCATCCACCCATCTCTCCTCCATCTCAGCAGGCCACTACTCCCCCAAGAGCAGGGCCCCCTTCAAATTCCCCTTGCTCCTTCTCTCCCCTCCAATGTCACCTCTCATTTGGGTCACTCAAGGCTCTGCCATCCATCCCCCTGCCCCATCTCAGCAGGCCAAGTGCAGGACCCCGAGGTGGAGGTCCCCACCTCTGGAGTCTCCACTTCCTTTTGAGGGAGGGGGTCCCTGTGGGACTCCATGGTTGTGGACATGCTCCTTCCCATTCCTTGTCCAGGCCCAGCACCACAGTTAAGCTTCTGCTGTGTGGAGTCATTGAGAGGAAGGTTATCTTTCCAAGGGCTGTGGGGGATGGAGCTGAATTTTGGGAAGCACGTGTGTCCTGGGGTTGGAGGTTGCATGTAATGTGCATCTTCTTGGTGAGGGAGGTTCTGGCTGAGGACCTGGGAGAAGATTCCACAAGGTTCGGGCAAGTGATCCTGTTTTGGGGGAGATTATTGTGGCCCAAGTTGTGAGGACCCCTCATATCTGAAAGTTACAAATGATCACCTCTCTCTCCCCCTCTCTCCCCCACCCCCATTGCACACAGTGAGGAGAAGCAAGAGGTGCCTATGGAGTCCTCAGAGCCCCGCTCGGAAAGCGAGGCCCTCGAGCCTGGCCCTGATGAAAACCCATCTGTGGAGGCCCCTGGCCCTGACATGGGCCCTGAAGATGAAGAAAAGAAAGAGGTAACATGTTGGGGCTCCCACCAGTGCATGGGTGGGGGCCCCCAGGGCGCATAGGGAAGCCAGGACCAGTGGGGTCTTCAGGGAGAAAATCTTGGTAACCAGAAAGTGCAGGGGGACATCAGGGGGTGGTGGGGAGGACTTCTTGAAGCATGGGCTGGGTGTTGGATTTGGCAAGTGTTGCTTCATTGAACCTTTGCAGAGAGGGATCTGTCTCTTCCTTGACACTCCTCTCAACCTGCCTCCTCACCCTTTGTGGCCTTTAGTTCCAGGGAGCTTTGTGCTGGGCCCCGGGTTGACCACGTTTCCTCTAGGAGCTCAGAAATGTGATCAGAGCCATGAAAGGCTCCGTGTGAATCTGTGATCACTTTTTAAATGACAGATCCAAGTTTTTAGCCCTTGTGGTTGTGATAACCTCTTCTTGAGGGAGCGTGAACAACCCTTGCCAAATATTTTCGGTGCTCTGTTGAGCAGTTCACCCTCTCCCTGACCAGGAATGCTGTAATAAATGGGGCAAAATAATGTAAAAAATTTTGAATTAAGTAGCACAAATTAAGAAATTTTACAAATTTATATGGGATGCAGGATAACATTAAAATTTGTACTACCCAGGCACAGAATTTACAAGAATGATCAGTGGGATGGAAGGGAAGCCCTACGAGGAAAGGTTGGGGAACTTGGGATGTTCAGCCTGGAGAAGAGGAGGCTGAGGGGAGACATGATTGCCCTCTTCAGATACCTGAAGGGCTGTCATAGGGAGGAAGGGGCCAATTTGTTCATAGCTGCTTCTGAAAGCAGAACTGGAACCAATGGGTACAAACTGCAAGAAAGGAGATTCCGGCTGGAAATCCGGAAAAAATTCCTGACGGTGAGGGCGGTTCGGCAGTGGAACAGATTGCCAAGGGAGGTGGTGGACTCCCCCTCACTGGGGATCTTCAAGCGGAGGCTCGATGAGCACCTGTTGGAGATGCTCTAGGGGGAATTCCTGCTGCAGGCAGGGGGTTGGACTAGATGACCTACTAGGTCCCTTCCAACTCTATGATTCTATTATTCTATGAATTCTAAATTTTTGCATGAAATACACTGTGCCCTGCCTTGAACCAGTAATAATTGGTATAAATATCTTAAGTCAGTAATGGCCCGTGAAGTATCTTCCCACAAGTCCAACCTCCCACCCACGCTGTGTCCTACTGATGTGGTTATTAAGTTAGCAAAGACCCTGGTATCAGGAGGGTTGACTTTCATTTATTTTGCTGAATGTCAATTTATTGAAAGATTTGTTTTGTGCAGCTGTCTCCCAGTCCCGTGTTGTCCAATATTTGAGCCTTTCTCCTCTACTCCTGGGCCAGTATATGAACCTGGTTCCCTCCAATCTCTGAAATGGGGGCTGGCTTAAGGGTGCAGCAGGAGGGAGCTCTTTATGGGGACACAGACACACTCACATGCACATATGAGACAGCTTTTATGCTGCCAAGAAGAGGGGAGGGTGGTGTGTCCAGGCCTTCCTTTCCCCTCACCTTAAAGATAGCTTCCCCCCACAACCCCGTTGACGTTCTCCTCTGGACTCGTTTGTTCTGATCCCCGTTTTAAAGAGGCTCCAATCCACCGGGAGTGCGAAAGAAAGAGAGAGAGAGAGGACCGGAGCGAGAGAGCGCGAGCGAGCAAGCGTCTTTGGGCAGGCCGCAAAGGCAGACATACGTGGAAGTGGATGAGATATTTTGGAGACTGTCTCTTTGATTGCCCAGATTAGGCCTTTCCTGGTACTGCTCTTCACTCTGTGGCAAGCCCTCCAGCTCCATATTGGCAGAACTCTCTGCTAAGGGAATGTGTCTCTGGAAGGTCCAGCATGCTCCATGGGTCTTCCATACTCCTGTTGGTCTGGGGGTCAGAAACTCCACTCAGTACCCTACCTGCCTTCAGCCGATTCTTAGTTGAACTCCAAAATCCAAGCGAGGCTGTTGAACCTCGCCATGCAATCATCGCATGGACTTGAGAAACGGGCTCCAGAGATGTGAGAACTTTGCTGCTGCTATGTGGCTGTTGTTTTTCTGGGCCCTGTGGGTCTGTGCTATGCATTGTCTCTACCTCCTGCCATCACTCCAAGGCTTTGAAGCCATTAGCACATGCCTGGCTTTGAAGATGTGCATTCTGCTATAGAATCTCCTGTCTGTGAAACACAATAAAAAAGCTCTGTTGAAGTCTTCAGCACCACCTGTGAAACTGCTGCCTTGAGTTTCTGGTTCCTTCTTGAGAGGAGGCACTTCAGAGAACTTCCTTCACTGCCTTGGGAGGTCTGACCAACTTCCAGAACCTCCTGCAAATTCCTGTTGCATTTGGATAACTGCAGCATCTCAAAAGAGGCTCCTGATTGGTTATCTTCATCTCCTAGGACCCTGATCCAGGGGCTCCTCTGTTGCTTCTAAGTCTGGACTTTGGAGACCTTCTTTTGCCTTTGGAGATCTTGCGTGTTCTGTGATGTCTAAGGTGTGCACAGTTACCAGTTTACACAGATTTGGTTGCCTCCAATCAGTTGTTGTCTTCACCACCACACATCAAGGACTTCTGACTGCAGAGTTCTTTGGAGTTGCAACTTGTCACCAAAAAAGGGCACAATTTGCATAGTGTTATCCAAACAATGGAGGTTCTCACTGTCAAGGACTTGTATTGTGATCGGTGTCCTGCTATGGCCACTCCTGGAATCTCTTCCAGAAAAACTTTCAATGCCAAGTGCCCTGTTTCCACATGTTGTTTGGATGATGTCCACTGTCAGTTCATTCTTCCTGATGTTTTCCACCTAACCTCAAAAAGTCTCCCACATTAAGGGACTCGGCCATGCGCTGATGCTTAACTTTCAATTGCCTGCCAAGAACTGATGCCTTCACCCTCCCTCTACCCCCTGCCTTGCCTTGAGGGAGGCACTTTGGTCTCGCCCTCTCTCCTCCGGGACACTTTGACTCCGACCACCAGCCAATCAAGCGCTAGGTTCCTACCTACCTACCACCAACCAACCACCACCTCTCTTGTCACCCAACCCAACCAAGCACGCACCTTTCAGGCCAGGGAGGGCTCGTTCCGATTGGACCAGCCGTTGGCTAGATACAGCGCACACACTGAGGTGCGATTGGCTGAACAGAAGACCCTGCCCCAGGTGTGAGAGGGTACCTGGAGCACTTGTCCTAATTTTGTATTTTTATTTCTGATTTAATTTAACTTTTAAAGGAAAAGAAATGGGTCACAATTTTTATCTTGGGGGTGGTGGAGGATGGGATGTGTCTTAGTTTAATGGGGGGTTTTCCCCTGTGATTATTTTAAGAAGCAAGAATCAATAAGGGAACAGGGCAACCTGGTTTGGTTCAGCCCCCATTCTTGCTCAAACTGAGGGATATGTTGGACCTTGGATTGGTACTCTATTCCCAACATGTTCCCCTCCATTTCCTTTGGGGATCTGCTGTTCAACAATAAAGTGGATGTGTAAGGATTTGTGGGGAGGGGAAGTATAAATAGAAAGCAGTGCTAATGAGTTGGAAACATTTGTTCTCCAAAACAGGACTCATTTTTAAAATATTCAGTTTAGCAAATTCTCCAACTAGTGTCATCTCCTCTTTTGTTCCCCATGGAGGCTAAATCAATCTGTTACTGAATCCTCCACTGAAAACATTTCCATCTGGCTGGGTCCCATGTTGCCTTGGTAGAATGGGAAGCTGTCATCATACAGGTTTACACCAGTGTCGGATGATGGGGCAGTGCTGGTGTGAGAAGGAACCACGTAATTGGTGTGGATGCATTTAAGTTCCTTGTTACCAGGGCAATGTGCTCCTGAGCCTTAGGAGAAGTAGACCACAATCCTAACCATGTCTACTCAAAAGTAAGTCCCATTGTTTTCAAGAGGTCTTACTCCCAGGAAAGTGTCTTTAGGATTGCAGCTGTAGTTTTCACTGACTCCTCAGCTACTTCAGTTATGGGCAGACGGCCTGGGAGCTGAATGAGAATGGATGAGGTACATAGCTCCTTTTGAAAGAGAAGTGCATACCCTGAACAATGCTCTTACGTGTGATTATTGCCACGTTTGTATCCAGTCACCCCTTTCCAGAATACTTCACTTAACCATAGAAAGAAGGTTAAAAGCAACATGGGGGAGCTTCAGAGTGTTCTCATCTTGACCTCAAACAATAGGGTGATTTTTGGAAGGGAGGGGAGTGAGAAATTATACATAGATAAAAACTTGATTCTGAATATTTGTAATGTCCTGATTTTCCCCCTAAACCAATCTCAGGGTAGCTTTTAATGAAGTAAGAAAAACACGTTTGTCCACCAATGTGGTCTTAACTTCCATTGCTTTTGTCCATGTGACTGCAGTCTTAAAAAGCTGGTGTGTAGATAGCATCAGCAGGTTACTACAAGATATAGCCAGAGGCCCCAGGTTGGATTCTGCCCTCTTGGCAAGCCAATTTGTTTGCCATGATGTGTCTTCCAAGTATAGCTGTTTCTGAAAGAATCGTGGCTGGAGGATTTATCCCCTGTGGTCACCCATGACAATCCATTCCGTGGTCTGTCCCTGTACATGTGGTGTTGTCTTTGTGGAATGGTGGCAGTTGGAAGAACCCATCAGTGCGCTGCCTTCAAGCCAGCTGGAGTCACAGTTTGACTCATCCCAAATCCTTTAAGTGCAAAAGTAAGGTCTAATTTGCTCAATGAGGACTAGAAACACTTAAGGTACTGTGGCTCCCATAAATGTTGATGTCCTCTCCAAAGCAGTCTCTGTCCTATTTAGACTTGAAAATATATTCACAAAAATTCTTACTGATTTGGTCATCCATATATACAGAGTTCAAAAAACAAAATACTGCTACAATATTTAATAAACATAAATATGCGATAGTAGTGGTAGTGCAAACACAAACCAATCCTTTTATGGTTTGTATTGAAGTTCATTTATTGATGAGTTTATTCCTTTTGGTCACTGTTGATAAAGTTTTTTGTTGTTGAAAATATACTTCATGGTTAGACAGTCCCAGGAGTGTTGAACTGTTTCGGATTCTTCCTCAGAAGCTAAAAATATATTCAGTACAATAACCCATATCCACAATACATTGAATCACAACATTCTAAACAATGTTATATATACCAATGTCCATATATACCAACACCAGGTCTGTAGTGGCTCAGTGGGTAAGCCACCATGCCTGCCAGCTAGCAGGCCGGAGTTTGAGACCCGGGTGCTACAAGATGGAGTGAGCTCCTGTCCCTCTCCCAACTCCTGCCAACGTAGCAGTTCAAAAGCATGTAAATGAAAGTAGAAAAGTAGATACCACTTCGGTAGGAATGTAACGCTGCTATGTGCACCTCAGCATATAGTTATGTCAGCCATGTGACCACAGAGATGTCTTCAGACAACGCTTTGGCTTAGAAACGGATGAGTACTGCTCAGTCACAACTAGCAGTACAACCTGCAGGGGACATCTTTACCTTCGTATATCAAAGCTTGTGCAGGATCTGGACCACAGGCCAGGCTTTGGTGCTCAGTGATCTAGAAAAAAAGAAAGCCTCATTATAAACCTGCACCTTCTGATTTTTTTGTCTTTTTGGTCACCTGGAAGGAAATTCTGAGTCCTAATGGGCAAGGTGCTCAGTGGCTTCTTAGAAGTCTGTGTTAACTTCTTGTTAGGTCCTACAGAATAACTCCAGACGGTTGGTTTTAGTGTTCTGTGGGTTTGGGATTTTGAAAATCTCCCCTGTAATGCAGGACTCTTCATGGAAAGCAGGATGGAAAGCTCAAAACATCTGAAGTCTCCCTACCCGCCCCCGCATCCTTTTGACCAGAAAGGTTTTCTGATTCAGCATCTTCCAGGAGCAAAGCTGTAATTGGCCTTCTGTACCATACAAAGCAGAATAATCTAGAATAGGATTTTGTGTAAACTGATAGTAGGAGTCTTTTCTGCCTGTCCTCTACTCAGAATTTTTAGCCTTAGCTTAGGGATTATTCAGTGCCTAGCCTGGTAGCAGGTCCTTAAATAAGTGCCAGGGGCCCTCAAGTGGCAGCATCTTGTGTTCTCGAGGACTTGAAATTTTTAACACAGTTTGATTTGGTGCCACAAGACAAAGTACCTGAGTTAATTATCTGCCTAATAGACATTGCCAATCAGGAGGCAGCTGATGCGGGGTGGGGGGCGTCATCCATATTCTGAAACAAGGCTGTGGGCATCTAGCTAGCAAAGGCAAGAATACAGCCATCTCCACTTCATTCTTGAATCAGCAGAGAACCCCATTGCCCACCTCCCCATCTGGGCCCCCTTTTTATTATGTATGCCCTTCCCCCACCCCCGGCAAGGCATGGTGGTAGCAGTTTTCCAAACACTGACCTGATAACCCCCTCTGTGCGGGGCTCTTCTTTCTTTCTCTCCCTCTTGCTCTCTTTTCCCCCTTCCTTTTTTGTCTCTTGCCTTCCCTTTTTCTGCAGGGTTCAACCCAGCCCAAAGCCATCAAGAGAAAAATATCTGTTGTCTGTAAGTAAAGCTGCTACCTTGGCATCCCCTGAATTAACACTCGTGACCCTCTTGAATGTACCCTCTTTTTGTGGGGGTGGGTGGGAGAGACTTCACCTTAAGAGGCTTAACCAGGGTCAGTGCCTCAATCCTAAGCATGTCTACTCAGAAGTAAGTCCCATTAGGGTCAATAGTCCCATTATTCCCAGGGAAGCGAAATTAGGATTGCAGCCTTGGAGTGCTTTTTCTTCAAGGCTGAGGTCTTCGTCAAGAGTTTTTGGTTCACTTTGGGAGCTACTATGGGAGTCTGTAAAAAAAATAAGATCCAAGCTATTGAATAAACTGAAATAAAGAAGGGTTGGATTAGATTTTGACCTTGAATATGGATTGCAGTAAAGTATGACTCAGTGCCAGCTGTTAGAATGAGCTTCCCATACTCTTCCCTGCTGGGTATGGGAATTCACTTGAACCTGATAAGAAAGGCCAAGTTTTCTAGCACATTGCAAACTCAGAACCTAATTCTCAGCCCTTGTGTGCAAGAGAGAAAGAGTGCCTCTGAGTGCACGCAGAGTGTATTTCCACTGAGCGCACCAGGAGGTAGCAAACAGGAATTCGAGTTTGGTCAGTGCCTTCTGGCTCAAGATTTAACCACTGTGGAGTTGTGAGCTGGGGAGGGAGGCAGTCCTGGGCCTTGCAGTTGATGTAGCGGGCTGGCTGAATTGTGGGTCCTCCCTTGAGGTGCTCATGCTCTGAAAAATAGGACAAGACATCCCTGTGAGAGGTCTCATTTCTGGGTCTGCTCTCACTTTCCTGGCTGCAGCATCGGCAGTGGCCAAGGGCACAGCCGCAACCAATAGTGACATGGAAGGAAGCCAGCCAGGAGGGCGGAAAAGGCGCTGGGGAGCCAGCACAGCTGCGACGCAGAAGAAGCCTTCCATAAGCATAACCACAGAATCCTTGAAGGTACTGGGCCTGCAGCACAACGGGGCAAGTCTGGGCTTAGGATACCCCAGTAGTCAAAGTATAACCGCCTCCTCTTCTCCGGTTTTCTCAGAGTCTGATCCCTGAGATCAAACCACCTGGAGGAGGCCAAGAAGTGGTGGTGGACCTCCTTGCTGATGACTCACGAATCTCAGAGGATGAATCTGAACGCCACCCGGAGGAGCCAGCCCATGAAAAAGCCCTCAAGATCTGCCGCACTGTCACACAGGTCAGTGTGTATGGTGCTAAGTAGACTCAGGGGTGGTTGTCCCTGTTCTGTGTTCCTCTCAAACTGAGCCCTGCACCTTGTTTTTGTATAGGTGGTGCCAGCTGAAGGCCAGGAGAATGGCCAAGGAGAAGAGGAGGAGGAAGAGGAGAAGGCTCGCGAGGAAGAGCAGCCAGAACCACCCCCTGTTGTTGCTGTGGAGCCAGTGTTGCCACCCCCAGTGGAACATGAAGTGAAGAAAGGTGAGGGAGCAGCATGTTGGGTTGCAGCTCAGTAACAGCATTGTCAGAAGTTATCTTTCTAAACCTCCTTTCCCTAATGCCCCACAGTCACACTGACTGACACACTGACCCGGCGGTCCATTAGTCAGCAACGCTCTGGTGTCTCCATCACCATTGATGACCCTGTTCGCACGGCACAGATCCCTTCCCCTCCACGCGGTAAGGTCAGCAACATCGTCCACATCTGCAACTTGGTGAGTACTTGTGGGTGTTTGTATCCATTCGGGAACTACAAAGGGTTGGAGTTCTTCCCAAGGCCAGCACCTCCCTAACTCTACCTGTCCTGTGTGCAGGTGAGACCCTTCACTTTGGGCCAGCTGAAGGAGCTCCTGGGCCGGACAGGCACCTTGGTGGAGGAGGCCTTTTGGATTGACAAGATCAAGTCCCACTGCTATGTCACGGTTAGTACCAGAACCCTGTCTCCTTGTCTCCACCTTCTGGAAGGAGCAGATTCTTTTGGCTGGCCTTGTGGCTGCAGCCATGAGTGGGAATGCTGAAGGATGGACTTTGTGGATGCGAACACCCCCACCCAACCCTACTCAGGTTCTTATGTAACCTTATGGACTAGAAGTTTGTTTTCATAAAATTAAAATAGAAGTTTTAAGGTACGCCGGGTGCTGAATTGTCCAAAGTCACATGCAGGCTGCAACTGTATACAAGACCTAAGGCTAATGGAAAACTCACCTCTAAGTCTCCTAGTGGGAACCTCTTCTCGGCCTTGGAAAGGAAACTTGTTCCTGAACTCGTTCACTATGTCTCACCTCTCTCCTTAGTACTCCACCGTGGAGGAAGCCCTCGCGACTCGCAATGCCCTCCATGGGGTCAAGTGGCCACAGTCAAACCCCAAGTTCTTATCTGCAGATTTTGCTGAACAGGATGAGGTAGGAATGTGGGAAGGGGTGGGAAACCCTTTTAGGGTGGCGTGGCAGAGTGCTACATCCCTCAGGCTCTATAGGATGTGTCCCAGTCCAGAAAAAGCTGTATATAAATACTATAGATAGATAGGTAGATAAATACTGTAGATCAGCATTTCTCAAAGTGGGTCCCATTGGGGGTTGCCTAGAGCTTTCCTGGGGGTCGCCTAAATACCCCTGGTGCAGGGGGCCAGGTCAGGCTTGCCTGTAGCTGCATGTGCACTGGGGCTGACAGCCTCAGGGCCCAATCCTACGCATGCCTACTCTGAAATAAATCCCAGTATATAGTCAGGGGGGCCTTTACTCCCTTGTAAATGTGGATAGGATTGCAGCCTCAGGGCCCAATCCTATGCATGCCTACTCTGAAATAAATCCCATTGTGTTCAGTGTGTGCATAGAACACACATTTCATTTGTAACAATGAAAATACATCCTGCATATCGGATATTTACATTTTGATTCATAACAGTAGCAAAATTACAGTTATAAAGTAGCAAGGAAAATAATTTTATGGTTGGGGGTCCCCACAACATGAGGAACTTATAAAGGGGTCACGGCATTAGGAAGATTGAGAACCACTGCTGTAGATAAAAGAAACTGGCAGCTAAAAGCAAGAGCCTGTCTTCTTTTTGATATTCTCTGATCCTCTAATCCAGAAGCTCTCAAACTCACAGGTGCAGGTTTGAGATTGTCAGTGTGTGGGGGACAGGGGAAGGCAGCATAATAATAATAATAACCATAATTACTCAGATCTAACACTCACCTTTTCCAGCCAAATTTAGTCTTCAAAAGTCTTTGATGGTGCATTAGATTTGAGTAAATGTGGTATTTTGATTATAAATATGAGTCAGTATTTTGATTAACTGTATTTTAATTAAAAATGTAACATAACCCATTGTTGTTTAAAGTAGTACTACTAGATAACTATATATAAAAACCCAATGTCATATAACTCATATGTGGTGAAATTAATTTTTCCCCTGCTTCGCAGCTGCACGTTACAGTCACCAGTAAACTTTTTCTTACTCTCAGTCCTTTAAAAATCAGGATGCACATTAGATTTGATTGTGCATTATATTGGAGTAAATACGAGTAGTTGTTAAAATCCACCACGTCCCCACCAGGTTCCATTCCAAAAGTCTCTCTGGAAAACAGAGCGGACATAAATGAAATTATTACCAGCTGTTGCACCTATGCGAAAGCACCACAATGTACAGGTTGTGCTGGCGCAAACACAACTTGGTTTTCCAGTTGGAAACCTTTCTAAAACTTGGGGATCCTCCATACAACCAATTCAAGCGTATTGATAGAAATGTGGTTAGCTACACAGCAACTACCCTTGAGCCAGTGATATTGGGAATTTTTCATATTCCTATTTGCTTTTATGTCTCTCCTTTCTTTTCCAGCTGGATTTCCACCGAGGCCTACTGGCAGAGCACCCCACCGAAGTCAAGGCGGACGAAGCCTTGGCACTCCCAGGGCTGGGCCCAGCAGCACGGGGGGAACGTGACATGTCCCGGCGCTCAGAGGCTCGGGAGCGGGAGGCGGCCGTGCGCGAGCAGTGGGCTGAGCGGGAGCGAGAGATGGAGCGCCGGGAACGGACACGGGCAGAGCGGGAGTGGGACCGTGACAAGGTGCGGGAGGGGCCACGCTCTCGCTCCCGTTCCCGGGAGAGACGCCGCAAGGAGCGGCCAAAGTCCAAGGAAAAGAAGGCTGAGAAGAAGGGTAGGTGGTATCGGTGGGTGGGTGGGTGGAGGTGAAATATCTCTCCCCTTCTTTAAAAAAGTCATCTGATGGGTTGAGTCTTCACTGGCGATCCTGTCTTGGGTTTACATGGGAGGGCCAGGCAGGCTCTGCCCCCTCCCAAGCTGGTCTTGTGCATAATTGAGCTGATACATGAGCATGAATATGCTTGTAATGGAGTAGTGTATGTACCGTTAATTCTCGAGTTATGAACAAGTTCCATTCTGAAACCTTGTTCATAAATTGAAATGTTCATAAGTCCAACACCATTGATATCAAAAGCACACAGGGATGTTTGTATGTTTGAAAGTTTGTATCTTGAATGCTTGTAGGTCAAGGACTTACTGTATTGATCTCTCTCTGGACTCCCTCTTCCTAGTAGTTCCTTTTTGAGTGGTTGAAAGTGGCCCTGCCTTGTGGGGGTGGGCATATCCTTGCCAAGCTGAATGTGAGCCTTGTAGTATCCCATCTGTGCATCTCAGCTTGGGATTCAAAGCTTGGGGCTGCTCCCTGATGTTGTTTATGTCTCATTTCCATCACCACAGAAAAAGCCCAAGAGGAACCCCCGGCTAAACTCCTGGACGATCTCTTCCGCAAAACCAAGGCAGCTCCCTGCATCTATTGGCTGCCCCTCACAGACACGCAGGTGGGAAACCCCAGCAGGGTAGAGCAGCAAGGAATTCCTCTGGTTTCTAGATGGTTTCTAGACAGATGGGTCTGATCTGCCATCCCACAGGAGAGGAGTGGGATGGGGTGAGGTCTCCCACATCCCCATGTTTCTGATAGATGTGTAACTGTCCCTCTCTCTTATTCCACTGCCCCTCCCTACTCCAGTATGTTCAGAAGCAGGCGGAGCGAGCAGCCAGAGCTCGGGAACGCGAACGTCGGCGCAAGGAACTGGAAGCAGAGGAAGCCCGTCAGCGGGAGCGCAGCCGGCAAGCTGAGCGGGAAAAGAGACGGGAGCACAGCCGGGAGCGGGAACGGGAGAGGGAGCGCCCCAATGCCACAGGAGGCGGGGCCAGCAGGGGAAGTGAGCGCAGCAGTGGCCGAGACCGTGAGCGGCGCGAGGCCAAGACCCGTCACAGTCGAAGCCGGAGTCGCAGCACACCTGTACAGGACAGAGGGGGGCGCCGCTGATCCTATTCCAACTTCTTTGACCTTCTGGGTGGGAGGGGAGCGGCAGAGGCACTAACCTCAGATCTGGCCCTGGATTTTGGAGGGGCAGGGAGGATGGGGGCTTTCTTTTCCCTGCAGCTGTTTGGGGGAGGGGGCTCAAGAGAGGAGGTACTTCCATGTGGAGGAGACATCTGCAGGGCCATTTGTCCTTCTCTTCCTCCCCCTTCCCCATTGAGAAATATTCAGCCCCAACCTCTCCGCTCCCTCTTCTCCTGGGGCCAGATTCCTCCCCATTCATTTGTATTTTATTTGGGAAAATGGTGTTTTTTTTTATTCTGATGATACAGAAAAGAGAGCATAATAAAGAGATGGCGTTAGTTTTATACCTGCTGCGTGTCTTTCTTGGGATGGGAGGGGATGGAGAGAAATGCTGGGATCTGTTCATCCATGGAGATTTTTATTTCCTCCCTGGTAGTGATTGAATTTTGTGAACTGAAGTTCTCCAGCAGATTCTCAGCAGAGCTTACTCCAAACAAATCCATGGATTTTGACCCTCTTGTGTCCACACAAGGAAGAGCCCCTTTTCGAGAGTGGGGAGGACTGCCAGGCCTGGGTCCTCCCCTCCTGGGTCCATGCACTGTTCAGCCACAGCTGATGTTTCCTGCAAAGTAGGAGGAAGGCTGTCCAAAGTTAGGAGGGTAGAGACACAACTCTGGGGGGTGTGGGGGTCCACCTCTCAATATTGAGCTGCCTTTCCTTTTCTTGCCATTATTTATTGATTTGATTTATATCCCACTTTCTTCCCTAATCAAAGGGAACCCAATATTATTAATATATATAATTATATAATTATAATATATAATTATAATATATTATAACTACTATTACTATTAATACTATTAGCTATTTTTTCATTTTCTTGTAAACAGCTTTGTGAACTTTTCAGTTGAAAAGCGATATATAAATACTGTAGATAGATAGATAGATAGATAGATAGATAGATAGATAGATAGATAGATAGATAGATAGATAGAGAGAGAGAGAGAGAGATAGATAGATAGATAGATAGATAGATATAGATATTATAACACTGATACACAGGCATTTCAGCCTGAGACCCCTTTTCAAACTTAAAAATATGTGTGGGACCCCCTGTCAAACCTACTGGGTTGTGACATCACTGTGATGCCAGAGTTCCTCCATGTCCACTCAGAAAAAAAGTCCAAAAATACTTATTTCCAGGAAAACCCAGTGCCAGATAGTGGATCCCAGTGCAAGTGGACCCTCTTGCAACCCCCCTGACACCCTCTTTGAGTACCACTGCTCTATAAAAAGCTCTCTAAGAAAATTCACTTTATATACCAGGATCTGAAACCAAGAATGTTGGTTTGGACACAGAATTTATTCTTGGCATTCAAAGTATTCTTGAATCTGGGCTTAACTTTTTTTTAGAATACGTTTCCAGAGGTTTTGAAGTCATCCTTGCATAGTATATGAATAGTGTTAGATGTTGGGAGAAGGGGACGGCAGGTGTGCTCTCCATAAGGGGACGGCAGGTGTGCTCTCCATAAGGTACTGCTTCATTGCCCTGCTGCTCTCTCCATCTAGTAATACAACTGTGCAGCTGTGCTTTGATTTGCCCGTTTCTTGGAGCAAACTTGAAAAACCCAAAGTTTTAGTATATGTGATTTTCCAAAATCTGTGTACTTCCAATTCTGGGTAGAAAGTGGTAGAGCGCATAGACTAGGGGCTAAATACAGCCAAAATTTCCACATGTGACATTGTTGAGTTGTTTGAATCTAAAGGCAATCTAGTCTGGCCCCCTTACCATTTATCTGGGGGGTTATACTAGTCCATATAGTGCACCTCGGATAGCATGAAGGTGTGAACTAAACTAGCAACAATTGGCAGCCAGACTGCATTGAAGAACTGGCAACAGTTGGCAGCCAGACATCAATGTGGAATTCCTGGCTCTCAAAATACATGGCACTGGAACATTAACCGTAAGTCCCATGTATTTGCCATACGCTAAATAAATAAACCATCCATCAGTACTTTATCCCAAACATCATGTTAGATATTGCAGTCCAGCTACTGGAATGGGAGTGGAAAGAGTATAAGAGCACAATCCAGAGTAACTACAGGAGCGTGTAAGAGACATTACATGCACCTGTAGTTACTGCACCATCTAGTGAAAACCTATGGAAAATTCATATTGCAATCCAAAGTAACTTGTTCTTACTCCGGAGCAAGGACTTCCCATCGTTACTCTGGATTTCACTCTGTTTTGGGGAGCTTGCCGGTGTTTGAAGTGGTTTGATAAGTTTTCTTCCAGATGCCGGAGCCAGATGTGATCTCGGAATCTCTCCCGCGTGGTGTTGAAGACCTGTGTGTGGCGGTTCCCTTCATGACTGGTAGGTGGTGCCAGCATTCCATTGCTAAGTACCGCATGATTCTGGTCTCTGGAAGGCTATGGACTCACACCCCACCATTGTGCTTCTTGCCACACTGAAGGTTAGCTCAGCAAGACCAGAAGAGGCTAGTTTTTTATGGTACTTCATTTTGATCTGGCTTCTGTACTTTGCACCCCTTTTGACATCTGGCAGCAACCAGAAGACGTGCCTGAGAACATCTTCAGAAGCACGGTGTACAGCTCCAAACACTGGCCTGATCCCCAGAGTACGTTGTGGCCCTTCAACCCTTCACGCTCCATTCAACCCCCATTCCTATTAATCCCAGTTTATGTTTTTTGATCCTTCCATTGCTTTCTCTGCTCCCCTATGAGCTTCTTTTATCCACCCACCTCTTCCTCACTGGTGCCTTCTCATCATCCTGTTCTCCATCCTGCTCTGTCCTCCCTTCACCTGTTTGCCAGCAAGCAGCACGGTCCTTACCCCAGGGTTAGTGGTGTGTTTGGTGGTGGCAACAAGGGATGCACAAACAGGCCTGGTTGATGGCATGATTTTTCTGCAAGATGAATGAGCCTGCCTGGGTGGAAAGTTGGGGGGGGGGTTAGATCTCATGGCTGATTAAATCTGCACTCACGTTCCCACACCCACACGGTCATCTCTGCCGCTTTTTCATTCTCCGGAGCAGATTTTTCTTCTTGATCCAGCAGATTTCCTCTTTAGATCCTCCTAACTCTGGCTCAGCCCTGGGGGATTATAGCACCTAACTGGATTTGGGGGGTGGAAGAGAGCCTACCAATGGCTGGAGAAGCAGCTAATCCTCACTCAAAGACCTTGCTTGCTTTTCCCCAGGTGCTGAGCACATTTAAGTGGATGCTGCAGCAACTTCGAAGCCCTGGGTTAGTTCTAAGGGTTGTCTTAAGCTTGGATTGAAAGCAGGGAGGGGGGATCTCTGGAGATGAGGTGGGCAAAAGGGTGGAAGTACTTGTGGGAACAGGCAGGACCACCCTGAGACCACCTGGCACTTGAGGTGGCTCCGTGCTGTACCTGGTGCTGTGCCAACCTCTGCTCCTTCCGCTCCCTGGTTTGGAAAAGGGACAAGAAAGTGATGGAGAGGTAAGTTAGGGCAGTGCTTCTCAAACTGGATCAGGACCCATGAGGTGGGTCATGAGCCAATTTTGGGTGGGCCGTGTAGCACCGACCTCAGCTGCCACTGAAAATAAAAAGTTGGGCATTCTGGATCCAGAACTCCTGGGCAGGATGAGCTCCCCGATGGGGAGAGGCCTAGCGCTTTGCCTAGAATGGGTGGGAAGAAGGGATGCTCAAAAAGGAGGAGAGCTGGGTGGTCCGAGAAGGATCCAAGCCTGCCTTTGATTCACAAGCTGGAATATTTGAATTCTGAGCAATGCAAAATAATAGGATCACAGTTGACTTTGACCAGTGGAAATGGATTTAAATTTAAATGGATGGTGTCACTTCTGGTCAAGACATCACTTTCAAGTTAAAGGCATCACTTCTGGTGGATCCCCAAAGGCTGTCATTCTAGAAAGTGGGTCTTGGGACCAAAAAAATTTGAGAATCATTGGGGATAGAGCAACCCGGAGTACATGATAATGATGTACCCCTAGGGATACATGTACCTAGGGATGATGTACCCCTAGGGATGTACCCCTAGGGATACACTAAGGTTCCCTTCTGGAACATCTCATGGATTTAAAAAAAATCCACAGTATAAAGAAAACAATGGAAAAATAGGTTTAAAGACCAGGTTTCTTGCTCCTTTATAATGCCTAATGGTAGTGCATCATTATCTGCAGAGTTTTCATTTTGGAATGATTGCTTACATCTACAACAGTAAGAAGAGCAGTTTTTAAAGCTGTGATTTGTGGTGGCCATTCCTGTTGAGTCAAATCCGTGTATAACAAGGTTGGACCTGTACTTGTCGGGACCTTTAGGGACACTTGGACAAGAATTATGGTAAATTGAATGGCAGAAATAATAATAATAATAATAATAATAATAATAATAATAATAATAATAATAATAATAATAATAATAATAATGGCAGAAAAAAGCATGTCTGTATTAAAATACCTGGTGGGACTGGTAAAGCGGGAAGGATGGCTATTAGCTAGCTGCAAAAACCTCACCAACTGCTAGTTTGGGGTCATCAAATTGTGTATTATCAGATATGGACCTATAAGTAAAAAAGGCACCAATGTTAATTACCAACATCTTGCTAAGATGTGGGGCAGTAGCATAGCTAAAGGGGGAATATCATTCTTGGAGGGAGCCTCCCCGTAGTATCCAAGGGACCCTTCCCCTGCTGAGCCATTCCATGTGGGGGAGCAAACGGACTCCTTTTACTCTTTGGGGAGGCTCCCTCCAGGACTGACTACTTTGCCCCCCTCTAGCTATGCCACTGACGAGGGGTGCAATTTATGGATATAAGCTGCCAAGGGGTATAAGCATGAAAAATTCTTAGGTTCCAGGGAGCTGCTGGCAGACTGCAAATGTACTTAATCCCTTGTTTAAAAAAATCCATTGACATTAGTGGTCATTACCATATATCGTGGTAGTGATTCAAAAATCACGGCTCGGGCTTTATTACCCATTATTACAATTATAGTCCAACTTATTTTTTTAAAAGTTTATCTCCGGCCCGCAGGGGCAGGTAGATGGCTGTGAACCGAAGCACTGAATAAAAATTGAAAATATATTCATATTTTTGTAATCCCCTTAGCAATATTCCACACTGAAGGTGCGTCAGAATCGGACTTGTGGGGTGAGCGGGGATCCACCCGGGGTCCACCCAGTGGCATAGCTAAAGGGGGTGCTGAGCACTATGTCTTCAGGGAGCCTGCAGTGGATGGGCCTCCACTGGGCCGACCTCATTCAAGGTTCCTTTATGGAGCTTCCGGCCGGTGCATTTTGATGTTTTGAGCGCATGTTTTGTCTGCCTCCATCCCAAAAGGCTCACAACAATAAAACACTTCCATAAACCAAACTAACTGTATAAAAACACCATTGCAAATCAATAAATGTCTTGTTAAAGGACACCTTATACAACCACTCAGTTTGGGCGAACCCCCCTTTCCTACTATTCCCTGTACGGGGGTGTGGGGGACGTTGGCCAACCCTGGTGACCCACATCAGAAGAAACTTGCAGGGCTCTCGGATAGGGGACCTGTCTATTTGGGGTTGATGGGATGTGATGGGTGCCCCGGCCAGGGTGGTGGGTCAGGCCTGCTGCTGGGGGGCAGCCGAGGTGGAAAGCAGCTGCCAGGCTCGGAGAGGAGGAATGATGGGCAGGCGCAGGAGGGGGGTGGATCCCGCATTTCCCACGCGATCCCCCCAGGGTTTCTTGCTCCTCGTGGGTTTATTTTTATCTCTCCTCCACTTGCAGGCCTCCTTCTCCGGCTGGCTTTGTGTGTGCAAAGCATGGGCGTCGGGACTTGGAGATGCCCCTGCCCTTCACCCCAATTGTCATGACCCCCAAAGAGGACGGCACCCCAAAAATGTAGGACATCCATGAAAAAGGTAGGACGTGACAACATAACAAAAATTCATACATTGCTTTCTTGTGGTTCGTTTAAAGACATTACTTATTCTTAAATTGGAAACCACTGTATTTACTGGAATCTAATGCGCACCCCACACACAATCAAAATACCACATTTACTCGAATCTAATGTGCACCTTGAATTTGGAGACTGAATTTGGCTGGAAAAGGTGAGCGTTAAATTTGAGTAAATATATTATATTACATATAATCTCATGGTATAACTTATTAATTCCAGGGAGGCCATGGGATGCCAGCAGGGCCCTGATCGCAGGGAAAAGGAGGACTTTTAGGAGGGCAAAGGCTCAAAAGGAGGACACGTCCTGGAAAAAAGGAGACGGACGATCACCCTGCCTTGACCTCTGATCAGTGGCATAGCTAAAGGGGGTGCAAAGCACTAGGTTTTGCAGGGAACCCCTCGTCTTTGGAGTATTTGGGGGGTTTGCTCCCCACATCTGGGATGGCTCCAAGGAGGGGTTACCCTGGCACACTGCAGTGATGCTCCCTGCCAAATGCAGTGCTGTGACCCCCTCTAGCTACGCCACCGGCCCTGATTCCCCAGGGGGGTCCTGGGGGTGCAGGTCTCCACCTGCTGGCCAGGACAAGGCTGCCTCCCCCAGCCCTCCTGGGCAGCCAAGCGCCTGCTTCCCCCGCCGGGTTAATTATGCTATTTAAATTCCCTCCAATAATCGCAGCCAGTTAATTAAACCTCCATCGATCGTTAAAAGCAGCCCAAGGATGGCTCTGCTGGCAGCCAAGTGGGGCCTCCCCACCCCCCACCCCGGCTGACTCACTGCCCCCCCCAGCACTGAGCCTCCTCTGCTCTCCCTCCCAACTGCAGCCCCCACATTTGAGCCCCCCACTCTCCCACCCTCATTCCTGGAGGGGTCCCAGCCCATATCTCCCCACTGGGGATCCCCCATTCTTCCCTGCCATGTATCCCCTGACCCCCAGTGGGGATCCCCCTTTCCTCCTTGCCGTCAATCCCTAACTCCCCCCCCCACTGGTAATCCCCCATTCCTTCCTGTATTGTTCCCCCTGATCTCCCCACTGATGATCCCCTCTCTTCCTTCTCATGTACCCCCTGATTCCCCCACTATGAATCCTCTTTCCTTCCTGCCATGTATCCCTGACCCCCCTTTCCTCCTTGCCATGAACCCCTAACCCCCCACTGGGGATCCCATTTCCTCCCTGCCATGTATCCCCTGACCCCTAGTGGGGATCCCCCCATTCTTCCCTGACATGTACCCCCTGATCCCCCCAGAGGGTATCCTCATGGCCTTCCTCTCCAGTCTCTACCTTCCCCTTCATATCCCCCACCCTCTTTCTTGCCCCCCTGCAGTCAGTCCCCTGCCAAGATTCTTCCTCCTGAGCAGTTCTGGCTGGGGGGGCGAAGAGTGGGGGGGCTTCTGCCCTCCCCTGCCCCCCCAGGCACTGCCTCCCCCTCCCCTCTGCAGCTCCCTTGAAATATTCAGGAGCTCATTAAAATGCCAGCGCAGCCAAACAATTCAAAGGGGGAGGTTTGGGGGGCTGTGCTGGGCCAGGGGAGGGGGCTGCATGCCAGGTGGTGGCGTAGTTAAAGGGGGGCGCAGCACTAAGTTTTTCAGGGTCTGCCAAGCACCACCCAGACTCCACAGGGACAGATCTTGAGCAATAAAACCGCCTGGAGGAGAAGAGAAGAGTGCCTCGAGGCATGTGCAGAGTGCGGTGGCGTAGCTAGAGGGGGCGCAGCAGTCAGTCTTGGAGCCTCCGTTTTGCTCCCCCCCCCCGCCTGGAATGGCTCAAAAGGGGGTGAGACTCCCTCCAAGACTGACTGCCTCGCCCCCTCTAGCTACGCCACCGCACTCTGCACATGCCTCGAGGCACTCTTCTCCTCCTCAAACCGGTTTTAGGGCTCAAGATAAGCCCAGCTGGTGGTCTTAGGGGGTGATGTTGGGGAGAAGCACTGTGCCTATTTTTAGGGGCTAGGGGGAGAAAGTGGGGGCTGGGGAAATGGGAGAAAAGTGGGGGGCTGGGCAGAAAAAGGAGAGTTGGGGGAAAGAGGGGAGATAGGGAGAAAAGGGGCTGAGGAGAAAGTGGGGGCTGGAGAGAAAGTGGGGGCTGGAGAGAAAGTGGGGGCTGGGGAGAAAGAGGAGAGATGGAGAGAAAGTGGGGGGCTGGGGAGAAAGGGGTGGAGAGAAAGTGGGGAGATGGGGAAAAGTGGGGGGCTGGGGAAAAACTAGGGGTTTTTTCCTAGTTTTCCTAGTTGGGGTCGGGGAGAAAGAGGAGAGATGGGGAAAAAAGGGGCTGAGGAGAAAGTGGGGGCAGGAGAGAAAGTGGGGGATGGGGCAGGATCTCGGGTGGGCTAGACATAGGGGGCCCAGGACATAGGGGGCCCAGGACATAGGGGGCTGAATACATGGGGTGATATGTGGATCTGGCTTAGAGGGCAGGGGTGTATTAAATGGGGAGGGATCTCGGATCCGGACCTCCCGTCCAGGAATGGGGTTGAAGGGAGTCAAAGATTT
This sequence comes from Cryptoblepharus egeriae, assembly GCA_030015325.1. Classification (NCBI taxonomy): domain Eukaryota; kingdom Metazoa; phylum Chordata; class Lepidosauria; order Squamata; family Scincidae; genus Cryptoblepharus; species Cryptoblepharus egeriae. The sequence goes on along the minus strand of JAREYC010000004.1, from coordinate 105,443,510 downwards.
GGGGTGTAGGTCTGGGACTTGGGGGGCAGGACGTGAGAATCTAAGCAGCTGGAATGGAGGCTACTGGGGGGCTCAGAGGAGAAATGGGGGGCACTGCCAGACTCTGCTGGTCAGGATGGAAGGAAAGTGTGGGTCAGGATGGAAGGCACAGTTTGTGGGGGGCAGGAGTGCCCCTCTCCTTGGACCTCCACAGGAGGGAGCATGTGTTCATTTGGGGGGTCGTGAATGGGGGAGTCTGATGCCCAGGATCAGGACCTTCCTGGGGGTTGGGGGTCTGCCTGAGGGGGAAGTTTTTTGGGGGGAGACAGAGGCTGGGGGTGCCCCCCATTTTGGATATGGGGAAACTACAAGAGGGAGTGTGTTAACTGGGGGGGGTTTGGGATGGGGGGCTGATGCTCAGGATTGGGGTCTTCCTGGGGGCTTGTCTGTCTGTCTGTCTATGGGGCAAGTTTTTTGGGAGGGGGGGGGGGAGAGACCCAGACTGAGCAGAGCCAGACAGTGTCGCAGTGCCCGGCGGGCGCTCCTGTGTCTGTGGGGGGGTCTCATCTCCTCCCTCCCTCCCCCTGCCCGCCCCCCACTCATCCTGCCCCCCCAGCCAGCCAGCCAGCCAGCCAGACCCCCTCCCGGGAGAGCGGGCGGAGGAGCGTCAGCCGCGCATCTCTGCAGAAGGAGAAGGAAGGAGGGAAGGAAGAGGCTCAGCAGCCCCGCAGCCCCCTCCCCACATCCCCCAAAGGACCCCCAGGTAGGTCTCTCCACTTGGGGGGCGCGGGAAGGGGGCCCCTGGGCGATCCGGAGAAAGGGGGCCACCACCCCTAAGGGGGCTTCCCCTCCCAGGAAGGGGGCTCTCCAGAACGGCATCCTGCAATAGGGGAGGGGGAGGTGGCATCCCCAAAGTGGGTGCTGGAAGGGGGGCTCCCTACTTTCTCCCCCACTTTCTCCCCCAATCACCCACCTTTTCCTCCAGCCTCCCACTTTCTCCCCCATCCCCCCACATTCTCGCCATCCCCACATTCTCGCCATCCCCACATTCTCGCCATCACCCCACCGTTCCTCCACACCCCACCTTTCCCCATCCCTCCACTGTTTTACCAGCCTCATCATCTCTCCATTCCCCCTTTTTCTCCCAGATCCCCCACTTTTTCCCATTTCTCCATCTTCACTCAGCCCCCCACTTTCTCCCATTTCTCCATCTTCACTCAGCCCCCCACTTTCTCCCCAGCCCCCACCTCCCCTGCTCCCCACTTTCTCCCCTGCTCCCCACTTTCTCCCCAGCCCCCCTTCTCTCCTTTCCCCCACTTTCTCCCCAGCCCCCCTTCTCCCCTTTCCCCCACTTTCTCCCCATTCCCCCACTTTCTCCCCATTCCCCCACTTTCTCCCCAGCCCACTTCCTCCCCAGTCCTTACTTTCCTCCATACCCCACCTTTTCCTATCCCTCCACTTTCTCCCCAGCCCCCACCTTTTCTCCCAGTCCCCCACTTTCTCCCCCAGACCCTCCACTTTTTCCTATCCCCCACCTTCTCCCCCCCCCCCAAGCCCCAGCTGTGACTCTTCTGGAGGTCTCTCTCTGGGCCCCCCAGATCTCTATTTTTTTGGGGGGGGGGAGTCAGATCAAAGTTTGATTAGGGACGTGATGGTGGCTGTGGTTGGGGAGGGTCTCCACTCATCCTTCTCCTCCCTGGGGGGACTCCGATGGGGGTGCCAGTGTGATGGCTGAAGGGGGTTCCCCGTGGGGGATCCCCGTGGGGGGAGTCTGGGGGCGAGGGACCCCCGTCTGCCCACCTTCCCCACCCGTCTAGCAGATCCTCATTAGGAATTTCGCGCACGCAGCCTGGGTTGTAAATCTACCCCGGGAGTCTCCAGACTGCAGAAAGGGGAGGGGGCGCAAAGAAGGGGGCACACCTGCTGGCATGGGGGAGAGGGGTCCCCCCACTCTGTTCCCCCCACTCTGTTCCCCCCCCCCAGGATTCCCAGGAGAGGGAGGGAGGGAGGAAAAGAGCCAGCAAGCTTGGGGGGATGTGATGCTGGCAAAGCATCATCCCCCAATAGCCCACCCCCCAATTCTCCAGCCCTTCTATGGAGCCCCCCTTCCAGATTTCACCCCCCCCCGCCCAAGATTTCACTCCTGCTCATGCATGTCAGTGCTGTCCCTCCCCAGGTCTGTGGATGTCCCAAGACCCCCCTTGTCCTGATCTTTACAAGAGATCCCCACTGTCCACCTCCTGCTCCCCAGATTTCCCCCTCCCATGCCACCCCCAATTGCCAGCCAGATCTCTTGCCCCCCATGCCCCCCCCCCTGTTCCAGCTCCATCCCCAGGTTTTTGCCTGACATCTCCCTTGGCAGTTCAGGACCTGCTCCTCATTGTCTCTCCAGCACCACCAGCCTCCCCCTGCTGAGACCTTCTCCTTGCAACAGGAAGAGACATGGAGAATCATCAGGGGGATCCCAAAGGCAGGCAGTCCAACAGTCCCCATCTCAGCCCATTAATGCAGACCTCACCTGTGGGTCAGACTCCATAGGAAATGTGCCCCAGTGCCATCCATCTTGCCTCTCCTTCCCTCCCTCAACCTCACCTATCATATCTTGATGCCACGCAGTACACCTTGCCCATCTCAATCTGCCCCAGCGCCACCCATTACACCTTGCCCATAACAATCTGCCCCAGTACCACTCTTCTCACCATGATGCCACCCATTACACCTTGCCTATCTCAATCTGTCCCAGTGCCACCCATTTCAATCTGCCTCAGTGCCACCTAATTCAATCTGCCCCATTGCCACTCATCACATCTTTACTTCTCCTGCCCCACCACAAGGGCTCTCTGTCCCTCAATCTTATCCGTCATACCTTGATGCCAACCCATTACACCTTGCCCATTACAATCTGCCCCAATGCCATCCTTACACCTTGATGCCACCCATTACACGTTGCCCATCACAATCTGCCCTGATGCCACCCATTACACGTTGCCCATCACAATCTGCCCTGATGCCACCATACACCTTGCCCATCACAATCTGCTCCTGTGCCACCCATCATACCTTGATGCCACCCAACACACTTTCCCCATCTCAATCTGCCCCATTGCAACCCATCACACTTTAATGCCACCCATCTCAATTTGCCCCAGTGCCACCCATCACACCTTGCCTTCCCTCCCCCACTGCAAGGGCTTGCCCTCCCCTCCTCCCTCTATCCCCCCCATCACTTGGAGTCAATTTTCTGACGAAGTGAAATAAGATTTGTTGGGTTTATTCTCCCAGGGTCTGGGAATAACTAATCCTTAAAAATCCGCTTAGATTTGGGGTGGAGGGGAGGGCGGAAAGAGACAGAGTGAGTCTGAACAGACAAGGAATAAATGGGGGGGGGGATAAACTGAGCAGAAAGGATGAATGAAAACAAACAAAACAGTGGGGCATGTGAGTCCAGGTTGGGGGCCAACCCTGCCCAGGCCCATTTAAGAGTACTGGAGTAGATATAGCCTTTTCAAAACTTGGGTACCAAAAATGTAATTGGAACGGAAGAGTAATAAATTTAGTATTTGTTCATTTGCACACACACATTAGCGTGGAAACATTTTGGGGCAGAGGGAATGTACGGAGGGTCACCCCGTACAACTTATTTGGGTTTAGACCCTGATCCCTAAAAAAACAAAATTATTCCCTTCCTATAGATTCTCTACAGTAAAGGTTCTTACTACACAAACTGGAGAAGGGAAAACATTAGAGATTGTACAGTGGTTTGGAGGTTGGACCGAGGCCGGAAGAGCCAGGTTTAAATCCTTCCTTGGCAGTGAAGATTCCTGGGTGACCTTGGGCCAGTCACTCACTCTCAGCCTTGCCTACCTCACAGGGCTGTTGTGAAGACAGCGAGAGTGAAGGAACAAAAGCCATCGTGGCATTTGCGTTGCACGTGTAAGGTGGGGTATAAATCCCTTAAATTAAATAAATTAGGGAGGATATAGGAGTTGAATGAACAAATTAATTTGCCACCTTTTCTAACCACCCTTGAGCCTCTGCCTTTCTTAACAGCTCTTGTTCAGAAGACATCAAGCAGGTGACACAACATTGTCCTCACGTCTCCAAGGCCTGGAAAATCTTTACTATCCGAACATACCTAGGAGTAAGCCCCATTGGCTACAATGGGATTTACTTCTGAGTAGATGTGGATAGGATTGGACTCTGAGCTACATTTTGGGATGTTGGGCTGGTGTCCAAGGCAGAGGGCCAAGAAAGCCCTGTTGGCGCATCTGCCAGATATAGTCATAGGATCTATGGATCTGGAGCTCTGGATCTATGAATCTGTTAATTCCAGTTTGCTTAAGCCAGATTAGGATATATGGGCCTGATCCAAGTCCTCAGATGTGGATTAATGACTATTGAATAAGTTCCACATCCTTCCCCCCTCCATAATCACGGTCCCAAATGGAAACTAGAACTCACACTTTCAGGACTTAGGTTAATTTTAAAAGCATGAATAAATATAATTTTTAACATGGTCCAGATCACTAGGAAATGGACTGAAAAGGCCAACTGGAAGAGAAGAAACCTTTGATTAGGAAAACTATACAATAAATGGTCCTTTTAGGATTTCCGTCAACAATATTTGCAAGGGACGCCACGCCGAGAACAAGGTGTGGAACAAGCTTGTAGAAAATGCCCTTTGCTGCAAACGGGGCTTAGCCTAAGGCTGGTTCTCAACCAGTGCTGGAATTTAGAATTGAGCCATAGTAAAATAATGGTAACAAACCAGCATGTGTTCCAGTCCTTCAGCAGGGAATACTCAGTGGCATAGCTAGAGGGGTGCAGTGCACTAGGTTTTGCAGGGAGCCTCCCTGCAGCATGCAAGAGCCATTCAGGATGTGGGGAGCATAAGCTTGGCTTGAAAGGGGAGAGAGATGGGCCACTGGCTGCTGCCAAACTTAGTGCTTTGCACCCCCTGCACCCGTTCTAGCTATGCCACTGAATACCCACAACCAGCTACTATACAGGTGTGCACAGGTGTGCCATCACAGGTATGACTTTCAGGACAGAGCGCTAGACAGATCTGAACACAAGCACATTTCCGCAGTCAAAGCCCACAATTTCTCTTTTTTACACTCACCCAAGTGATCTGGAGAACAACTGCCAATCCTGTGTTCGATTAGAATCATGGCTGTGCCCACGGGTGTGAACTGAAAGCATTTTTCTTTGATTGTGTGAACAGAAAGTGTGGTTCGCTTGCGTTAAAGGAGTCGTGTTGTATAAGGCCAGCGTTAGGAGCTGCAGGCTGAATGCAAAAGTATTTTTTGCACTACTTGCACCATGCGCCTGGAATGTCGCTTGCACACTTTGGTGAGGCTCCCTGCGAAACCTGGTGCTTTGCACCCCTTTAGCTATGCCACTGTTTGACTACCGTATTTACTCAAATCTAATACGCAATCAAATCTAATGTGCACCCTACACTTATAATCAAAATACCATATTTGCTCAAATCTAATTAACCATCAAATCTTAAAGCGCACCCTGATTTTGGAGACTGAATTTGGCTGGAAAAGGTGAGCATTAGATTCAAGTAACAACAACATTTGAACAACACTGACTTACATCTATGATATGTTTTGGGTTGTAAGTTGTTGAGTGTTTAGATGTGGTCAGGGTGACCCCTTGGCAAATTCACAGTCTAAACGCTGCTTTTGGGCACAATCCAGAGTAGCTACGGGGAGTCCTTGCTCCGGCGTAAGAACAATTTACTCTGGATTGCAATATGAATTTCCCATAGGTTTTCACTAGGTTGTACAGCACGCATAATGTCTCATATGTGCTCCTGTAGTTACTCTGGATTGTAGGGTCAGGCTGGCCTTCTGACAACCCACAAAAGATGCGGGTTTAGGAAATATCAGGTGGTAAAAGAGCCTCCTCTGAGTGCTGGAAAACCATATTAACCACTTTTTTTCTTTTGTAATGTACGTCTCGCCACTGCTGAGTCTAATCTTTGGTACTGATTTGCCAGAGGTAATTATTCTGGGGAAATTAGTCCAGGAACAAACAGATATGCGGTGCTGACGCACATTTTCGCTCGTGATCACGATGGAGCCCTTGTGCCTCTCTTGTGCCGCTCGTGTGAATGTGGGATGCAGTCTTAGATGGGGTGAAAGGAGCCTGTTTTAAATCAAACGTATATATTCCAGACAACGCACGTTTTAACATTTGGATCTCAGACGTGAGCAAGCAGAAAACAAAGTATTAAGATATAGGTGGGGAAAGAGGGTTGAAAGGGGTTTTGTGACCGAAGGTCTCTTCCTGACAACCTACAAAAGGGGAAATTTGACAGTTCCCTGCCAAGCTCTTTAGAACGTGGGTTCTTTATCCCCTTCCCTCGTCTCTGATCTCTCCGATCTTAAATGTACCAGCCTGCAATTTGAACCTGTTGCTTCTTATTCTCAGCAGATACACCAACTGATTCCTCTTTTCTTTCCGACATCCTTTGTGATCTTTGGCAACTATCACTGCTTGGAGGAAAGGAAACCTACCAGTCCCTCTTTTCATCCAAGGTTGGCCTTAATTGCACTCTGTCCTGGATGGGCATCAGGACCCTTGGATGGTACCCAATGGGCTGCTGGGGAATGGAATGGAAGGCAGAAGGAGGGGCAGGACGGTATGATGGGATGGCTGAAAACTGGGGCTGCAATCCTAATCCCCAGTAAGGCCCAACTTAAATCCTGTGTGGAGTTGGGGGCATCACAAAAATGGTGTAAGGCACGTCTGTGCCACTCCTGGAGTGTTAAGCTAGTGCACAGACATGCACCGGTCTTACTAAACCACGACAGGGACAAGTTGTGCCAGCCTAAATGAGTTAGGATTGCACCCTGTGTCTGGGCCAGGTTCAATCATCAAGCTGACTCAGGCTTAGCCGGTGTGCAACCCACCAGCTATTTGGCTCCAGTTTGGCCATCAGACCGTTTTCCCTTGGGCAACCCTAAGGTCCAGTCTGAGGAGGTGGCTACTCATCAGGCCAGGCGCTCTGCATACGCCCAGAGACACCGTCCGAGACCATTTGCCCTATTTTCTGGTTGGTTTTGCAGGGGCTGCTGCAGCTATCCAGCCAAGGGCTTCATCCTTTCCAATGGAGAGAGATGCTACGGCCAAAATAGATGGGCCTTCCCCTCCCGCCCGCTGCCTTTATAAATGCAGCGAGAAGGGGGGGCACCTGGTGGTCACGCACTCTTAGTTAGCCTTCCAGCCCACTCCCCCTTCTTCTCATTTCCTTGCTGTTTATCTTCATTTCCGATCAATACGGAGAAGCCAAGTGACTGAATCAGTTGTCGCTGGGAATGAATTACAGCGATTACAGCCCATTGCAGCTGAACGAGAGGTGTCGAGGGGGGGCGACTGGCTCAGGCTCTTCCAGCCTCTGCCAACAGGGGGTGCCCCAGAGGGCAGGGTATTTATGGGATTTATGGACTGTGATGCTGGCTGGCGATCGAAAGGCGACAGCGGGTCGGGCCGCAGTTGGGCCAGGCTGCCCTGCAGGTTAATTGGGTTGTGTGGAGTCCTCGAAAGGAAATCGTTAGGAGGAGAGCGGCAGAAAGAGGCACCAGGGATGCGGTGCCCGGGTAGCCGCAGGCGGGCAAAGGGAGCAATCTAGCTGCGGCTCCTGGGAAGGAGCTGTGACATGGCAAGGTTTAGCTTGTTCCAGTGGCATAACTAAGGGGGACCAGGGTGAGCAGCTCTCCCAGGTTCCACTCTTGAGTGGTCTCCACTCTCTAGCCCCCTTCATGTTTGCCCGTCCAACCCCTGGCCAAGATACCGCAATTGATCTGACATTGTCATAATTCTCATCCACAAAACCAGGGCAGGACCCGGTCACTTTTGCCAGTGTGTGAACACAGTCCCCAAAAACCGAGACAGTCCTGGTTTTCCAGGACATATGGCAACCTTGATCTGTCATCAGTGCCAACAGCAGAGCAAGCGAAGGAAGGACTGAACCAAGTGCACTCAAGCATGTACAGAGTGCATTTTCCTAACTGTCAACTAACTATAGAATTCCTGTCCCAGTATTTGATATTTTTCATTATAGGCCGCTCTGTCCTTGAATGGATGGTTGGGTTGGACGTTTGATATTTGATTTGCCATAAGACCAGTGCTATTTTTCTGGAAAAATAGGTGTGAGTACTCACCCACAGAGGTGCTGGGACTCCGTATGGGTGCATACCCCCTCAAAAAGACCCCTGCATGAGACGAAGCCGCACACTGAATGAATGAATGAATGAATGAATGAATACAGAGGTTACAACATACAGAATATGGTAACTTTGTCATCATTGTCATCATAATCATTATCATCACCGTCCTTAAAATTACAAGCTGCTTTGGCATCCTGATCTTATTCAGGAGCTGGACAGATTAGACAGATAAGTAGATGGAAGGCAGGACGGAGGGAATTTTCATGAATCCAGTACTATATTAGAGAGGTGGGCTATATTTCCAAAGATCGTAGCATCTGTGTTTCCTGGAAGGAAGGAAGGAAGGAAGGACGGACCGACCAACCGACCAGATCAGAATATCCCTTCACTGGAGAGTCATGAACCTAACTGTGAGGATAGTGGGATGCAAGGCTTCCTCTTAATGACCCAAGTGGAGGGCTAACTGGTTTCCCTGAATTCCCACAGTGCTTGTCCAGGCCCCTCCGGTGGCAAAGCTAAAGGTGTTGCAAAGTTAGCAAACCTCCTAATCCACAGATTTCCTAGGTTGGTTGTCCATATGTGTGATTGTGCCCCCTTGACCCACAATTTCTCCTTGAGTCTCTTGTAAAAAGTGCTGGGGGAATGGCACTCTTCTCAAGAGGGACAGCAGGAATCGCAGTCTCTGGCTGTTTGCTGCCCTTGCTCCAGGGGCTCGGAGCAGAGAGTTGGGGGGCAAGCAGAAGGGGATGGAGAAGGGGAGGTGGTGCAGCAAAGGTGGTGAGTGGTCAGAGTCTCCGATTGCCACTTGCACCTCCTGGGGGTCTGAATTTTTTAAATTTTTCAATTAAAAAAATAGGTGTGAAGTGGAGGTGCCATGGGCTCCAAGGCCCAAGTTATGCCATTGCTCTGCTCGGGGGTGTTTTGTGGAAGTGCCAAGGGTGGCACATGCCAGCTCACGAGCATGCTGACGAGCATGTTCACGAATGGCACCGAAGTAGGCCTCTTTGCTTAGGGATCCTTTTTAAAAACCCATATCCTCAGCAGAGGGTGGGGGCTGACTGCCTTGTTCTGCCCTTTGTTGCAACTGGGTTTTATCTCTCCGTCTGTCCGCTCCTGGCTCCATCCATCATTCCTCCCTCTCTTGTCTGTGGGGCGGCCTGGGGAGCAGGACCTGAGGGGAATGTAGAAGGGAGATGGAAGGCGAGGGAAAGTGAGTGCAGAGAAGAGGGAGGGAGGCTGCGGATGGGCAGATAAATAATCTGCACGGCTGGACGCATGGCTGGGCAGATGGCTTAGACAAGATGCATAGTTAAGTGCTGTCTGTGGACAGGTTGGTGATGGGCAGGCACATGAGTGACAGGCACATTGAGGATCTCGGTGACGGCTGGATGAATGCTGGGTGTGTGTTTAAGGAGACAGGTGGGTGTGCTAAAGATGGACGAGGAAGGCTTAATGGCTGGAAGGAACATTGCCCACTGGGGCACATGAGATGAGCAAGATGCTGCGGCTGGGGGTAGGTAGACAGGTCCCAGGAATGGAAGGGAGACGGGCCAGGGAAGAATCTGGACAGAAATCCAGGGAGATCCAGAAAGAATGGGTTTTTGGGAGGGGGGATGCTGCAGATAATGGGTCTCCCCCACAAACTGCTGACATAAATACGAGGTTAAAGGCACATGTGTACAGACAGCACACTGGTCCCCAAAATACATATGGGCAGACAGTGCACCAGTCCCCAAAATGCATGTGTGCAGACAGTTACATCAGTTCCCAAAATGCATGTGTACAGACAGTACGCTTGTTCCCAAAATGCATATATTCAGATAGCACACTGGTCCCCAAAATGCATGTGTACAGACAGCACAACCGTTCCCAAAATGCATTTATACTGACAGTGCACTGGTCCCCAAAATGCATGTGTACAGACAGTGCACCAGTCCCCAAAATGCATGTGTACAGACAGCACAACGGTTCCCAAAATGCATTTATACCGACAGTGCACTGGTCCCAAAAATGCATGTGTACAGACAGTGCACCAGTCCCCAAAATGCATGTGTGCAGACAGTACACTTGTTCCCAAAATGCATGTATTAGCACACCAGTCCCCAAAATGCATGTGTACAGACAGCACAACGGTTCCCAAAATGCATTTATACCGACAGTGCACTGGTCCCAAAAATGCATGTGTACAGAGAGTGCACCAGTCCCCAAAATGCATGTATTCAGACTGCATACTGATCCCCAAAATGCATGTGAACAGACAGCACACCAGCTCCTAAAATACATGAGAACAGATAGCACATTGGTTCCCAAAATGTATGTGTACAGACAGTGCACCAGTTCCCAAGATACATGTGTATAGACAACACACCGATGTATAGTGCACTGGTCCCAAAGATACATGTGTACAGACTATTTGCTTCCAGAGGCAGCCAAGTCTTGCTCATGCCGCAGTCAGTGTGCGAGCCCTGCACTGAGCCACAGGCCCCCACTGTGATATTGAGCGGGATGCTGGGGCGTATCTTTCGCCTCATGCGCGGGTGTGATGATGTGAGCTGAAAGAGCGCATCAGGATTGCCTTGCTGCCTTCCAGGCCACAGTGGGAGCCTGCCAATGTGCAGGGGACCCATATATGCCTTTGCTTCCCCTTTCCCCACCTCTGCCCCCTCCTGATGAAGAAGAGAAGTTGTCGCCTGGATGAATTGATGATGAAGTCACAGACTGTGGGCAGGGATGGGTGAGCAGGTACATGATTGCATGTGTCGGGCTGGCGGACTTCTCTCCAATGTCTATTTTCTCTTCCCCCAGATTCACCCAGATGGGGTAGCCATTCCCTATGGATCATACGGATGAGTGGTGCTCCCCACCGCAGGAGGAGTGATCACCAGGGCTGAGCCATGGCCAGCTTTCTGCAGCTCCTGCTGGCCTGGCTAGGGGGCTGCGGTTGCGCGGGCCGCCTCGTGCCCCTTAGCCAGGGTACCAAGTCCGGATCCTTGCGGGGAAACTCATCTCAGCGCTGGGAGCGGCCTCTGCTCAGGTCCCGTCGGAGCTGGGTCTGGAACCAGTTCTTTGTCATTGAGGAGTATGCTGGACCGGAACCCGTCCTCATTGGCAGGGTGAGCCCCAGCATGCCCGAACCCCACACTTTAGATTGGAGGGCAGGTGGAGGTAGCCAAGATCTTGGCAAACATTGCCCACTTTGGCCAAGGAGTTGTGCGCCCCCTAACCAAGCCTTCTCTTTCTGGCATACCTCTTCTGCCCTTTTCCCAGGGTGACCTAATGGCTTGACAAAAAAGAGGACAAAAATGTAGGATACCTAAGAAGAATAGAGGACATGATAATAGCTAAAAATACATACGTATTGCTTCCATGTGGTTAATTTAAACTCTGTGTTGCTGGTTACTGAATTTAAAACTATTATATATAATTTATTGCATATTATTTATGAATTACAAGAAGCACACAGGCAGACATGCTGCAGACTCACAAGGGAAAGGAGGACCATGCAATTTTTTTAGGACAAAAGGCTACAATTCAGGACATGTCCTGGAAAAGGGGGACATACAGTCATCCAGGCCTTTCCCAAATCTCTGTTTCCTCAATTCCCTAAACCCTACATGTCCCTCCATTTTGCCCCTGCCTCCCAGAATGGCTCTTAAGGGAGGGGCTGCTTGTGCATTGCAGTGATGCTGCTCCCTAGTGCTTTGCCCCCCTCTAGCTATGCCACTGACACAAGGAATATCCATAGTAAGAGATGGGGAAACACAAGAGGCCTTGATCTATCTATCTATCTATCTATCTATCTATCTATCTATCTATCTATCTATCTATCTATCTATCTAACTATCTATCTGTCTGTCTGTCTGTCTGTATTCTCTCACACATATATAAGAACTGACACACAGCAGCCAGAGAGGTTCTCACTGGTGGCTTTCTTGCCACATCTAACACCGCTTAGCACATGGGGACGTGGATCATTTTTGCCAGCTTCTCTCTCTCTGCTGTATTTCTCTGCCAGCTTCACACAGATGTGGACCACGGGGAGGGCCGTATCAAGTATGTGCTGACTGGAGAAGGCGCAGGCACAGTCTTTGTGATTGACGAGAAGACAGGAAATATTCATGTCACCAAAACGCTGGACCGGGAAGAAAAAGCCCAGTATACGTTGCTGGCTCAGGCTGTGGATCGGGCCTCCAACCGGCCCCTGGAACCGCCATCTGAATTCATTATAAAAGTTCAAGACATCAATGACAACCCACCAGTCTTCCTGCAAGGCCCGTACCATGCGACGGTGCCGGAGATGAGCAACGTGGGTGAGTGTGGCACACCCTTTGCCAATGACCCACAGATAAGTCTTGCCTGGTGAGAGAGAATAATTCTTGAGGCTCGTAGGACATCCATCTGTTTAGCATCTGTTTACTGAATAGGGTATTAGTCACAAAAATCAAATTGGTGTGCAAACAAACAGCTCAGAACTGGATTCTCCTACACAGTTTGAAACTCATCCCCCTTCCCACTTTGCTTGCCTGCCTCCCCATCCCACCCACCCCCAAGAAAGAAAGTGGAGGAGGTGGAATAAAAGACCTCCTGCAGATTCTCAACAGGGAGGGTGCTCTGATTCCTCCCCATACCATGTCCTCCTGCTTAGAAAAGGTGTACCTGGAGAGGGAAGTGCACCTGGACCTCAATTTCGCACTATCCGACCATGGAGATTGCAGATCCCCTGGAAGGCTCAGTCACAAGGAGCCTGATTCTGGAGTTGCCAACTGAGCAGAAAAAGTTGGGTCACTCCTGCTCCTCTAACCATAAAAGCAATTTGGTTTGCCGAGATCCACAGCTGATGCTCTTTACAGTGATTGGCATTTGATCCTAATTATTTCTACAGATCAAACTTCTGTCCAAAAGCAGGCGGATATAATTTCACCCTAAACTTGTATTTGGCATCCCAACTCAGGCACCGGTAAGTCTTAGGCCGGCCTTACTCTTACTGTCTCCAAATTCTTGGGCAAGAAGAAGATTTACCCGAACTCAAAGCGTCCTCCCACTTTCACTTCTCCAATCTGGACTAATTATGATCATATATCTGACCCCCCAAATCCAGAGTCACTATGGGAGCACGTAAGAGACTTTACGTGCACCTGTAGTCACTGAACCACCTAGTGAAAACCTATGGGAAATTCATATTGGAATCCAGAGTAAGTTGTTCTTACACCAGAGCAAGGACTCCCTGTAGTTACTCTGGATTTTGCCCATAATCTCAAAAAAGGACAAAATAGAGCATACAGAAAATGTATACTTGGGGTACTAGGGAGGGTTGGACTAGATGACCTACTAGGTCAATTCCAACTTAGGGTTGCCATATGCCTCCCAAAACTAGGACTGCCCTGGTTTGGGGGGATTGTGTCCACATACTGTCAAGTTTGACAGTGGGTCCTGTCCCGGTTTTGTGGAAGAGAATTATGGCAACCTGATTCCAAGTCTATGTTTCTAGTATACCAAAGAAAAATGTAGGACATTACAAATTAAAAACTAAAAACACTCATCTATCTTGCTTTCATGTGGTTTTTTAAATACTAGATTACTTATTATTACATTTGAAACTATTACATATAATTCATTACATATAATTTATTAATTAGAAGAATTTTATATGCTGCTTGCTCACAAGAAAAGGAGGGCAATGAAGACTTATTCCAGGACACAAGGTTAAAAAAGAGGACATGTCCTGGAATAAGAGTACATATGATCACCCTGACTGAAAAGAGGCATGATCAGAGGAATGTCTCAGGCAGAGACGTATGGGGCAGCTTCACATTCCTGGACATACAGTGTGTGTGTGCATGCGCATGTGTGCGTGTCTGTGCACGTGTGTGTGAAAGAAAGTGGGAATGGAATGATCTCGTCATACCCCCTGCTGACTCCCAGCAGAAATTACATGTCCCCTATGGAGGCTAATTGGAGGGTGACAGCCAGACATCACTCAGAGACACGGCGGGCTACCTCCCTTGTAGGTGAGTATTTTAAGAAGCAGGTGTTTCTGAGACTCATGTTTACTTCTCCTGGCACCCAATTTGAGAATGCAGAAGCCTGCCTGTAAAAAGCATTCTGTTGTGCAAAGATCTGTAGGATTTTCTCCCTAGCCTGGAAAACTACTGTTTTATTTAGGTGGGTTACAGTTGATTTTCTATTTTAAAATGTATTGATCAGTTGTTTTTATTAAAAAGAATATTTTAGATGTCGTTGGCAGCCCAGAGGACTCTTTTGACCCGTGCGGTGAGGTGTGCGTTGCAGAAATGAAAAATCAATGCATGGGGTTTGGCACCTCTTTGCTCATCAAACTTGCACCTGCAGGCTGTGCATCAGAAGAGCCCTTTTGGCTCTGACATGTGGGCCAGGCAGTCCAGCATCTCTGCCCCACAGTGGCCAACCAGATGTCTCAAGGACGAGCCCTTCTCTCTTGCTTCTTCCTTTCCCCCACATTTGGCCTTCAAGGATGTGCGGTATGGAGGGGCAACATACCACAAGCCACCCTACCGGAATCCTTTGAAAAGAGCTGCTGCATGGGGTGAACAAAAGCACATGGCTTGTGCATGCTTGTGCACCTCATGCGTTGGCAGTGCTTTTGGTGTGACTCAGGTGGTGTGGCTCTGCCTCACCTGCCAACCCTATATCGCACATCCCTGTTGGTCTCTGAATATCATACATGAGCTGAGATTTTTCTGGCCGGATTTTTCTATCATGGTTGATAGGTAGTGGTAGACAGATCCAATGAAGACCTCACTCAGACCTAGGGTCAAACTGTGTCCTACATCAAGCCCTCCATTGGCCCTGCTGTCCAGCATCCCTTTCCCTAGATCAGCCATAGGGTGAGGGACAGATTGATCCCATCATATGGGGTGAGCAAGATTAACCCTTTCCTATCACTGTGTTAATGATCCAAATTGGGCCCTTGCAGCTGGGGGGGGGGGGGGGGAACCAAGGCATGCCAAGCCTGTGAGTGGTAGAAAGTGTAGTTTGGCACTCAGTTTGCCCCCCTCCCCAACACACACACCTTGCACCAGTAAATGCTATTAGTTATTGATGTATTTACCCGTGATAAGGATTTATATCCTGTCTTATCAGAATATATATCAAGGTAGCTCACAGTGTTATTATAAAAGCACACCAGTAAACAAAAAGAGGAAATATGGCAAAATAAGAGATAAACCATTGCAGCAAATAGCAGTGGAATTCAAAAGACAAGAGCTGTTCGTTCTGCAATGGAAGATCATTCTCAGCATTGGCATAAATCTACTAGCTAAGGCTACAATCCTAAAGACACTTCCCTGGGAGTCAGACTCAATGAACACAATGGAGCTTACTTTTGAGTAGACATGGTTAGGATTGTGCTCTAAGAATTTATTTAGATTACTCTGAACTCTGTTATCATAAAGGAGGGACATCTTTAAGTTCCTGCATTTATGGATTCTGTTTTTCAGTGCTTTGGTAACAATATTCTTCCCGACAAAATCGCAGCATAACAACTAAGACAGAACGCCTGTTTGTGCCTCCCCCCCCCCCGACACACACACACAAACATATACACAGGACACAATCCTGACCAATTTAGGCCAGCACAACTCAACTGTTCTTGTGGTGGTGTGGGGAGGCCAGCGCATGTCTGTGCACTGGCCTAACCTTCCCAGGAGGAGTGCCTTACGGCACATTTGTGACACCCTCAGGCCAGCATGGGATTTGTGCTGGGATTATGCCGGCCTAACCAGGGGTTAGGATTGCAGCCACAGTTTCCTTACTACTTATTTCATGCCTTGTTTCTTCTTCCCCATCTTTGCAGGTACATCAGTGATCCAGGTAACGGCCCACGATGCAGATGATCCGACCTATGGGAACAGCGCCAAGCTGGTCTATACGGTACTCGAGGGGTTGCCGTTCTTCTCCGTCGACCCTCAGACGGGTACACGATGGGGAGGGGGGACAGATGTGGGGTGGAGGGCGACAGTATGAATGGCATCCTATTGTGGGAGGAAAGGAGACAGTGGGGCAGCGGAAACATCTGTTTGTTATGTGTGCATAGAAAATAACCTGCGACAGGTTGGAGAATTTCTGCATCATTGCAGGACACCAGTTTGGCCTGAACTATTAGAGTTGGCTAGGTAGTCAAGATCAGGAATATAGATCAGGAATGATAAACAAAGGGTTAGAGATACACCCAACCTGTAGAAACTTTGGATACGGCCCCTGGTCAATCCCATATTTATATATCTATATCACTGCCTCTACATGGTATGGGATTAATTGAGCAATATTTATTTGGAAGTGAGACTATTAATTTATCCTGATTCTTCAGCCAACAATCCTGCCACTTTTTTTCCTCTTACATCTCTTCCTCTTCCTCCCTCACAACTATAGGGGTGATTCGGACAGCAACCCCCAACATGGACCGAGAAACGCAACAGGAGTTTCTCGTGGTGGTGCAGGCCAAAGACATGGGGGGTCACGCCGGGGGGTTGTCGGGCAGCACAACGGTCACCGTCACGCTCAGCGACGTCAATGACAATCCACCCCGTTTCCCACAAAGTGAGTTGGAGAGATTTGGCTCTTAAATGTTGTTATGGGAGTTTTCACCTTATTTGTGGGGGGCACTTGACTATCTGTGGGGACACTTGATGCCATTTCCTCTGGTGGCTTCTTGTATCAGATGACACCAGTGTGCAACATGTAGAAGGATTACTGGACAAGATAGTAGTATCATATTGTCTCAGCAAGCACCTGTCGGAGATGCTCTAGAAAGATTTCCTGCTACAGGCAGGAGGTTGGGCTGGATGACCTATTAGTTTCCTTCCAATTCAATGCTTCTATGACTTCCTATCCCAGGCTCCTACCAGTTTTCCGTGGTAGAGACTGCACCTCCTGGCTCAGCTGTGGGACGGGTGCGGGCCCACGACCCGGATGAAGGGGAGAACGCATTACTAGCCTACAGCATCTTGGATGGAGGAGATGGAGCCGAGGCCTTCATCGTTCACACCGATGCACTGGGACAAGATGGAATCATCACTGTACGCAAGGTTGGTGGAGGAGTCTCCCTTCTCACCGAGCCTTACAATTAGGGGTCCCTGAACCTCCTTCCTTCCTTACCCTCAGGGATCCCCTGTCTGTGCCCCATGGGCAACAAAGGATGAGACTGATGAAGAGGAGTAAGTCCTGATGTACCAGCAGTGGAAACTGCCCCCAGAATGCTCAGAAAGTGGGCAAAGGATATCCCAGCCATTTGGAAAACTGACCTCCAGGCCTGGACCCTAATACTATTTTTTGTAGGATCTACCATCCTTCTTTGTAGGATCTACCATCCTTCTCTTTCCATTTCTTTCAACAGTACCCCTTTATGATGTTACCTCCTGGTTCTGTGCCAGTTTTCACAACTGCAAGGACTCAGAATAGCCTGTCCCCCTGCCACCTTGATCTCCTACTGTAACACCCTCATTCTTTTTTTTTGGCTTCTTGAAACTCTCCCCACAGCCCCTCGATTTTGAAACCCGCCGTTCTTACACCTTCCGAGTGGAAGCCACCAACACACTCATTGACCCTCAGTATATTCGTAAAGGCCCCTTCAAAGACGTGGCCACCATCCGGGTCACCGTCGAGGACGCTGATGAACCCCCCGCCTTCTCCCGCCCCGAGTATCACCTTGCTGTGTATGAGAACAGCCCCCCGGGAACCCTCGTGGGCAAAGTGACAGCCGTGGACCTTGATTCCCCCAGCAGTGTCATCCGGTAACAGCAGGGAGTACCACGAGAGCAGGGTGGGGAAGGCCGGTTGTGTTTGTGTGTATGTGTGAAGTTACAGTTGCTCCATTTATACCTGACAACCTGATACCCCAGGTTCCCCCCAATCTTCTAGATACTCCATCCTTCCTCACACGGATCCCGAGCGCTATTTTAGCATCAACCCCCAGGATGGGACGCTTCTCACCTCAGTGCCGCTCGACCGGGAGGTGTTGCCCTGGCATAACATGACCGTGGTGGCCACTGAACTTGGTAAGGGCCAGGTGGGTTGGACCTGTGGACAGAGGAGCCCTCGGTGGGGAAGGGCAGCCTCCACTTGTGGGTCACATTGCCTTGTTGGCAAAATATTCACACTTCATCTCTCTCCTTCTCTGTGTCTTGTCGGTATGCTCCTGGGATATGTTTCCCACCCATGCCTTTGCTTCCTTCTGCCTGGTCTGTGTTCGTTCCATGCGGCTCTTTGTTGTGATTGTGCAATTTGTGTGTGCAATGGCAATACGCTTTCGGTGGACTGTGGGGCCTGTGCTCATGTATACAATCTGCGTGTCTCTCTGGCTTTTTCATGCGCCTCTGCCTCCTGGTTATATGTTGGTCATGTGGATTGCGTGCCTGTCACGGTGTATTGTGTGGGTTGTGAATTCAACTGCAAACAACCTCCTGACCATGATTATTGCATGCCTGGGGGGGTGGGCTTGCTCGTCCTGGCCTTGATGTCTCCTTTGTGGTCGCTGCTGCACTGTGTCTTTTGCATGCTATTCTATGCTCATTCCATGCTCTGGATGGGTTGCCTGCACATGCTCTCTCTGGATCTCGATTAATCCTGTGTTGCTTCTGTGTTAATGGTGTGTTCTGGCTGCATGTTGTCTGCATGTCATTCGCCGGTGGCATTCTGGCATGTGACACTTGGCTTTGCTCTTTGCCGTGTTGCATCCTGTGCGTGGCTACATGTCTGTCCCCATCCACGCTCTTGCTCTCAGACAGTCCCACGCAGGCCTCCCATGTCCAAGTGGCCATCCAAATCCTGGATGTGAACGACAACCCGCCCCAACTGGAGCAGAGCTACGAGCCCTTTGTCTGTGACAACACTGCCCCTGGCCACGTAAGTGCCTGCTGGGACCATGCCCTCGTCCCACAAGTATGAGAAACCAATGGGGACTGGTGGTTTGCAACCAGAAGCTGGCATTCACTCTCTTTTTCCTCTCCACTAGCTGATCCAGACAATCCGGGCTGTGGATCGGGATGAAGATGGGAATGTGAGCCGTATCATCATTCGCTCCCCACCTGGGGTCAGGGACCCCAATGTCACCGTGCGAGACAACAAGGGTGAGAATTAAACCCTACACCTTCCTTTTAGATGTTCCAGATTGTCTGCATTACCTGCACACTGTGGTTGCAATCCTAACTCCCAATTCGACTGGCACAAGTCATGTGCTGGCTTTAGTTGAGTAGCTCTGTGCCACTCCTGCAAAGGTGGGTTAAGCCAGTGCACAGACATGTGCCAGCCTCCCCACACCACCACAGGAATGGAGAGACATGTGAGTTGTGCCAACCTTCTCTCTCTCTCTCTCTCTCTCTCTCTCTTCAACTAAAAAGTTCCCAAAGCCATTTAAACTGGTCCGGAATGCAACCTGTGACATATATTTCCCCAACCATATGGACTAGAAACTTGATTTTTTAATCAGTCCTTTCAGAGGAATAAACCAACTATTATATTTTTCATTGATATATTGAAATCTGTGCAAAGGATTGTACATGACATCTTTCTTGGCTGCCATACTTCTTTTCCTTATTCTCTCTAGTGAGAACAGAAAAGGAACAGAAAATGTTAAATTGTATCAGAAAATGAGAACAAAAGTGTTAAATTACATTCAAGGTTTATTAAACTGATGGAACTATTAGAACAAACATGGCCACAGGTACATTCCTGGGTGTGCAGGTGTTGGCCATATATTTGGGAGGGGAGGGCTGGTGCATGCACTTAGGCCAAGTGGGTGGCCTAACCTTATCCTTCTTTCTTGCATGTCCCCCTTAGATAACTCAGCCTCCTTGCTGTTTCGTGCCACCCGCCTGCCAGTACAAGGGGGATCTCTACTGGTGCCTCTGGAGCTAGTGGATGGTGGCTCTCCCACCCGCACAGGTTCCCCTACGCTGACCATGAGCATCTGCCGATGTCGCCAAGATGGGGCCATGCGCACTTGTGGCCCTGAGGCCCTGGGCTCTCCTGCCGGTCTCAGTACAGGCGCTCTGCTGGCCATCCTTGCCTGTATCGGCACACTGCTTGGTGAGAAGGGAATATGAGAAGGTGGAGGCGGTGGACGGAGGCTCTCAGGATGGATGGGCAGAATGATGGGCTGGAGTTAAAGCAAATTGAGGAAGGGGCTTTTCATCTGATGGTGGATGGCCAGCCACATGGAAATCCAGCCAGCATGAGAGAGTGAACCTCCAGAAATAGAGAGCCTTGGGGAAATGGCTTCTTTAAAAGTCACCAGTAAGGGGTATGATGGCACTGCATTCCACAAAAGGCATCAAAGGGGCACGTTGGTTGGGAGAGAAGCACTACTAATACTCATACTAATACTGTAAGTCCTCAACTTACAGTAAGTTCTGTTCTGGAAGCTTGTTCACAAGTCAATATGTTTGTAAGTCCAACACCACTGATGTTAATTCATGGTTAATCCAGTTTGGAAAAATTCAAAAAATGAAAAAGTAGTGTGGTAGGTTTGTTCGTTTGTATGAAAGTTCACAACTTGAATGAGTGTAAGACATGCTATTAATTCTCTTCGCTTCCATAAGATGCCAACAAGAGACGTAATACATGGTGTAGATATTCAAGCTTGTTCCCAGTGCCCACCTAAAGAACCCCTTGAAACTTGGTACCAGAGGCTGCCATCCAAGCCCCATTGGGGAGCAAGCAGTGGGGCCAGTGTAGTACTTTGATCAAGAGCTCCCAGCTATCTGGTGCTGGCCCAGCCAAAGCTTGGCTTCTGTATGAGGTAGTCAATGAGTGCTGCCCAGCCATAGTTAAAAAGATAGCCTACACATTAATGCGCACACATCTGCCTCCAGTTGAATGCAACAAGGCACACCCTCCCTTCCCTTTGGCAGTGTTCTGAGGACTCACTCTCAAAGCATGAGATGGCACAACGCTGACTGAAGTGGCGCTGTTAGTGGTGGGCCACAGAAGCATTGCCAGAGGTGATGTGCGGGAAGTATGGAAGGTGCCACAATGTGCTGTATCAGTGGCCCCTTCTCCTCATGACTGGAGCAATTCCGGGCAGCAATCGCACCTCTACCCAAAGCGGCTCTGAAAGAGAGGAGGAGTGGTTGCTTACACAGTGTGTTGCGGTGCCTGCCATACTTATCTGTATCCCTACAATCTGTATCTGAATCCCTACAATCCAGAGTAATTACGGGAGCACATAAGAGACATTACATGTACCCGTAGTTACTGCACCACCTAGTAAAAACCTATGGGAAATTCATATTGCAATCCAGAGCAAATTGTTCTTACACTAGAGCAAGGACTCCCCATAGTTACTCTGGATTGCGCCCTATGTCCCCTTTTTGTGGGCCAGCCTTTCAGTCCACATCATGCACAGTCCACATCAGGCCAGGTCAGTCCAGGTCAGGCTAGGCAGCACTACTTGGCTTGCAGTGCTCTGTCTTGCTAACATTAGCCTTTCCATACTTCTTTCTCTATGGGTTTGCAGCACTTGTGTTGTTATTTGTGGCCCTCCGGAAGCAGAAGCAGGCCGCGCTGCTGCCCTTTGAGGAAGAGGACGTCCGTGAGAACATCATCACTTACGACGATGAGGGCGGTGGCGAAGAGGACACTGAGGCCTTTGACATGGCCGCCCTACAGAACCCTGACGCGGCCCCACCACCACCCCAGCATCGGCGGCTCCTCCGGCGGGACGTGCTTCCTCGGCCACATTTCTCATCCTTGCCCACTCGTGTGCCCCCACAGCCCCACGATGTGGCCACCTTCTTGGCAGCCCGGTTGAGTGAGGTGGATGCCGACCCCTCGGTTCCTCCTTACGACTCCATCCAGGTGTATGGCTACGAGGGTCAGGGGTCTTCCGCTGGCTCACTGAGCTCCCCCAGTTCCTCCTGCGCTGGTGACAGCGATGCGGGTGGGTACGAGTACCTGGAGGAATGGGGGCCACTTTTCCGAACACTGGCGGAGCTCTACGGTTCCCCTGAAGGGCCACCCCCCACCTGAGAGACACTGTGTGGAGGGCCCTCCAAAACCATAGCCCTCCTGGCCTTCTAAGTCCCTTCTGTGTTGCTTGTTCTGATCTCCTCTTTCGTTCACTGACTTACTGGTACTCGTTCTTTGTTGAACATGTCCTTTGATCATTTTCCTTTCTCTTGGCATCCACCCCTTTCCCTCTGCCTTTGCTTTTGATTTCATCCAAATTTCTTCCTCTACTGAATCTCATGATAGTTTTACTTATGAGATTTTTCTTTCTTTCTTTCTTTCTTTCTTTCTTTCTTTCTTTCTTTCTTTCTTTCTTTCTTTCTTTTCCCGCCTTGTCCATGCTATTATGTCCTGTCTTAATTTCCTTGATCATAGATTCACTATGGCAGCAATCCTAATAGCACTTTCCTAGGAGTAAGTACTATTGAACACAGTGGGACTTACTTCTGAGTACACATGCTTAGGATTGCAATATATATTATTTTGATGAGGGCCCCCATCCATTCATCCTCTTGTTTCTCTTTCTGCGTTACTCGTATTCATAGGGTGGGCCCTTCTTCACTTATAGTATTGCTGATGTCTGTTTTGTTTCCTTATCTTTTTTTCCCCTGATCCCATACAAAATATTCTATGCATTCATTCTTTCCCGGAATCCTTTGGTGCCAAACTCCCTCTCCAACCCAACCCAGACCCTAATACTTCCGTCTTGCCAGCATGGACTTACCTCTCATCCAACTTGCAGCCCCAAGCCCTGCTGATGGAATCGATCAGGCCAGAGCAAGGGCTCTGACCCCGTCCCCACCACATCAGCTCCCAGGACATTTGTGGGGGTGGCACAAAGCCTAGACCCGGGACTCTGCCCTCTGGAGAAAGCCCTCTTCTTCCAATTCCATGATGGGACTTTACTTCTCCAGGATAATTTTCTTCTAGGGAGTTAAAGTATAATCCGTGTCAGATGGGGGCTTCCATGTTATAATTTCATAATAAACAATTTATTTTCTAAAAGAAAAGTCTTCATTATAACTTGCATGCAGGGTGTGTTTTCTGTTTGGGCTGCTCAGACTCAGTGGCATAGCCAGACGGTGCAAAACACTAGAGCAAAATCCAGAGTAACTACAGGGAGTCCTTGCTCTGGTGTAAGATCAACTTACTCTGGGTTCCAATATGAATTTCCCATTGGTCTTCACTAGCAGGCCTCCGTCAGTCTTGGAAGACTATGGTATCGTGCTCGGCGCTGCATACGCTGCATGCGAAGCACGAAAGCCTGGGTTGGATTGTTATGGAGGATAGGCTGTTACCCAAGCAGCAAATCCCCCATCTCCACCCCATTGAATTAGTCCAATGGAAAGGCAGAGCCAATATGATTGGATCCAGCTGGCGTCGCAGAGCTGGGCTAAGGACAGGAGCTCACCCTGTCTTGTGGGGCCGACCCGGGTCTCGAACCCTGGCCTAGGTGCTGCAGTAACTATAGGTGCACGTAAAGTCTCTTACATGCTCCCGTAGTTACGCTGGATTTGGGGGTATGATTCATAGGTGCCTGAAACCACTGTGCAAGTAGCCCCTTGACCTTCAAAGCCATTCCAGATTGGGAGGGAAACAGAGGCAAAACACCACTTGACCGGCACATTTCAGGCACTTGCAAAATTTAGGGTTTTGTACCCCCTCTGACTACACCACTGATGGTGTTGCTGCCAGTTGTGGGAAAATGGGGGGGGGAATCTAGCCCTGGAACAGCTATTTCTCTCAAGCTTCTCTCTTAGGATTCCTTTCTTAACGACTCAACTTAAGCTTTTACCCAAAGCATTGCAGCGATCAAAACCAAACCCCAAGACACAAACCTCAAACAGATTTCCTCCATCCTGAGGAAATGGATGTCAGCCAAATACCTTTCCCTCTACTGCGTTCCCCCCACTCCATTTTTATTCACAGCCTCTTTTAATGCATATAGAGAGAGATATATAGGGAGATGAGGAAGGGTACCTACCAGATGAAAAGCCCTGCATGTGAAACGGAGAAAGGCGTTTGGGCTCCACCTGGTTTCCAAATCAGAATTCAATTACTGTATATGGCAACATAAAATGTGATGGTTTTCTGAAAGACTCTCTTTGGTGTAAGATAACTTATATGGGGGGAAAGGAGAGTTTTGATGGAGAACTCAACAATTCCACACTGGGATCCCTTCCCAACCCCAAATCCTTCTTGTCAGCAAGCAATTTGTCTCCTGTGATTCAAGATCTCCTAGAACAGGGATCAGCAACCTATGGCAGGAGTGCCAAGCATGGCATGCAGATCAATTTTCAAAGGGCACAGAGCCCCCCAGCCTCTGTGAGGAGAGATGGGGAGCTGTGTTACTGTCTGGGGTCTCGGATAGGACACAGGGTCTCCTCCTCTCTGGGAAAATTATCTTCTGGAATTATATTATTTTAGAATCATGTTGACACATGGAATAACATTGTAACAGGTTTGGCACAGCACTGCAGAAAGGTTCCTGACCCCAATCATATAATTTATCCCCCAGGGTTCCTTCCCATCAGTCCCAGGTATGGGTAGACTGGTTGAGGTTTCTTGGTGCTGCAATGGGACGGGGGAACCCATGTTCAGAGGCGTTTTATTCACATGGTCCATGACTGATGTGGAAATTGCGTTCCATGTGCAAGATACCTGGCGCAAGGCCCCATTCCGACTCCACCATCTTGATTATTCCACACTGGAGGGTTTCTTCTGCCCTTGCCAGTGCTCTCCCACCCCACACCTCCACACTCCTTCTTCCATCATTCGCCAGAGCAATTGCAGCACTGGAGTGGGGCACGTCCCCTCCACGGAGTGGGGCTATTAATAAAGTAAATTTGCAAATTCCTCCCTGACGCTCGGACCCAAAATGCCACAGGGGAGCAAATGAACCAAAGTTGTGCCCCTCTGGAAAGTGCTTGAATCACAGTCCACCTGGGCGAAAAAATGCCGGCGCAGCACTTCATCGCTACCCCGGCAAACCTCCGTCACTTTGATAGAGGAGGAGGAGGAGGATCTGGCAAGAATATATTTAAAAAACACACTGGTTTTTTCAGAAACTAACTGCAATTTACAAGCCCTACAGGTCAGGTCGGGTTGGAAAAAGCCCCAACGCATCAGTTTTCCGAAATAGCTTGGGATATTATGAAAGTGAGATGGAGACTGAAAGCGCACACTTATACACACACACACGCAAAATAATTACACACCCCTCAAGCCTGCTAATAAATGCGCCAGGATGCCGATGGCTAGCTAGCGAAGCAGAAGGAAATGTTAGCTTCTTAAAGCAACTGCAACACAAAGTTTCCTACTGAATTTGGGGAGGGGGGAATAGAGCGTGCAGGACGGATCCTTCTGCTTGCTGTGTTTAAGCAGAACTGGCATCGTGAGACCCCAGCAAAGAGTATATCCACTGAGCCAGTTGGTAGATCACTGGTACTCAAAGTGGGGGTCGGGACCCCCTTGGTGGGTCATGACCTCGGGTCTGGGTAGGGTTGCCATATGTTCCAAAAAAACAGGGACAATCCCAATTTTGGGGGGATGTGTTCATATACTGGGAAATGGGACAGAGAGAGTCCTGTCCCTATTTTGTGGAAGAGAATTATGGCAACCCGACATGGAACACGTCATTAATGTATGGAACATCTTTTCAGGGACCCTCCAAAGGAGAAAGAACAAGGTTGCGAAGCCATCAGAGCCCAAACCTGTGGGGAGAACCCAGAGATGCCATCGCATGAGTGATGTCTATGCTCCAGGCGCCAGGGCGGTACATGACGCCCCTGACTTAATACCAGCGGGGGTACCACTGGGGTGGGTGGCCAGAGCCAGACCCATGTGAGATCACTGCAGATACGGCCACCAGCCGGCCACCAGCCGGATGACCCCATTTCAAGGGTTTAGGGGTCTGGTGTAGGAGAGCTGTGAAAATGCCTGTGCACAAACAAGAAGGGCGTTTGGAGGGTTGGGCCCTGCAGCAGAGGATGGGGGGGGTGGGGGTGCCTGAGTGGCACAGGCAGGGGACAGCATTGCTCTTCTGTGCCTGCACTTTAATTTATATGCAAATGAGGAGGGCGGGGCTGCCCCCTCTGTGCCCTGCAAGCCATGCATATTAATGGCCTGCTTCAGAGCAGCCCCTCTGCCCAGGCACAGCCAGGCTCTGCAGGGGACCCACTTGCTGCTGGCTTCTCTACTCTGGAGTAACCCACTCTCTGGGGCTTCCTCCTAGGAAAGTGGGCTAGAGATCGCAGCCTGACCACCCAATCCTATGCATGTGCCTACTCAGAAGTAAATCCCATTCTAGTCAATGGGGCTTACTCATAGGAAAGTTAGTTTAGGATTGGCATGCAGCCTTACCACCCAATACTACGACTGCACCTACTCAGAACTAAAATCTCATTCTAGACAATGGGGCTTACTCCCAGGAAAGTGTGGTTAGGAGTGCAGCCTTACCATCCAATCCTATGCATGTGCCTACTCAGAA
Organism: Cryptoblepharus egeriae; assembly: GCA_030015325.1. Lineage (NCBI taxonomy): Eukaryota > Metazoa > Chordata > Lepidosauria > Squamata > Scincidae > Cryptoblepharus > Cryptoblepharus egeriae. The sequence goes on along the minus strand of JAREYC010000004.1, from coordinate 105,416,879 downwards.
GTAAATCCCACTATAGTCAGTGGGGCTTACTCCCAGGAAAGTGTGGCTAGGAGTGCATCCTTAGAACCCAATCCTATGCATGTGCCTACTCAGAAGTAAATCCCATTTTAGTCAATGGGGCTTGCTGCTCCCAGGAAAGTGTGGCTAGGAGTGCATCCTTAGAACCCAATCCTATGCATGCGCCTACTCAAAAGTAAATCCCATTCTAGTCAATGGGGCTTGCTTCCAGGAAAGTGTGGCTAGGAGTGCATCCTTAGAACCCAGTCCTATGCCTGTGCCTACTCAGAAGTAAATCCCATTCTAGTCAATGGGGCTTGCTTCCAGGAAAGTGTGGCTAGGAGTGCATCCTTAGAACCCAATCCTATGCTTGTGCCTCCTCAAAAGTAAGTCCCACTATAGTCAATAGGGCTTACTCCCAGGAGTAAATCCCGTTAATAGGGCTTACTCAGAAGTAAATCCCGTTATAGTCAATGGGGCTTACTCCCAGGAAAGTGTGGCTAGGAGTGCATTCTTAGAACCCAATCCTATGCTTGTGCCTACTCAGAAGTAAGTCCCACTATAGTCAATAGGGCTTACTCCCAGGAGTAAATCCCGTTAATAGGGCTTACTCAGAAGTAAATCCCGTTATAGTCAATGGGGCTTACTCCCAGGGAAGTGTGGCTAGGAGTGCATCCTTAGAACCCAATCCTATGCATGTGCCTACTCAGAAGTAAATCCCATTATAGCCAATGCGGCTTACTCCCAGGAAAGCGTGGCTAGGAGGAGGAGCAGCAGCCCAGCCCGTCCGCCTGCAGGTGCGGCTCCAGCGGAGCGTGAAGCGGGCGAAGTGCTGATAATTGGCGTCCTCCCCGCGGAGATGATAATGGATCGACGCCCCGCAGCGCCCGCAGAGATGGCAGGAGGAACCCTGAGCCCGGGAGATGGGCAAGGCTGCATCACTTTCCTGGGAGTAAGACCCATTGACTCTAATGGGATTTACTTCTGAGTAGACACATGCATAGGATTGGGTTCTAAGGCTGCAATCCCAACCACACTTCCCTGGGTGTCAGCCCCACTGACTCTAATGGGACTGACTTCTAAGTAGACACATGCAGAGGACTGGGTTCTAAGGCTGCAATCCAACCCACACTTTCCTGGGTATCAACCGCATTGACTCTAATGGGACTGACTTCTAAGTAGACACATGCAGAGGATTGGGTTCTAAGGCTGCAATCCCACCCACACTTTCCTGGGTATAAGATCCATTGACTCTAAAAGGACTTACTTCTGAGTAGATACATGCATAGATTGCCTGCAATTCAATCCACACTTTCCTGGGTGTCAGCCCCATTGACTCCAATGGGACTTACTTTTGAGCAGACACATGCAGAGGACTGCGTTCTAAGGCTACAATCTCACCCATACTTTCCTGGGTGTAAGACCCATTGACTATAATGGGACTGATTTCCAAGGAGACCCATGCAGAGGATTGGGCTCAAAGAAGGGAAGATGGGAGCCAGCAGAGATGGAGAGAAGGGATACAGCATGATGGAGAGAAAGAGGAAGGGGCAGTGGAGGGAGAGATGGAGGGAGGCAGAAGACAGCAAGGCAGTTGGGGAGGGGGCTCATGCCCTGCTGGCAGATGCCAATTAAGATAGTTGGCTAGGATGAGCAGCTCTGGATGTTCTCCTCCTCCTTCCCCCATCACTGAGGGTGCCTCTGCAAATGTGGGGGGTGCAGAGGCTTGGATCTTATGCAGTGGCGTAGCTAGAGGGGGGCAAAACAGCGTTGCAGGAAGCCGCACCAAAGGGTCTTTCCCCTTTGGAGCCATTGCAGGCCAGGGACCGCTTGTGGTGAGGCTCCTTGCAAGGCTGGGTGCTTCACCCCCCTCTAGCTACGCCACTGGGCAAGGAGAAGGACACTGAACACAGAGCGAGGAGATAAATTGAGCTTTATTGCCATTCATCACATCATTCCTTGCTCACAGCGCATGGTGGGGAAGAGGGGAGAATCAATGCACAGGCCACCCCCCACTTACAGCCCAGAGGATGGAGCAGACAGCCTGCCACTGACCAGGCCTCCCAGTTGAATCTGGTTTCTGGTCCACCAAGATCAATGGTGAACATTTCTGGTCGAGATGCTCTTTGCTGGTTTATTATTTTCCTGATTCACAACTGTCTTCAGTGGATGCGATCCTGGGCTTGACCCTTGACTGGTGCTGTCATCAGGGTTGAGCCAGATCCTGGTTTACACCATAATTGTGCTGGCTTGAGCCTGGGCAAGGTCTTTCTTAGTTCGGGATCAGAACCAGCATGGGGTGTACTCCCTACTGGTTTACCCCCTGCCCTGGGCTTTATATGCGTAGCAATCTATGCCGCATTGCCATCTGCTCATGCGAGCATAATCTATCCAGTGCCGGATCCTGCTGGCCCAAGCTGGTTTATGACAAGTGATGTGGATTCTTGCTCTCCCATCCCATATGGGTGAATTATTTCATCTTTTGATTCATTGTTGTTCGTTGATTTTTATGTCTGTTTACTCCGTTTACCAAGCACAAGGTGGTCCATAGCTGTTTAGTACTGGCTGGTCAGTGCTGGTTTGACGGTACATGGTTCCCATGGGTGGTTCATATTTAAAATGAATTTGTCCCCCCTCCCACTGTCACAGCCTGTTATCCATGCTTCACGCCCTTATACGGCTTTACTAATGGATCATTTCCAGATCTGGATTAATGCTGCGTCTTGCCGGAGCAGGCACAGCCTCATCTTGATTTAGACTATTTGACTCCATATTGGTTTTCTTCACAGTCGTCATCCTCTTCTGCGCTCGCCCCCAACCCTCGATAGACTCCAGCCAGATCTTCTCTAGAAACACAGACCCAACCACTTGGCCGGACGTGGTAGAGATCAACGTTGCCCCCAGAGTAGGCATCTCGGTGAGCGGCATGAGCCACAGCGTGGCGGGCCAGTAGGAAAGCCTCGCCGACCGGCAGGTCGTAGCGGTAAGCACCATCCAACACCCCGTAGGCATACGGTGATCCAGAGCCAACAGCAAAAACGTCCCCAGAAAGGCATGTACCGTCACTGTAGACATAATGCAGGCCAGGCCCTGAACGGTCCCAACCACACAGCAGGGTGGCCACGCACAGATCCTTGTTATGACACCCGCGCAACAGGAAGGCCAGAAGCTTGGCTGCTCCGGCCACGCTGGGGAGCTGGCCTTCGTGGAGCTGTCTCAGGCGCAGGGAGCAGCGTAGGAGACGGAGCCATGCGGCACAGTCAGCCGAAGTCCCAGATGTGGTTGCCACCAAGTGACGATGGAGCGTGATGACCTTGCGGGAGGATGGAGATGCCACGAGGCTCCCACTGGATGACCGGGTATCTGCAGCCGCCACCACCCCATGGCTGCAGCGGAAGGCCAGGGTTGTTGTGCCGTGGGACAACAGGAATGGTGGGGGTACGGCTACCCCTCCAGGGGGTGGCAAAGGCCACTGGGGGGTCTTTGAAGGGAGATCCAGACCTAGGATATTTTGCAGAGCCATTGGGGACTAATGCTGAAAGAACCTGGAAAACAGGCCTTATGAGAGGGAGGAATATTAGGGGGAGGTTCAGAGTGTGGGGTGGGTGGAAAATGTGATGGGTCAGGAAAGGAGTAATTTTCATGGTGTCAGAGGTGGGGGGGGAGTAAGAAGGATTTTCACAGATCACGTTTGTGAAACATGCCAGATGACAGGCCTTAACCTGTTTTTGCTATCAAATGCTTTTCAGATTTGTTTTAGGATGTTATTGGTACACACATTTTCTTGAAGCACATTTTCTGTGCACACTTTCCTGGGAGTAAGCCTTGCTGAACTCAGTGAAACTTTCTTCTGAGTAGCCATACATCCAAATCCAAAAAATAACTTTAATTGGATTTATAAAGATTTATTTAAAACATGCATAGGATTTAGAGTTGCCATAAAATTGGAACAAGAGCTGCTGTCACACTTGCCAGTATGTGAACACAGTCCCCAAAATTTGGGACTGTCCCTGTTTTGGGTGACATATGGCAACCCTAATAGGCCTGCATATGGAACATGATTATAAATATTGTAACGTGCATATAAATAAGATTTATTTAAAATAGGCATATGATTGAATTGGGTGTCCCACTGAATTCAAGATTATTTCCTCCCATGTAAGTGTGCTTTTTCATAGAGTAGCTGGCACAGGTTTTGTGGGGAAGATTCCCATGAAAATACTTTTACATGGCAGTGACTTTTTTCTCCTTTTTTGTCATCACAATCACAATCTCGCAATCATCAGAGCAATCCAAGGTAGTTGTTTGTGTTGTTATCTGCTCCATGCCTTTGGGACAGAGGCTGGGTGGCAACCCAGATGGACAAATAATAGCCCTTTCGTTCCAATGACGCCTGTGACACGGCACAGAAGGCGGACGCGGCGGACGCGGCGGAGGCCCTATCTTGATGGAGGCTGCAATCCACTTTTATGCCTGGGCTCCTGGGAAGCTGCTTTAGGACAATCTCGGAGAGCAAACTGGCAGCTGGAGTTATACTGCCAGACACATCAAATATGCTTTCGCTTCCTGCAATTTAGCTCATAATAAATATTGCTTAGTTTACTCATCTTGCCATCTTCTATTTATTGGCAAGGATGGTCCATCATCTCGAAACGGCAGCATCTCCGCTTCTGTTAGACTTTGCTGCCAGAAGAGGCAGCTTGGCCTACTGCAAGAGGGGCTTGGAACTAAAATGTCACCAGATCCTCTTCACCTTCCTCCCCCTCCTCACCTAAAGGAGATGCTGCCCTGTCAGCAACCGTCACCCTCAATTGCCTCCTCCGCGTTCCCTATCCAAGCATGATGCCGAGTCCCCCAGCGGAGTCCACCCAGCATCAGGTGGGGGGAGAGGCAGAGGAGGGCAGGGTGTACCGCACATGTGGTCAGAAAGATGGGTGGGTGACAGAGGACAGTTTGAGAACACTTAACCACACAAAGATTTGCACATTTGTGTGACATGCTTGTTTTCTCCGGTGCCACTCGCACTTTAATTCTGGTTTACTTCTAGAAGTGATTTTACAAAGCAAGGGTTATTATATTACTTGAATAGCTGTCTGATGTTGCATCCATCCAGGTTGTACCCTGGAAGGTTTGCAGCCGTTCCAAAACTCTTCAAGTGGTGACCATATAGAATGGAGAACAGGGTGTCTGTACCTTTAATCATTGCATAGAAGAGGGAATTGAGGCAGGTGCTGCTTTTTGGACCCTTCTATGTTAAGCTAAACCTATGTTGGCATAGACCACATACACTCAGTTGGCAGAGAACACTTCCTGGAAGAGAGGAACTTCCCTTCAGTCCATCCATCCATCATACTTATATACTGCTTATCAGGCCAAGTTTATCATAGCTTCTATCCTTGTCAATGGCCAGTAGGGTCAGCTTCTATTTCCATCCTCCCCATTGAAAGCAATGGTCTTACACTAGTGGAGGGCTCATTGCTATCAGAAGCCCCAGTCCACGCACCAATAGGAGAGATATGGTCAGGGTGACCATATGGTAGACCTCCAAATGTAGGACAAGGGTCCCCCAAAGTTGGAGGACCAACTTCGGTCCTCCAACCCCCAAAGTTCACTTTTGGAGGACGTCCTAATTTTGCCCTACATTTGAAAAAACAATCCCTGGAGGGCTTACCTTGTAAGGAGGAGCCGCGCTGGGGCCTTTAAGCCCCCCTGGCCGGCCGGGGAAGGCAGGAGAAGGTGCAGAGGAGCCACACTGGGGCCTGGCAACTTACTCTGGATTCCAGTATGAATTTCCCATAGGTTTTCACTAGGTGGTGCAGTAACTACGGGTGCACGTAAAGTCTCTTACGTGCTCCCATAGTTACTCTGGATTTGGGGGCATGGGCACCAGCTACCCATGTAGATAGGAAAAAGCCTAGTACTTACTGACCATGGCCATGGTCTCCTCACTGACCATGAAATAACAAGACCTTTCAGAAGATGGAAGATTTGGTTCTTAAATTTGTTAGCACACCTGCTTTTTATAACAACACTATCAGAATCATCAAAGAGTAGATGCATTGATGATGATGGTGCTGGAGAAGATTGTTGAGAGTCCCTTGGACTGCAAGGAGATTAAAATCAGTCCATCCTCCAGGAAATCAACCCTGACTGTTCACTGGAAGGACAAATACTGAAGCTTGTGTTTTGGCTACATCATGAGAAGGGAGGACTACTTAGAAAAGAGCCTGATGCTGGGAAAAACTGGAGGCAAAAGGAGAAGGGCAAGGATGAGGTGGAGGATGAGGAGGAGGAGGTGGTCACCAAGTCCATGAACAAGAATTTGGATGGATTTTGGAAGCTGGTGGAGGATAGGGGGCCTGGCGTACTGCAGTCTATGGGGTCATGAAAAGTCAGACACAACTGAACTAAACAACATCAGAACCTACCTATGTTTATAAGACTAAAAAGATCAAGGGCACAAGCCTGACCATGTCTACTCAAAAGGAAGCCTCATTGTGTTCAGTGGGTCTTACTCCTGGAAAAGTGTCTTTAGGACCGCTGCCCTAGGCAGCAATACTATCCACACTTTCCTGGGAGCAAGCTCCACTGACTGTAAGGGGACTTACTTCTGAGTAGACATATACAGGATTGGGCTCAAACAAAGAAATATTTTATTCATTTATAATAAGTACTAAAATAACAAGAACGATCCTCAGAAGAAGATGCTCAAAAGGCTACTCAGAACCCAGAGCAGAAGATACAGTGGTCCTTGTAACTCTTGAGGACGCTCTCCAAAACAGAGAGCAAAATGATGGGATTAAACTCTCTTCTTCCTACATGGTGTGAAGACTTGAGCAATGCTTTCAATCATGTTTTAAAGCAGGGTGATCAGATGCCAAACGCAAACTTCTTGACACTCCGCGTGGAGGCTCTTTAAAAGGGCTGCCGGTCAGTGCTGCTGCCTGTTACTGCCCCCAACTTAGGGGCAGTTGCATGGAGGTGCCAGAGGCAGCTGCCACTAATAGCCCCCAAGTGCCCCCATCGACCACCTTGAACCTCCAGCAGCAGTCCAGGTAAGCCTCCCAGGAAAGTATCTTTGACTGCAGCCTCCTAACCATGTCTACTCAGAAGTAAGCCCCATTGTGTTAAATGGGGTTAACTCCCTGGAAATGGTCTTTGATTGCAGCCTCCTAACCATGTCCACCCAGAAGTCAGCCCCATTGTGTTCAATGGGTCTTACTCCCAGGAAAGTGTCTTTAGGATTTAGCCTTAGTCTTCATAGGATCATGGACATTGAATGCATGTTTTGAATTCAGTCCCAGTGTTTTGTCATCATCTTTACATCCAGTTAATATTTTTATATGAATATTTTTTGGGTTGTGGAACCAATTGTCTGAGTTTTATTATTTCCTATGGGAAAATCTGCTTCACTTAAAGAGCATTTCACTTAAAGAGCAGGCCTTCGGGAACGGTTTAAGCTCTCTACGTGAGGCACCACCGTACTACAGACAGACCAGACAGACTGATAGTCGTGCTTCAGTGACCCACCCAAAATCAGGTTGTGACCCACCAGTGGGTCCCAACCAGTGGTGGGCACCAACAGGTTCGCACCTACTCTATAGAACTGGTTCTTAACAAGAGATAGTACATATAAAGTTTAAAAATAGCCATTTAAAAGTGGCTGCCAGATGGACAGAGAACCGGTTCTTAATTTCTTTGAAGCCCATCACTAGTCCCAACCCACAGTTTGGGAACCATGGGGCTAGTAGTTTCATATACAGCCTCCAAAAGTCACCAGTGATGATCAGTGATGGGCTTTAAAAAATTTAAGAACCGGTTCTCTGCCCATCTGGCAGCCACTTTTAAATGGCTATTTTTAAACTTTATATGTCCGATCTCTTGTTAACAACCGGTTCTATAGAGTAGGTGCGAACCTGCTGGAGCCCACCACTGGTGATGATCTGTTTACTAGTTTAGCCCATCTTGTTAATTGTTGGGCATCATGTGGCAGTGAGTTCCACAGGTGAAATTAATGCCTGCGATGCCTATGGGAGAAGAGCTGACTTAATTTTTTTAGCTCCTTCCACTCTGATCTTTTCTGTGGCTGCTTTAAATTGTATTAATTAATTAATTAATTAATTAATTAATTAATTAATTAATTAATTAATTAATGCTTAATTCCTTCCCTTCCTTCCCCACCATAATGAGGAGGCCTTCCCTTTCTCAGCCCCAACAGGTCTTTCAAGTCCACCTTTCTCAGACTCAACAGATCCTTCAAGCTCAGCCTTGCCCTCACCTAAGATGGCGCCTGCTCTGCCACTCCAATGCCATACAACAGCTTTTTGCCCTTACTGAAAATGGCGGCTCTTGCTTTAACGCCGTGAAGTTGCGCATGCGCACAAACCCCCGAGAGCTTGCCCTCAGTCAAGATGGCGCCCGAAGCCTATATATGGGATAGGGACTGAAGTTTTCCTGAGTCACGGCGCTCTGCCCTCACCCAAGATGGCGCTGACCAGTGTCCTGGAGCCGTGGCTGCCCGTGAACAAGGCCGGCTTCTTCGGTCTCGGGGCTGGCAGCGAGTTCCGGATGCCCGCGCTGGGCGCCTGTGGAAGGGGGGAGGACGGGGCGGAGGCCCGGGCCTCGGGGCTACCCCTGGTCCTGGCTCCGCCGTGTCCCGCCGCCGCCGAGGCCAAGATCGAGCTCCTGCACGGCACCACCACGCTCGCCTTCAAGGTGGGGGCTGGGAGGTTTGGGCGGGCCGGGGGCAGTGGGGAGGAGTGGAGGGGCAGGCTGGGGTTAGGGGCATGGGGGTCTGGGCAGGCTGTGGGGCGGGGGTAGAGAGTAGAGAGGAGGATGGGGGTCTGGGCAGGCTGTGGGGAGGGGTTTGGGGGTCTGGGGCGCCCATGGGGACGGGGTAGAGAGGAGGATGGGGGTCTGGGCAGACTGGGGCAGTGGAGAGTGGGTGGAGGGCCAGTTTGGGGGGATCAGGGACATAGGGGTCTGGGTAGGCTGTGGGGAGGGGTCTGGACACCTGTGTGGTGGGTGGCATGTGGGGTGGGTGGAGAGGAGAATAGGGATCTGGGGCATAGGGGTATGGGAAGAATGGGGGCATTAGGAGGGAGAGGAGGGACAGGCTGGGGGCTCTGGGCAGGTGGGGTCTAGGGGCAGACTGGGGGTCTGGGCAGGCTGTGGGAAGGGGAGGAGAGGCAGGCTGGGGGCAGATTGGGGGCAGTGGGAAAGGGGAGCAGCAGCATGGGGATCTGAACACACTGTAGGGAAACCTCAGCTTGGTCCTGAAACTCAGATCTACCTACCAGGTAGATTTGAGCACCCATTTCAACTGCTCTCTGGGGCTACCTCTTATAGGTGGGTAAATCAGGGCTCCACGCTGGCTCTGGCTATGGTTTGTGGAATGGATACACCTGGGTCTCCACCCAGACGTATACCCCAGATTTTCCTGCAGGAGAGATCTGGGGTCCCATTTTGACTGTTCTCTGGTGTCAATCTTCCAAGTGGGTAGACCTGAGTCCAGGTTGAGCTGGCATCCATGGCCAACTCCATGAGTAGGCATCCATGGCCAAGCTTTGTTGGATGAGTAGACCTGGGATCCTATTTGGACTGGTAGATTGATAGTGTTAGCATCTGATCACTTGGGCCATAAAATATGTACTGTGTGGTGTACATCAATGAGTTTACGCTGTTTGTTGGCTGTGGCTTGGAATAGTATATCCACCCAGGTTGCGCGTGAATTGCATGGGCTATTCACTGTCTTGATCGTCCCTCTGCTTCCTCCTCCTTCCAGTTTCAGCATGGTGTGATTGTGGCAGTGGACTCCAGGGCCACAGCAGGTGTCTACATTGCTTCACAGACAGTCAAGAAGGTCATCGAGATTAACCCCTACCTGCTGGGCACCATGGCTGGCGGTGCAGCTGACTGCAGCTTCTGGGAACGGTTGCTCGCACGACAGTGCCGCATCTATGAACTTCGCAACAAGGAGCGAATCTCTGTAGCTGCTGCCTCCAAGCTCTTGGCCAACATGGTGTATCAGTATAAGGGCATGGGACTCTCCATGGGTACCATGATCTGTGGCTGGGACAAGCGAGGGCCAGGTGAGGACATCATGTGTTCTGGGGAGTTTGCAGTAGCCCATGTTCTATGACAACACTTTCCTGTTCCTCAGAATTTCTTTTCTCAAGTCCCAATATTCCTGTTCTGTCTGCCTTGAGATTTTTGCAGTTACTCTAAATCAGGGGTGTTCTAACCCTGGCCCGGGGGCCAGATGTGACCATCGGCAAGCCTCAGTATGGCCCGTAGCAAGATCCCTCCATCCAGCCCACAGGCAAGCCTTGTAATGTCTCTAATATACTCCTATATGTAATTTAATTCAATTGGAAATTAAATCATTTTTCTGGCCCCGACACAGTGTCAGAGATGATGCGGCCTTCCTGCCAAAACGTTTGGACACCTGCTCTAAATCTTTGTCTCAGTGTGTTCAGTCTGCACAAACTGTACTCCTTAAACAATTCAGGTTTTTCTGATATTTTTTGTATTCTGTAGTGTCATATTTTGACATGGACAGAAGAGCAATTCTGTGAAACTTCTGGGACATCTACAGTCCTGCAAGCTGGATTGAATTTATATGGCAGATACCAAGACCGTTTATTAGAAAGTGGCCAACCAGATTTCTTTTATAGTTACAGCACTCTTTTCAGCACAGCTCCATTTTACAAGCTTATTTGTTAATGGTGAGATGGTTGTGCTGATGATGTTCCGAGAAGTGGGGCAGAACAGTATCTCTAAGCAGGAAGTGGCAATGAGGCTGCAGTCTTGGCACTGCCACTGCAGTTTTAATGTTGTGATTTCTGTGCCCCGATTCTGATTCTGCAAGTCTGCCTTGGGGTAGGAGCAATCGGCATGAGGATAGCTATGATTTATGGGTTTCTAGTCTCTTTTGGCCCCACAGACAGCTTTTTCTGGAAGCACTTTCGAGTGTTCTCATGAAACACCTCATGCTGTTGCACCAGCACAATAGCTAACGTGCATAGTTCTATGTTTTGTTCTTTGCATTGCACTCGTATCAGATCAGACTGCATATTACCAGAAATAAATATTGATATTACCAGGTGTAAATATTGCATAATTTCAACAAACCATGCAAAATTTATTTTCTATATTTTTGTAAGTATTTTTATAGAAGGAACCCACTACTCCCAGTTTTTGTACTGACTGCAGATTTTTTTCATAAATATGTTTTGATTGCTGTGGGAGCTGAGAATTATCCAAAGGCTACAACTATAGACATAGACAAATTGGGAGAAGGTTTTCCTGAAATCAAAGACTTGCTCTGGGAAAATCTATTTAGAACTGAGATAAACCTCATGTACTGTCCTCACTCCCCACACCTCCTCTTCATTACTGAAATTCAGCTCTGAAGAGTTTGTTCTGTTCTCTTCTGAATGCTTGTACTGTATCCTATACTATCCTAAATACTATAGTATCCTATACTATGCTCGCTCAAACTGTAGCCTTAACTGTCCTCTACCTCAACTCTCCTTCTGACTAGCCCTACAATCCAGAGTAACTACGGGAGCACGTAAGAGACATTATGTGTACCCGTAGTTACTGCACCACCAAGTGAAAACCTATGGGAAATTAATATTGTAATCCAGAGCAAATTGTTCTTACACCGGAGCAAGGACTCCCTGTAGTTACTCTGGATTGCACCCGCAGTCTCAGACATATACGTTCTGTTTGCTATACAGACTCTCCCCCATAATGTCCAGAATCAGATGGCCTTGAATTTAGATCTAACTGAATTTACTGATCATTTCATACTTTTATCTTGCCTTTTATAAGTGATTTCAAAGTGGCAGCACCTGAAGACTTTCTCTTTGACTTTCCTTTTGTAACTAGTTGATTTTGTGGTATATATTGTGTTAAAATTTTTAAATTGTACCATTATGTTTTATGATTGCTCTATACATTTACTGCTCTGCATTCTGAATTTTTAGATTTAGTTCCTATTTTTGTATTCTACTTTTTTTTAACTCTGTGCCTTGAGTGCTTCACTTATTTTCAGGGAAAGGTGAGGAATGAATATAAAATTTCATAAAATCAAATTCATGTGAAGAACCGCAAAACTCTGAAACAAGGAATTGCGTTCACTTTTCTCTAAATTGGTGCTTCTCATTGGTGGCATTAGTGCCTAATGTCAGGATGTTCCTTGGCCTCTCTCTTTCATAGTTGCTGGAGACATCTCACCTCCTCCCATAAGCTTTAAAATTCTGGAGGGCATAATTTCCCTTGCATGGGCTACAAAATTTGGAGTTGTGATGTGCCTGTTTTTGTAGAAGGAACTTCTACTCTCAGTATTTTGTATGTTGACCCTCTTTTTGCCATCAATTACCGTGTCCAGACATTTGCAAGGGACTTAGCCCAATATGACCTATCTGTACTATTGGGGAGGGGGGAGCAACCTATGAGTCCCAAGTGCCACATTTTCTTCTGATATTGCATGTCTGGCTGCACACGCAGTCTGTAGCAGGAGGAAATGCAATGCTAGGGCTGAGATGATGAGAGAACTGTTTGGAGAGGTTTAGCAGTCTGGATGTGCCCTACAGGTAGCTTGTTAAGAATATGGTGCTATGCGGTGGCATAAATATTGAAGAACACCTTATTGTGGATCTTCTGATAGTGGAGTGAATGAAGTGTGAACCTTCCTGCTGATGTGACAATTGCAAAGAATTTGTTGAAAGCTTCATTAACTCATCCTTTCCTGTCCTGCCTTTTAGGCCTGTACTACGTGGACAGTGAGGGGAACCGCATCTCAGGCACTGTGTTCTCGGTGGGCTCTGGTTCAGTCTATGCCTATGGGGTAATGGACCGGGGCTACTCGCATGACCTGTCTGTTGAGGATGCCTACAATCTGGCCCGCCGTGCAATCTACCAAGCAACATATCGTGATGCCTACTCAGGAGGCACGGTCAACCTCTACCATGTACGCAAGGATGGATGGATCCGTGTTTCTAGTGATGATGTGGCTAAACTCCATGAATCGTTCCATGGCACTCCAGCTTGAGGCTGCAGACTGGGGGAAGTGAAGGGAGAAGCACACTTGGGTCTATGGGGTTGTCGGAGCTCACAAAAATATTACAAGATGGAATTGCAGGTCACCTGATGGGCTAATGAAGAACAATTGACCCACATGAAGGATTGGGGTCCTTAGAATAGTGGGTATATGTGTGTGGCTGCAATTGGCTTGGGGGCAGGGGATGTTCATCTCTTAAGATCCTGTAGCAAAATATTTGCTTGTTCTGAATTAAAACTTTTACTTTCCAAATGCTTCTTGTCTTTTCTTGGATGGGGAAGGGAGACGTTCACTGCTGTAGTCCCATCAGAGGTGTGGTGTTGGATTTGGATTCATTCCAGCAGAGGGATACCCTCGAGGGGCAAGCTGACTGGCTGTGTGGGCATGAGTGCTTGGGCATAGGGAGCTGGGAGATAAATGTCTCTTGAAAGTTCCATTTCTAGGCTAAAAACAGAAGGTCAGCTATTCCCATAGGCAGTGAAGCATGCACGTCTGCAATACCCAGGGAGGGGAAGTCAAATGGCTGTTAAATGGTTTTCTGCTCCCTGACAATTCCCCCTTTCCTTTTCCTTAACCTATTCTGTAACTGTTTGCTGTCCTATGACACAACATAGGTCGTGGGAGTCCTGTGCTTCTAAGGGGTCCCCTCCCCTGTGCTTCTGTTTGATGTTTACAATAGTGCACACTGGCCCCCTCGTCATTCTAGCCCCCTCATTTAGCAGAACTGTTGCAAATACAGTACTTTTATGCACTGTCACATCCTTCGGTTCCCACCCAATTGACACGAAGCCTGTGTGTGCAGCACGTAGAACTTAATGTGAATGGAAAAGGTTATTGCCAGCTGCAGGGCAACAGAGATAGAGGGAACAAGGCAGGCCAATTTAGAGGTGTGGTTGAGTAGGAGAGTTAAGCAACTGCACAAGCACACACACTGCCCACCCACCCCTTCCTTACAATGCCTTTTCCTTCCCCAGAGCTGTCCTCTGTGCTGATGTAGGGGGAAGAAAGAAATGGAAGCTTGTTCACAGTACTGAAGAAGAAAGTGGGAAAATTAAGTACAGCTGCAGAAAGGATAAGGCAGGGAGAAAAAAATGGCTAGAAGGATAAACTACTAGGCTTAAGTGGAGGAGGTGATGGAGGTATTATAACAGAGATTGAGGTTACGCTGGAGAAAGTCTGCAAGGCTACTATAAAGGTTCAACAGAGCATGAAAACACAGAAAAATACAACATCATGAATGTGCAGGAAAAGCATCAGAGATAGTGCAAATGGTGCAGCTGGAGGAAGAGGAATAATAAACGGCTCGATTGTACATGTCCAGGAGAGGGAAACCTTGGCAGTTCCTAGGCAGTCTAGGTGTCCCCTGCTGGGGCCCTGTTCAGGAATGCGTGTGCAGCTTTGGTGTGTGTTTGTGTGCGTGCAGATTGGCCAATCAGGGCAGAAGGGGGGAGCATGGGGGTGTGGCGGTTAGCAGCAGGGTGCACATCCTCCCCCCCCTTGCACACACACGAATACAAAGAGCTGAACGACCTTCCAGTATCCTTTTCCCAGGGACATGTGGGAGCGCGAATGAAAGAGAAATTGGGGAGTAGCAAAGGGAGGGATTCAGAGGGAAGGCCCCCCAATCTTCTCTTGTTGCTTGGGCCTTATCAGAGAAATATACAAGAAGGTGGGGAAAGGGTTGAACGTGAAAGAAGGAGGGAGGAGGAAGCAAAAGAGCAGGGATATTTTGAGCAGAAAGATATGTACATGCAAGGTTAGAGTGCGTTCTGCACTCATGTACACGAGAAATAGGTTAGAGAGGAAATTGCTGCACAGTTTTTGAATGACAGGAGACACCACGGAAATAATTTTCTACATTTTCCAATAGGTAAAGCACATATTTCTAATAAGAATAAATGAGTGCTTGTTAAATATTCCAGGTTACATAATCCATTTCTGCCCAGTCCATGGGTATACACATTTGATTCTTGGGTATACACACATGCATATCAGTGTATATGCAACTTTGGGCAGAAATGTTAAGCCTGAGTAAAAGAATGAAACCTGTTGTATGATGATTGTGTAGTATATCTGAAGATAGGTAAAATGCAAAGAATTAGCATAGCATGTCTAACCATGTCTACTCAAAAGTAAGCCTCGTTGTGTTCAGTGGTTCGGGAAAGTGTCTTTAGGATTGCAGCCTTAGTGAAAGGAACAGTTGGTTGAGAGTGCAAATACCGTGTACCAGTTTGGCACACACAGGGTGTGTTTGTGATTAGACTGGTCGAGAAGTTGTATATGTGCTTATGTGAAAGCGAACATAATGCAGTGTACCTTCTCTTGTTTTCAAGTTTAATCTTTCCTTTGTTACGAGAAGAAAAGGGCGACTAGAGAGTTACAAGTGCTTATTTAATATCTTATTAAATATCTCAAGGATGAATGGCTAATCTATGTTCGCATGCTGTGCATCAATACTCTTTTGTTCACACAGGCAGGCTGGCTGAAGGGTGAATTTTTCCTGCCTTAATTTTTGCCATCTGTATTACTCAACAGGATTTCAGAAGGTGGATGTCGTTCTGGACTGAACACAGAATAAACATGTATTATAAAGTATATGTGACATATGGTGTCATCATCCTGAAGGAACAAAATAGGGAGACTTGGGGAACAATCCTATGCATTTCTACTCTGAAGAAAATCTTATTGTGTTCAGTAGGGCTTACTTCCAAGCCAGGGTGCCTAAAGGCACTTTTCTGACAGTAACCCTACAATCCAGTGTAACTACGGAGCATGTAAGAGGCATTTACGTTGATGTAGTTGTGGCACCACCTAATGAATACCTATGGGAAATTCATATAAAGGCACTTTTCTGGCAGTAACCCTACAATCCAGTGTAACTACGGAGCATGTAAGAGGCATTTACGTTGATGTAGTTGTGGCACATCACACAATACCTATGGGAAATTCATATTGCAATTCAGAGTAAATTGTTCATACGCTGGAGCAAGGACTCTACGTAGTTACTCTGGATTGCGCCCTAAGGCCCATTCAACACAATGGGACTTACTTTTGAGTAGATATGTTTCGGATCGGGCTCTTAACTGCTGAACTGGAGAATGTGAATTACTGTACTATTGGTGCGACTTGAAGCCTGTCTACTCAGAAGTAAGTCCCATTATATTCAATGGGGCTATACTCCCAGGAAAGTGTGCTCTGGATTTATATGTGGAAGGTTTATGGGAGTAAACTCAAGAGGGGAACATTTGATTTATTGAGGCGAGGAGATGCGTCACTCTGAAGTTTTTGTCTTGACATGGGTGATCCTATGGTGATCCTATGTCTGCTGAGCACTCATGTGAAAAAGAATGTGAAGGGAAATGACGCAAAGATACTCATTGCTGTTAATACTCTGGACTGAATGAATTTGTCCTGGGGGGGATGTCTTGGCATGACCTTGGCCATCTTGGTCATCGCTTCAGCCATTTTGAGATGCCTCAGTTGTTGTGACATGGATGATCCTGTGGACAATTAGGGTGATAAAGAAAGCCATAATGGGTGGGAATGACTTGTGAAGATAACATGTGAAGAGAACTGACACCGAGATAGTCATTGCTGTTAGTCCTCTGGTGTGAATGAATTTGTCTGGGCCATCATTTCCACCGTTTTGAGGAGATGCCTAACTCTGAAGTTGTTGTCTTGAGGAAGCTAACTAGGGGATCATGTGGAATAAACATGTGAAAAGAACTGATGCAAGATAGTTGTTAATGCCTTGATGTGAATGAATTTGTCTGGGAGAAGGTCTTGGTTATGACTGTGACCATCTTGTCCATCACTTCAGCCATTTTTGTTGTCTTCATATGGGTGATCCAATTGTGGACAATTACAGTGATAAAGGAAGCCAGCTATGGATTAATGTGGAAAAAATATGTGAGAAGAACTAACACAAGGACAGTAATTAATGTTCTGGTGTGGATTAATTTTTCTGAGCGATCTTGGTGTGACTGTGTCCATCTCGGCGGCCATTGCTTCAGCCTTTCTGAGGTGATTCCTCACTCAGAGGTTGCTGTTTTGATATGGATGATCTAACTGTGGACAATTATGGTGATATGTGGAAAAAAACTCGTGAGGAGAACTAATGCAAGGACAGTCGTTAACGTTCTTGTGAATTAATTTGTCTGGATGGTCTTGGCGTGACTGTGGCCATCTTGGCCATCACTTCAGCCATTTTGAAGTGGCTGAAGTTGCTTCTTGAAATGGATGATCCTTATGGTGATAAGTGGAAAAAAAACATGTGAGGAGAACTGAGACAAGGAGAGTTGTTGTGAATGATCTGGTGTGAATTAATTTGTCTTGGCAGTCTTGGCGTGACCGTGGCCATCTTGGCCATCACTTCAGCCATTTTGAGGTGATTCATCACTTGGAGGTTGTTGTTTAGATATGGATGATCCCACTGTGGACATTTATGCTAATATGCGGAAGAAACTTGTGAGAACTAATGCAAGGACGGTCGTTAACGTTCTTGTGAATTAATTTGTCTGGATGGTCTTGGTGTGACCGTGGCCATCTTGGCCATCACTTCAGTCATTTTGAGGTGATTCCTCACTTGGAGATTGTTGTTTAGATATGGATGATCCAACTGTGGATATGTGGGAAAAACTTGTGAGGAGAACTAATGCAAGGATGGTCATTAACGTTCTTGTGAATTAATTTGTCTGGGGGGTCTTGGCGTGACTGTGGCCATCTTGGCCATTGCTTCAGCCATTTTAAAGGGTCTGGATAGCACTTTGAACCATGACCACCTTTTTGGAGAAGAGTCATTGGGGAGTGTCAGTGTAATTTAATGTACTTGTAATGGGGAATCTGCTGTAGGGTAATGGCAGATCAGACCCCACACACTGGGCTGGAGAGGCGGCCATGAAAAGAGCCAGTCCTCCTCCTCACACATTTCCCTCAAGTGCCCCCTGCTCCTCCCCCGCCCTTATCCATCTCCTCTCCCAATCCCCCCTCCCCACCAAGCGCCACAGTTCTCAGCCAATGGGCTGCCTCTGGCTTGTGCGTTCTAGCCAATCAGCGAAGGCTAGGAGAGTGTTCTGTTTGTACACGGCTGCAGCCGCCTCCCTCCCTCCCTCGCGCGCTGCACACGCGGGATAGAATGCTGGGCCCTGAGCAGTCTGCAGGCATTTCCCTCCCTGCAACTGAAATGCAATGCAAAGCACGTGCAACTGAAATGCAATGCAAATCAATGCAACCTATGCATGCATATTTACTTCTCAAATAATGTATGCATGCATATTTCTCAAATTAAATTAATTAGAGAAATAATTGGAGATTAATTAAATGTGCATGCTTATTAATTTAATTTAAATATTAAAGATGCATGCAATTAAATATGCATGTATGCATATTTCTCTAATTAATTAAAAGTGCGTGCATAATTTTAATTTAAATATTAAAGATGCATGCAATTAAATATGCATGTATGCATATTTCTCTAATTAATTAATTAAAAGTGCGTGAATACATTTTAATTTAAATATTAAAGATGCATGCAATTAAATATGCATGTAGCATTATTTCTGTAATTAATTAAATGTGTGTGCATGCATTTAATTTAAATATTAAATATGCATGCAATTAAATATGCATGTAAGCATATTTCTATAATTAATTAATTAAATGTGGGTGGCGCAAGCGGTTAAGACGCTGTGCCTGTTAACCAGCAGGCCAGGGTTCGAGACCCGGGTCAGCCCCACAAGACAGGGTGAGCTCCTGTCCTTAGCCCAGCTCTGCAACACCAGTGGATTCAATCGTATCTGCTCTGCCTTTCCGTTGGACTAATTCAGTGGCGTGGAGAGGGGGGATTTGCAGCTTGGGTAACAGCCTATCCTCCATAACAATCCAACCCAGGCTTTCGTACTTCGCATGCAACGTATGCAGCGCAGAGCATGATACCGTAGTCGCTCAAGACTGACGGAGGCCTGCTTTTTTTGTGCGTGCATGCATTTTAATTTAAATATTAAAGATGCCTACAATTAATTTAAATATTAAAGATGCATGCCATTAAATATGCATGTATGCATTTTAATTAATTTAATTAAATGTTCATACATGCATATTAATTTAATTTAAATATTAAATATGCATGCAATTAAATATGCATATTTTTCTAATTAATTGATTAGAGAACTATAAATGCATATAAATTATTAATTAATTAATTAATTTGCGAGAGCCATTTTGCACAGAAGGGGAATAGGATAGCAATAAGGGTGCTCTGTAACGGGGAGGGCACAGGATTGGAACAGATTGCCAAGGGAGGTGGTGGACTCACCCTCCCTTTAAACAGAGGCTCGAGGAGCACCTGCTGGAGATGCTCCAGGAGGATTTCCTGCTATAGGCAGGGGGTTGGACTAGATGACCTGCTGGATCCCTTCCAACTCTAGGATTCTATGATTGTAGGATGATGACCGTATTTGTCATAAACAAAAAAGAAAAAGGCAGCCTAAAATACAAGGAGATCATATGTCCTGCATTTCCAGGACATGTCCTGGATTTTTGCCAGGATGTCCTGGGTTTTTTTTGTCCTGGAAAAACAGTCAATGTCCTCCTTTGTAAGCAGGCAAAGTCTGTATAAAGACTTTGTAGTCTTTTTGCAATGTGGTATGTGGTGGAGGAGCAATCAGTTATACCTCCTCAAGTTATAAGAACATGTTCCCTTCCTTAAAGCTGCATTTAAGGAACTAAAAAGTTGGCTAGTATTGGACCCAGCCCTAACCATGTCTAATCAAAAGTAAGCCCCATTGTGTTCAATGGGTCTTCCTTCCAGGAAAGTTTCAGGATTGCAGCCTAAGGCTACAATCCAGGTAACTATGGGATCTTTTACACCGATGTATTTACAGTGGGAAACCTATGGGAAATGCATAGAGCAATCCAGAGTATGGGAAATCCAATCCAATCCTATGGGAAATGCATAGAGCAATCCAGAGTAAGTGCCTCTTACGTTTTCCCATAGTTAGTCTGGAATGTAGGGATAGTAAGTGAAATATAACTTTACAATAAGTATAAATTTAAAACATTATTTTAAGTACGGTAAAAGAAGAAACTTTTAACTCTTCCAAGCAGTTGATGATTTATTTTATTTTTTAACTCACATATCCTATGATAGCATCGAGTCTAATATATTGAAAATAAATTGAGGTGCATTGAAATGAATGAGGATCAATCTGAAATTGGCTAGTGACCCACCTAGTGATTCCGACCCACAGATTGAGAAACACTGTGATGATAGTTCAAAGCAAAGCATACTATTAATTTCCCAGTTTCTCTGCAAATGCAGATGTTTTGCACAGTGTGAGCTGTCACAGCAAAGCAGAACTTATTGCGGGATCTTGGCAATCCTACACACAAATGGCAAGGGAGCTTTGCAGAATCTGAACTGCTAGCTCAGAGCCGGGTTCTTCTTGGACGATTCTCTTGGCGATGTAAAGGCTTAGGCTAAGATTTGACAAGATTTAAGCTGTGAATTTTAGGATGAGCAAACGAGATGACATCCCAGCGCAGAAGCTCAAAAGTGCACTGATGATGTTTATGGCCTTAAGCATAAACTTCGAACGACATCAGGTTGAATGCACGTGTCGAGTGACTTGCTTTAGTTCTCTTGATGTTATGGGTAGTGAGTGACAGATTTGTATTCAGGGACAAGAGCCTAACTGTGTGTTTGGGGATTTTTGGAAACATATATAGGTGTCCCTTGGTATCCACTAGGGCGCCATTCCGGACTTTGCTGTGGATAAAAATATCAATGGATAAAAAGTTGGAAAATAAATTGGCAGCACAATCCTTCTCATATCTACTCAGAAGTAAGACCATTGTGTTCAGTAGGGCTAACTCCTAGAAAAGCCTTTTTAGAATTGCACTTTTAAAAACCCATTTCCAGGTTTCTTGCTCCTAATGGAATAAAGTTGTGCCTCAATATCTGCAGGGGGTTGATTCGGGACTCCATGCTGATCCAAAAATTATTTTAAATAAAAGCAGTTTTAAAAAATAAAAGTTTATCGTTTTACAATGGTTTTAAAACAGCTTTTCTTTCTGTTGCAGAGAGGCAGTCAGTGGTTAGGAATGCAAAGGACTGCCAGCCTTTGTTTCAGCTGAAGAATGGAATGATGGCTTGTGTGACTGCCTCTCTACAATAGTAGAAAAAGCAGTTTTGAAAATTGTGATTTGCTGTGGCCATTAGTGTTAAGTCAAATCAGTGTATAAAAAATTAGTGTATAAAAAGTTTAGACTTGTACATTCAAATGTACATCACATCTTTTCTAATATGGCTGCATTCTTATTTTCCTTAATACAGGTACTCTGTTCACCCCAGCTAATGCCTCCTTCTTAGTAATGGTGCCGTAGGCCTGCCTTCATTGTGAAGCATCCACCTTGCTTTCTCCAAGAGCAACAGTTGAGAATTGCCCCAAATCCTACACAACTTCCTATTTTTGCCATGTCATTCAGTGCCACCATCTTGTTCTCTCCCCCCAATTCTGGAGAGGCCAAATGCTGCTGCTGCACCTGCAAACAAGAGCCAGGTGCTCAGGCAACTGCTGCTGCTCCTCCTCCTCCACCACCACCACCACCACCACCCTGTGCCCCCATCACTGTTACTGGGACTGGGCTCGCTGTGCAGTCTTCAGACCAGCTCCTTCATGTAATATACCAACGTGTGGAAAAGGCGGTGAGCCTTGCTGAGGTGGCACTCAGCCTGGCCAAGGCCAACAACGAAGCCTTGAAGCGACTGGAAGAGGAGGTGGGGGCACTACGCCAGGGATTGGGCCCACCCCTCAAAGCTAGCCCCCCATGCGTTCCAGAGGAATGTCAAGAGGACAATGGAGAGGAAGAGGAGGAAGAACAAGAGGTGGAAGGCTTCAGAAATGGTGTCCAGGTGGTGATTGAGGAGCTGCGGCAGCTGGGAGCAGCGGCGGGACCTCTCGGACACTTGGGTTTTTCACCTGTGGCGCTGGGAGCTGGGGGTCTTGGTGGGGTACGTCAATGGAGGATCATGGGCTTCTTTGTCCTCCCCACCTCACAGATAACACACAGTCTCCATGTCTTTCTGGTCAGGCACAGATGGCTTCATGAATATTTGATGGAGTCTCTCGCCTTTCCTGCCAAGTCCTTGCTCAAGAGAGAGGCATTCTGGGAGTCATGCCAAGCTCTGCCGTTGTGGCCTGGGGTTGAAGGGCACTGGCAAGAGCTGAAAGCATGTGTGTCTATATGATCCCAAGGCTTTTATGCGAGTGGCGCTCCAGCCACTAGTCGAGATTAAGGGGCATTGGCAAAGTTGAGATAAGGGGGAAAGGGAATTCTAGGTTAGTGATGGAATGTTTTCACACGAAACACTCAGAAGCACCCCTGAGCCTTGCAGATTTGTTTGTGCCAGGTGTGAGGATTAAAAAATATTCAAAATCCAATATATGTTTTGGCCAATATAGATTTTACACCTGGTGTTACAGACACTTTCTAATAATAAACGTTCCCATTTGTGGAAATACAGACAGAGCAAGTCCAGGGAGGGACTGAATTAGAGATCCGTGTCTAGAACGGCAGTCCTAAACATGCTTATTTGGGGACAGAAAGAAAAAGGATCCCTCGCAGGTTGCCCTGTCAGCCAGAGACATACCTACATCATTTGGCACTTCAGACTCACAAAGTTTTTGCCACCCTGTATGTCAAAATTATTTGATTAATTATTATCAGTATTTTTTACAGTTAATTAGATATTAATTAATATTTTCATATTTAAAAATCACCTTACCAATTATACCTCTGTTTATTTTTGGGAGGGAGGGGGTGAGGTAGCCTTCTGGAGTATTTGTAGAGCTCTACTTTCATTGGATTGGGACCATTCTGGTCACCTAGCATTCCTCTGTGCCTGACCTGAACACGTCTTTGCTTACTCATGAGTAAATGTGGCTGTGTATCTCAGTTCCACTTTCCACAAAGCTCAATGCAATTATCAGGGATTTCCTTCTGGGTTGATTTGTAAGGGCTGCGTTCATTGGATCAGGACCATTCTGGGGTTGAATTCCTCTCATCTGCCCTTTCCAATGAACTAAGTCATGCTGCCAGCCATGACTGGCTATAGGGTGCAATGCTCATCTCCGTTTTTATGGCTAACGAGCCAGTTTTGTCTGAAGACAATTCCATGGGTCATGTGGTGCATACAGCGCTGTTTATACTTATTTGGAGATCAAAAAGCAGGCCTCCGTCAGTCTTGGAAGACTATGGTATCGTACTCGGCGCTGCATGTGAAGCACGAAAGCCTGGGTTGGATTGTTATGGAGGATAGGCTGTTACCCAAGCTGCAAATCGCCCCTCTCCACGCCACTGAATTAGTCCAAAGGAAAGGCAGAGCCAATACGATTGGATCCAGCTGGCGTCGCAGAGCTGGGCTAAGGACAGGAGCTCACCCTGTCTTGTAGGGCCACCCGGGTCTTGAACCCTGGCCTGCTGGTTAACAGGCACAGTGTCTTAGCCACTTGCGCCACCCACAGCCACATTGAATTCAGTGGAACTTCTATGTAAACGTGGGTGAGGTTTGATGACAACATAGCAACTGAACCAGAAGAAGGGTGGTGGTTGAGACTCAGGGGTATCAATTTTATGAATTGTATTAGTTTTCACTTCTTTTTCAGGTAACTGAAGAATCTTCCACAGCAGACACCTCCATGCAGCCATCTTCTCCTGCCCCTCAGATGCTTCCTCAGTCAGTTGTGCAGCACTTGGATGATCCTTCTCTCTCCTGCCCAGAAGTTTCCCCCAGCAGCACCACCCTGGAGGAAACCATGCTGCAAGGGGAGCCACGTCTCTCGTTGGGCTTTGCCAGTCTACCTTGTAGAAGCCGAAGCATTGGACAGAAGAATGCCAGGCGCAAGAGGGACCTGGTGCTTTCGGTAAGTTGCCTTCTTTGAAAAGTTGGTTCGCCCAGTTCTAACCAATGCCAACACAGTGCCAATGTCAATGCAGCACCAGAAATGAAACAAGCATCCTCTGTCGTCCAACTTTCTATAGCACTAGCAGCTCCAGGACTTACTGTAATTAGCTTTTTGGGGATGTGCTATTCTATGCTTAGGGCTGCAGTGGCTCAATGGTTAAGATGCTGTGCTTGTTGACCTGAAGTTTGGTGGTTTGAAATCCATGTAGTGCAAGATGGAGTGAGTTCCTGTCTCTTGCCCAGCTCTTGCCAACTTAGCAGTCTGAAAGCATGTCAATGCAATAATACTATGGTTGTTCCATGCACTTTGGTGTTTGGTCATGCTGGCCACATGACAACAGATGTGTCTTTGGACCTTTGACGTTGTAATGGGGATGAGTCCCGCTTCCTAGAGTTAGTCACGACTAGCAGGGCAACGTACTATCTTACCTTTTAGTGCTTTTAGTACCTTGGGATTTGTAGATTTACTGTACCTTAATTTGTAGATTTACTGTTATGGCTTGCTGTCTGATCTATCCAATTTTTCGGTTTCCTCTCCCAGAAGCTGGTCCATAATGTTCACAACCACATCACCAATGACAAAAGGTTTGATGGTTCTGAAAGGTGAGTTCTAACTGGGTTTGAATTCGATATGCTGTCAATAACTACATAGAAAGGGAAATCTCAGTAGATGTGGCTGTAGACATGGCAGTCCTTATCCCTTCACAAATGAACTCCGGGATCCTGACCTCTGGCTTTCCATACTCCTCTAAGATTGCAATCCTAAAGACACTTTCCTGGGAGTAAGATCCATTGAGCAAGATGGTTCTTACTTTTGAGTATACGTGGTTGGGATTGTGCCTTAAGTCATTAAGACCTTAAATATATTCAAGTCTGGCTTACTCAGATTAATTTTCCCTTAACATATTTTAATCATCCTTTGATAATCACAAACTGTGGAAGGTAGATTCCCCCAATACCTCTTTTACATAATTATGGGTGAATCGGATTCTAATCAACATTTGTGATTGAAAACATAAGACCAAGTGGTATTAGTTATCTAATCTTGCATGTGTGGTTTGTATTCCATCTTAAAGCTCTGGAGTCTGGTTTAGCCACCTTGCATTCCCTAATTTACCTAATTAGATCTGATGCAATTTTATTGGAATGAATTGCTAGGATATGTCAGGTGCTGGAGTGTTCCTGTGTTCACCTCTTCTCCCTCCTCCCTCTTTTTTGTAGCATTAAATCTTCATGGAATATCTCTGTTGTGAAATTCTTACTGGAGAAATTGAAGCATGAATTGGTATCAAATCACCACAATTACACTGACAAAGAACTAAAAGGTAAGATGGGGAACAATAAAAATTCTTCACCTGTTTCGTTTCTGGTTTTTATTGCCAGAACATATCCCTAACAGAAACAAATATCTTTTCTTCCCCAACTGTAATCCTGTTGGTGTTTTAAAGCCACCTGTGTCTTTTGCTGGGATCGCAATAAAAATAATATCTTTAAAGAACATCTTGATATTTGAAAATAAACACATTTCACAGCGTTATCTCTGGAACTGATGTCATTTGAAATACTGGCTTGTTTCCTATACATACTGGCCCTATATCCTTTCTATACCTGTGCTTCCCACCTCCTTTTGTTCTCTGCCAGGTGCCTGCGTAGCCTACTTTCTGACCAAGAGACGTGAATATCGCAACTCTCTCAACCCCTTTAAGGGGCTCAAGGAGAAGGAGGAGAAGAAACTTCGCAGTAGACGCTATCGGGTAAGGCACAATAAAGGCAGAACTCTTGTGGCATTAACTCAAAAAGTCTGCACTGCTAAATTACAGTAAGAGTAAGGGCAAAATCCAGAGTAACTACAGGGAGTTCTTGCTCCGGTGTAAGAACAACTTACTTGGATTCCAATATGAATTTCCCATAGGTTTTCACTAGGTGGTGCAGTAACTAAAAAAAAAAAGCAGGCCTCCGTCAGTCTTGAAAGACTATGGTATCGTGCTCGGCACTGCATGCGAAGCACGAAAGCCTGGGTTGGACTGTTATGGAGGAGAAGCTGTTACCCAGCAGCAAATCCCCCCTCTCCACGCCATTGAATTAGTCCAGTGGAAAGGCAGAGCCAATACGATTGGATCCAGCTGGCGTCGCAGAGATGGGCTAAGGACAGGAGCTCACCCTGTCTTGTAGGGCCGACCCTGGCCTGCTGGTTAACAGGCACAGCGTCTTAACTGCCTGCACCACCCACAGCCCATAGGGAAAGAGAAGGAGCACCACAAATTTGGTGTCCCAAATGTAGTTATTGGGGACCACAAATGCAATTTAAATTTTGGGTACTTGAATGAGAAGGCTCAATCATGTGCCCCATTGGGGCGAAATCCAGAGTAACAACGGGTGCACATAAGGCTACAATCCAGAGTACATATGGGAGCATTACGTGCACCCGTAGTTACTGCACCACATAGTGAAAACCTATGGGAAATTCATATTGCAATCCAAAGTAACTTGTTCTTACTCCAGAGCAAGGACTCCCCATAGTTACTCTGGATTGCGCCCAAAGTCTCTTATGTGCTTTCATAGTTACTCTGGATTTGAGGATAAAAAATGAATTTGTTTCCACTTTTAGCAAAAATACATTCGTTTTATTTCAAGTCATTTGCAAACAAAGAAAAATACATTTATGGCAGAAGTGGAGGAGGATATGACAGTAATATTCTCACACCTAAATAAGTCAGAAATCTGTTCTACAGATAAAATAGTAGGTTCAGTGCTAGGGAGAAATGCCACACCTGTTCAGTCAAATGATAAATGTCTTGCCTTACAATCCAGAGTAACTACGGGAAGAAGTAAGAGGCACTTACTTTGGATTGCTCTATGCATCTCCCATAGGTTTCCCATAGGTGGCACCATAACTACATTGGTTTAAAAGGTCCTGTAGTTACTCTGGATTGTAGCCATGAAATAAAGTATTCCTCTCTTTGATTCTCGTAACCCCTACAAATACTTTGCATTTCAGCACAAAAATTTTTGTTAAAATATTAATAATTTTCTAATAAATACATGCAGTAAATAGATTTTTCTGCTCACCAGTGAATATCATATAATTTGAATGCTGTCTCTTAACATTGTTAAACCAGCTTTACTCAGGTTAGAGGCAGTTCCATCTTCCTTGATCATGTTTACCCCGAAACAGCTCTTCTTTGTTATTGAGGTTTACACCAAAAGGTTGGTATGTGGTGAATGCTTACTTAGGAGTAAGCCCCATTGAATGGGATGAAATTTTTCTGAGTAAACAGGCATAGGTTTGAACTGTTCATGTGTTTAGGATTGCTGTCTTGTAGCCCAATCCTATTTTTATTTGTTCTGAAGGTGCGTTCAATGGAACTTACTTGAAGAAAAAAATAGAATAGCTTTTAATTGAATAAGGGTGCGATCCTAACCTAGACCAAACTAACTTATTGGTCTTCCCCTTCCTGTGGGAAGCAAGCGCATGTGTGTGTACTGGGAGGCATGTAGGGAGGCAAGTACATGTGTGTACTGGCCTAACCCTCCCCCAACAGTTCTCTGCCAGGTACCTGCATAGGGGAAATCACCCTCCCCCTGCCTAATCCTCCCCTAGGAGTTTGTTACAGCACTTTTGTGACACCCCCCCCCCCCGATCAGCACAGGATTTACACCAGGGTTTAGGCCAGCTTAACTAGAGTTTAGGATTACAGCCAGTTTAGATGGGCACAACTCACCTGCTTCCCATTGCTATTGTAGGGTGGGAAGGTTGGCCATTGTCTGTGCACTGGGCTAACCCTCCCAGGAGGGTTAACAATTATGGTTACGCTGGCATAAGTCTTGGCAGGCCTGGGAGGTGTCTCAAAAGTGCCATAAGGCACTTCTGTGCCACTATTGGGGATGGGTTTAGGCAAGTGCACAGACATGTGCTGGCCTCCTCATTCTACTGCAAGAATGAGGAGATGGGTGAGTTGTACTGGCCTAAATTGGTAAGGATTGTGCCCGGAATGGTTTCAAGTTTTGAATGATGGAAAGAGCTGGAAACTGAAATTTGTCGAGAGGTTGCAGGCTGCTGTGCACTCCTGGGTAAGAAGGTAGTTCTGCAGCCCTCCAGCATGGGGGATACAGGATAGTGCGGACATAATACCAAGATAATGTGATGGAGATTAGGAGAAGGAGAATTTTTGAAAGGGCAAAATGAAGGAGCTTTTGAGTAATTGCATGGCAGAGGAAAACCTGAATTTCTTAGAAATACTCATTACTCTCTCTCTCTCTCTCTCTCTCTCTCTCTCTCTCTCTCTCTCTCTCTCTTCTCTCTCTCTCTTGCTCTCATTTTATCATTAGCTTTTTGCAAACCGTTCAGGCGTAGCACGTTTGCTTGGCCCTGAAGAGCAGCGTTTGTGGCAGGGTGTAACCGAGGAGCTCATGTCAGATGAGGAAGACAGCCTGAGTGAGCCCGGTGTGTGGGTGGCACGTTCCCCACGATTCCGTGCCACCCCCCTAACACAGCTCTGCTACCGACTTGATGCCAACTCAAAGCATGGCACCAAAGCTAATCGCGTATATGGGCCGCTCTCAGATCGCCTGCCCTCTGCTGAAGCCCAGCTTCTACCCCTACACCTCTACAACCCCCAATTTCAAGAGGAGGAAGCCGGGGCTGGCACACCCCCTCACCCACCAGGCCAAAAAGGCTTTTGTCCCGACCTCACCTCCTTCGTTGAGATCAAGGTGGAGAAGGATGAGTGATCTAAGATGGCTGCCTTCATTTATTTTGACAGTGAAGGTAATGGGGAGGAAACAGTTTGACCCACAGAGGTGCTTTTACCATCAGC
This sequence comes from Cryptoblepharus egeriae, assembly GCA_030015325.1. Taxonomy (NCBI): domain Eukaryota; kingdom Metazoa; phylum Chordata; class Lepidosauria; order Squamata; family Scincidae; genus Cryptoblepharus; species Cryptoblepharus egeriae. Next base: position 105,388,033 of record JAREYC010000004.1, on the reverse strand, counting down.
TGAGTTGAGAAAACAATTGGGTCTCCCAGGCCCCAAATGGCTTTTAAGGGAATAAGACACCTCTTTGCTTCTTTGGAACTCTTTAGGTCAAGATGGAAAAAAACTGCTAAAAAAGGGAATATTCCCACTTAAAAATGGCTGATCCATACTAAACAGGTTAACCATGCAGTGTACAGAAGGACAAAAATTTCAGAAAGTCAGATGGTGCAAAATAGGGTTTCTCCAAAGAAATGGATGCAGCTTGGATTAGGTGGATCAGAAACACAGAAGACCCCTCCTGTTCCACTCTGTTTACCATCCTCAAGTTCTTGTTAATGAAAAATGAAAGGTTTTCCAAAATGAGGAATTGCTCTCAGCCTTTTCTTGGGACCACAAATGTGCAGAGAGGAAGGGGACACTGGGGTGTCTCTTGCTGGACTTCTTCATTGAAAGTGATGATCTTAAGAGTGTGACAATATATAAAAATTCTTGCAGAATTGAAGTATCTGCAGTTACACCTGTGTAAGTCTGTTTTAGGTTGGTGGAAATGGTGCACTCACTATATACCATATGTATTTTCTTCAGTTCTGAGGAGGAAACGGAGGGATAATTGACTTGAATTGAGGAAGTCTGCGTCTTTTAAGCTGAAGGAGCGGAGAAAGATAAACTGTTTGATTTCTCTTAAACCTTGAGTATAAACTGAGAAGGAGGTGAGGGGGAAATATCTTCAAAGAGAAGCTTTTTTTCCACTTGTAAATCATTTTTTGTCTATGCTTCTATTTTCCTGAATGCCTTTGAATTTTCAGGTAGGTAGAAGCCAGTACCCTGGAATCTATGATTTAAGGGTCCTATAAATAAAAGTATCCTATAAAGGGACCTACTGTTTAAATACCGTTCTCTCTGTGGAAGTGTGGAGAAGAAGGGTCCAAAGAAAAGGGGAATAGGACTCCTAGCTTTCATTCTCAATTGGTACACATTAGATTTTCCTTTTATAGTTTCAGATTTTCACTCCATCAGATTTTTGACCATTGATAAGACACAAAATGCTGCAGGAGGGAGGCTCAAGTGGCCCAATTAATAAATGATTCTTCCCCAAGTCCTGTAGTACATCTGCAGACCATCCATGGCACAACAGTGTGCCACGGCACAGTGGTTGAAAATCATTGACACTAGGGATGTCTTTCTTTAGGCCCAGCCCCTAATTTGGTTTATATTTTAGGACAATACCTATGCTTCTCTTACTGTTATCAGCCCTGCTGGATCAGGTTCAAGGCCCATCTAGTCCAATTTCTTGAATCTTACAGTCGCCCATCAAATCTTCAGGATGCATACAAGACAAGAGACTTCAATCTGGGGTAGTCTATATCTAAAATAAGATTACACATATATCTAAAATAAGATTACACATATACCTATTGTGGCTCGTGATGACCCAGAAATTTGACCAGTCTCCTCTTAAAGGCATCTAGGCTAGGCATCACCACATCTGTGGCAAGGTGTTCCACGGACTAATTACATGCTGGGTTAAAAAAAAAGTTTCTTTGGTCCTAATTCTCCCAATACCCTACATCAGATAATGTTCTGGTGTTGTGTGAAGGGGAAAAGAGCAACTCTTTGAGCATCCAAAGATTTTAATAGTGCATCCTGTCTATCAATCACTTGCATAATTTTGTATGTCTCATAATTTTGTAATGTCTTTTTAGGTCTAAAAAAGAGGAATTTTAGGACTTGGTCGAGACATCAAAAATTATGCAAGGGACTGATGGAGTGGATGTTCTATAAAAAACTTAAGCTAAAATCCATAAAAAATCTGTAGCTCCATCAAAAATTCAAGCTCTAGCGTTTTCTCTTGCAGGAGGTCCTATCCCAGCAATCATTTTGGTTGCTTTTTTCTGCACTCTTTCTGTTTCTACTGTATCCTTTTTGAGACATGGCGATCAGAACTGGATGCAACCTTCCATATATGGCCTTAATATCAAATGTGTACAGTAGCATTATAAATATTAGCTGTTTTATTCTCAGTACCTTTTTTAATGATCCCAAGCATGGAATAATCTGCATATTGAGCCTAGCAAGGAATTTTTTTTATTTTGAACCATCACTGGCCTCTAGTGGCTTTTAGGGGGCAATGCAGAAGAAGGACATGGCATTGCACATGGCATTAGTTTGTGATCCAGAAAAAGAGTCAATGGTAGGGCAGCATCATCTCCAACTTGCCCTTGCTGCAAGTCCTATTTCTCCTTACTCAGCTGTTCTTCTGCTCCCGTTGATCCATGCCCCGTGTCTCTAGTGCCATCCCATGTTGTTCTGAGTCAACTGTATCTTGGTAAAAGCTGGCGTAGCATACAGAGGAAGAGGCTGAGTTGCAAATCAAGACTTCCATGGTTTGAATTATTTATTGTTATTAATATTTATACACCATCGTTCAACAAAAATGTTCTCAAAAGTCGTTTTCTTGGCGAAAGGAGGGAAGAGATGGTTTCCCCTCTTGGAAGGGCTCCCAATGATATAAAAAGACACCTGCAAAACAGACACTGGGAGAATTGCTATGCGGAGCCGAACCTCTCTGAACATTGCTCTCCTCTTGCTCAGAGACACCACTTTTAAGAGGTTTAAGATATAGTGGGGATGTTGAAGAAATGGGGGTAGGAATTCTTCCTAGAAAGGCATTAGTAAGGCAAAGTATGGATGAGTGGTCCATTCCTCCTGCTTTTCCTTTATACAGAGCTACTACTGTATTTACTCAAATCTAATGCATCATCAAATCTAATGCGCACCATATACTTATACACACACCATATACTTATAATCAAAATACCACATTTACTCATCTAACCATAAAATCTAATGTGCACCCTAATTTTAGAGGCTAAATTTGACTGAAAAGGTGAGCATTAGATTTGAGTAAATACAGTATTTATTAACAATTATAATAAATAACTATTATATTTATTAATATTAATAGTTATAATGATAGTTAACATCACACTATTTATTAATGGTGTACAAATGTCTAGCACTACATTCCTCATTTATAAATGCGTTCTTCATTCAACTCAAATTTCACAATTCACAAAAAGCCCAGAGAACAACATAATTAATAGTGCAAGCCTATGTATACTCAGGAGTAAGTCTCATTGCGTTGAATTGGGAGCTACTCTTAGGAAAGTCGGCATAGGACTGAAGCCTAAACAGTTTAAAAACACAATATACAGTGGTGCCTCATGTAACAAGTGCCTAATGTAAAGTATGTTCCATGTAACAACTGTAAATTCCCAAGGACTCTTGCTTCACATAACAAGCAAACCCCTCTGGTGCCTTATGGGCACACGCACTATGCAGCCCTGATGCTCCACACGGAGGCTGTTTAAAAGGGCTGCTGGCCAGTGCTGCTGCCTCTAACTCCTCCCAATTTGGGGGCAATTGCCTGGGGGTGCCAGATATAGCTGCCCCTAATTGCCCCCAAGTGCCTCCACCAACCACCTTGAACCTCCAGCAGCAGCCCAGGTAAGCCTCCCAGGAAAGTGTCTTTGATTGCAGCCTCCTAACCATGTCTACCCAGAAGTAAGCCCCATTGTTTTCAATGGGGCTTACACCCAGGAAAGTGTCTTTAGGATTTCAGCCTAAGTAGACTTCAATTCCAGTGTTTTGTCATCATTTTTAATACAGTTAATATTTTTATATGAATATTTTTTGGGTTGTGGAACCAACCGTCTGAGTTTCCATTATTTCCTATGGGAAAATCCACTTCACATAAAGAGCGTTTCACATAACAACCATACTTCCGAAACAAATTAAATTTTTACGTGAGATGCCACTGTAATTCTTTAGTAACTAATGGATGTTCTGACTTATGTACAGCTGCATTTGCACTTTTGCACAGGTGTAATCCATCTAGCCTTGTGTTCTTACAAAAATGTGACAGCACTGAGCCAGCAAGACCAATCCGGACACGCATCTCCACTTTTGTACAGACACACTCCGACTGCTTTTGTGCCGCACCACAGCCGTCTTGACTTGCATCAATTTTGATTTCTGGTTGAACATCAGGAACACATCAGGGACTACTGGTATGATATGTCTTTTTTCAATGAATTACAGTAATTGCAAGGCAGCTTGCAAAAATAATCAAGGAATTAAACTAAATCTTACAAATGGGGAAAGAGGATAAGGACCTAATCCTGTCCAAATTTCCAGCTCCCGTGTAGCCACAACGCAGACTTATGGTAAAGGTACATATTTTCCTTGCTACTTTCATGCTAAATGGTGCAGAAGTGCTTCTTTCTGTTGCAGCTGGTTCACCGAGTCCCCTGAGTAGAGGCGTTTCTGTTGTAATACAAACACAAAACGCTAGACTAGAACACTTTGCTCTTTCCACAGCCCAGATCGTTTCCTGTTCCAGAGCCCTGGATCTTTGCCTTTCTAAAGGCTGGTAGCCAAGCATTGCTGATACTAAGTTGTGATGTTTTTGGGGTGCAATCTAGAGTAACTATGGGGAGTCCTTGCTCCGGTGTAAGAACAAATTGCTCTGGATTGCAATATGAATTTTCCATAGGTTTTCACTAGGTGGTGCCATAACTACGGGTGCACGTAATGTCTCTTATGTACTCCCGTAGTTACTCTGGATTATAGTGTTTCTCTCCTGCCTCCTTGTAAAGTGAAGTGAACCTGGGATGCTTGTAGCTAATAGTTGTCCATAGATAAGTAGGTCCTGAGAGATTGTCATTTTAAAAAGTGGGTCCCAGTGATAAAAAAAATTGAGAAGCACTGCAAGATTATATGTCAGAGATGTTTATTGTTGTTAATGACATAAACACACACACATTGGCGTGTGTGTGCAATTTGGTGATTTAAGATGTTATCTAGAAATCAAAATAGATTAATTTTCCAGATGGAAATAATAATGTGGCTGCAACCACTAACACTGCATCACATATAGCACTTACCTAGTATACTTTTTAAACATTTAAATTTAATAACTTATTAATAATGATTAAAGTTAATAAGAATATCTGTCCATCTATATAAAACAGAAGTTACTGAATGATTGACTCACTTTTCTGACTCACTGACTCATCAGTGCCCAGCCAAAACCACGATCTAGAAATGTTTAACCCCTACAGGATTGAAAAGGGGTGCGTGCAACATGTATTTGCCCCTATACTTAACATTGAAGACTGACTGATCAACACCCAGCCCCAACCCCTGCACTTAGAAGCATGAAATTTGGGGAGCATATTGCTTCTGTGATTTTGGCACCCACTGAGAACCAATTTGGGGCTGCTGCCTGCCAATGCCCAGTGGCCGCTGGAGCCTGCTGGTGGTGCATGGTGGTGCCTGCCGGTGCCCATTGCTGCCTCCTGCCCACTGGCGCCTGGTGTTGCCTGCTGCCTGATGGTGCACGGTAAGGGTGCCCACTGGTGCCCACTGCATTAGTGCTGGCTGTCCACTGCTCCCTGGTACCTGGTGGTGCCCAGTACCTCCCAGTGCCCAGTGGTGCCCATCAGTGCGCAGGTCCCCAAATATTCTTGGAATTTTACTCTTGCAATGACAGGTACATTCAGATAGTTAATTAATAATTAAGAACCTATTAATTAATTAATTAAAATTAGAATGCACAAATTTCTCTCTTTCAAATACTTTAATCATGAAATCTGCAAATAAATTAACTAATGAAGTTTAATTTTATTTAATAAATTAATTTCTAATTAATTAATTAACTAATCCAATTAATTTCCAATTAATTAGTCAATTTTAACTAATGATTATTTTTAATAGGCTAATCAATTAACTAATTAGTTAAGTATCAATTTAATTGATCCCAACAAATTAGTTAATTAATCAATTAATTAGCTAATTGTTAATTAACTAATTGAGTTCCAACACCCCAGACAGAATGAGTGGCTTTTATTCCTTTGCTTGTCCCCTCTGGTGCACATGTGTTTCTTCAGAGGGGCGTGGCTTGATATTCTCTACTCTGATTGGAGGAGAGCACAGCCCGGGGGGGAAACAAACGCCACGCCCCTTTTAGAACTCCCAACCAGTACTGTCCAATCAGATCCTAAAGAAGCGGAAGAAGCCCCGCCTCCTCATGTCAATCACCCTTTTTAGGAGTCGCACATAAGCTCCGCCTTCCTTTGCTCCTCGCGGGTTTTCATTGGCTGGCTCGGTAGCTCCGCCCCTTACTTGCAACACGGGCGCTTGCGCGCGCTAGGGATAGAACGTTGGGGTTTCTGCTGCAGGCGCGAGCGACTGAGGCTGCTGCTGAGGAGAAAAAAGGCGGGAAAAAAGAGCAACCTTTGTCGTGACGTCACTCTTAAAGGGAGACGACCCTGGAATTGAGTTCCCTCAGGGTGGGCATTGCTATGAGGCTCTGATTGCCTTCCTTTCAGCCCCCTCCACCCCTGACACGGCTCTGACCCTTTGGACAGCTGCTTCTCAGGTTCTTCACATTCATTTGAATGAGAACCACACCTGTTGAATGTCTGCCTCCCCTGAAGCTGGCGGGTGAGAGGAAGGTGGTGTTTCCATCAAGACCGTAGGCATGTGCAGAGTGTCGAGAGTGTCATGGTGTTTGGTGTGACAACGATGGTGCATTCTGGGAGTTTGGGCAGCAAGGGATGTGTCCAGGTTGGCGTGACTGGCTGGAGCAGCCTTGTTGCATTCTGGGAGTTTGGGCAGGGAGGGACGTGTCCAGGTTGGCGTGACTGGTTGGGGCGGCCCTGTTGCATTCTGGGAGTTTGGTCATCGAGGGATGTGTCCAGGTAGGCGTGACTGGTTGGGGCGGCCCTGTTGCATTCTGGGAGTTTGGGCAGCGAGGGATGTGTCCAGGTTGGCATGACTGGTTGGGGCGGCCCTGTTGCATTCTGGAAATTTGGCCAGCAAGGGATGTGTCCAGGTTGGCGTGACTGGTTGGGGCGGCCCTGTTGCATTCTGGGAGTTTGGGCAGCGAGGGATGTGTCCAGGTTGGCGTGACTGGTTGGGGTGGCCCTGTTGCATTCTGGGAGTTTGGGCAGCGAGGGATGTGTCCAGGTTGGCGTGACTGGCTGGGGCGGCCCTGTTGCATTCTGGGAGTTTGGGCAGCGAGGGATGTGTCCAGGTTGACGTGACTGCTGTGACCCTGTTTGGCATGACTGGCTTGTGTGACACTGTTGCATTCTGGGACTTTGGGCAACAAGGGACATGTCCATGTTGGTGTGACTGGCTGGTCCAGCCCTTTTGTGTTCTGGGAGTGTGGGCAGCAAAGAGTGTGTCCAGGTTGGCATGATTGGCTGATGTATTTCATAAGCAGTGGTCCTCATACAACCAGTGGTACTTCAGATAGTGTGTGGTGGTACTCATGGGACCTCTTCCACATGCTAGTGAGACTAGCCATGCAACATGACAAATAACAGAGGAGGCTTTGCCGACAGAGTTTCAGCTTTGAAAAAGATCTTACTTCTCCAATTCTCTTACTGGTTTTTGTTGTATGTGGCCTTCCTATTTGGAAGTAACTGGTGATGACATAATCTGGTGGTACTTCCAACAGGTGGACCACGTGAAGTGGTAGGGGGGGTAAGAAATAGGGGGTAGAGAAGTATATTACAAGGGGTAGAGAAGGTACGGGGGGTAGAGAAGTATAGTAAATACTTCTCTAGGTGGGTTGGATAAAGCATAAAAGGGGGTTATTCTCTGGTTCTTGTTGTGTACCGCCAATAAGTTGGCATGATCAGTCCATATGAATGGGAGTCATTGGTTGCCATCCATACATGGGCTCCTCTTCTAGAAGGCACTCCCTTAAGTTGACCTCTGGTTTGCAAGGGTGCCCCCAATATATATTTAAATTCCTCCTTATAGATTGGTGTATGTGTATTTATATGCCAGTAGTCAGCAGCAGCTCTCTCAGGTTTGAATCTTCATGTTTTCCAGCTACCTGCACAAGAGAGTCTGAGCTTTAACCTTTCAGATTTGAGCATTAAGACATTTTAATGGTTTTTGTTGTATTAAAGTTGGTCCAAACACCTGCCCTTTCCCCTTCTGTTTTCCAGGTTGCTCTTCCTGAGATAAAGGGCCAATGGCATCTGTCTCTGGGACTGCTGGTGCTGAGCTGCTGCAGCAAGGTAACATCAGTGCAGTTGAATGAAACAAAATTAAAGTTCCCAGAAGGAGAAACATCCTTTTTCCTTCTCATTTTCTCCCCGCAGGTCGTGGGAGCAGCCTGCCCTCCTGTTCGCTCACTGATGAGGATTTGGCTGCCTATCCTGGCTTGGCTAACCTTCTTATGTGCCTAACTAAACATATGGATTCCAGTGGGCTCAGTATAGGCTTGGTGCAACAAAAGGAGGAGGTAGGATGAGGACTGTAATCCGGCTGTTTTGCTTTTTCATGTTCATGCTGTGCCAGTGTGGAAAGTGGTATTAATCATTAAATTCATCATCCTGGGAATCCAGCCTCTCATTATTTTATTTTATTTTTTTAAAAGGCCAATGTATTAATATTGGCTTCTACACCTATGTGGCTTATGGTTGCCTTATGTCCCAAAAAACAGACAATCCCAATTTTTGGCAATTGTGTTCACATACTGGCAAATGGGACTGTGGGTTCTGTCCCAATTTTGTGGAAAAGAATTATGGCAACCCTATTGTGGCTAGCAGAAATAATATAAAAATTGTGCAAGATATCTAAATATATGGTTGCACTGTTTGGCTTGTCTGGGGACATAATTTCCCCTTTTATGTTGCAGAATGTACACAGAATAATTTTAACAAGTGTGTATTTATTGTGTTGATTTTGGTACTCATGCTTGTATTCACCATTTTTCTTCCTCTCATAGGCAAAGAAGGAACTGCATCTCCACCGAGCAAACTGGCTGAAATGGGAGGCCTTACACCGGCTTCTTCAGGAGTCATTACGGGAATTGGGGACTGAGCTTGCCCCACAAGACAGAAAAGTAATGTCTGAATACAAACTGATGTGTCTAGATAGGTATCAAGGGCTCTCAGTATAGGGGTATAGTAGTGTTGGAGAGATATTTGGAGTGCGTTGGTGAACAGATGTAAAAGTTTTTAGTGAGTGGGATTTCGGCTGAGGAAAAGAAGTTGGGTTGAAAATTGAAGTCTGGGAAGTTAAAAGTCTATGGAAGAATATGGAAACAGTGGAATAATATTTTAGGGTTTTGAGGTCCAGGAAAAAGTAGTGAATTACACAGGCTAGTGAGGTTGCTGGCTTTCTGTTAATCAGTCTTGCTCTTTCAGTTCCTGGAAATTTTGGAACAGCAGCTTTTAGTTGCGGAGATGAGACAAATCCTTGATCATGGCTCTTCCCTGCAAGGCACACAATCATCTCTCTTGGGTCTGGTGCCTTCCGACCTGGTGGAGCTTCTTCCCTCTAATCAAGTAAGATCCTTCCCCCATAGTAACTTCAGTTCTTGAGGGGCCCCATAGTCTGTTATATTTGTTTCCTAACTTTTTTACTGCACGCCTCTGTTGTTTTTCAGTTTTAATCCTGTTTGGGATGGGATATTTTAATAGACATGGTGTGGACCTGTCTGTATATGGCAAATGCTGTGTTGGATGTAGCTTGTAACCCTGTGGTACTCAAGCTTGTCCTTGCAACTGCCCAATTTGTGTAAAGGTCCTATGCTCTTGTTAAGTTCTGCCCTGAACTCCCTAAAGCAGCGTTTCTCAAAGTAGGGGTCGGGACCCCTTTGGGGGTCGCCTAGAGCTTTCCTGGGGGTCGCCTAAAGACCCCTGGTGCTGGGGGCCAGGTCAGGCTTGCCAGATCTCCAGCTGTAGCTGCGTGCCCACTGGGGCGGACTGACAGCCTCAGGGCCCAATCCTATGCATGCCTATTCTAAAATAAATCCCATTATAGTCAGGATGGCCTTTACTCTCATGTAAATGCCTCAGGGCCCAATCCTATGCATGCCTACTCTGAAATAAAATCCATTGTGTTCAATGTGTGCATAGAACACACATTTCATTTGTAACAATGAAAATACATTCTGCATATCGGATATTTACATTATGATTCATAACAGTAGCAATATTACAGTTATAAAGTAGCAATAAAAATAATTTTATGGTTGGGGGTCCCCACAACATGAGGAACTTATAAAGGGGTCACAGCATTAGGAAGATTTAGAATCACTGCCCTAAAGGCATTTGAGAAGAAGCAACAATAGTTTATTTTTATTAGCTTATGTTGTTTGCCATAGGAGCTAGAGCAAATGCGGAAACACCTCCCTGGGGAGTTGGAGAAGCAGCTGAAGTCCAAATGCTTGTCTTTACTAAGTTACTACCATCCTGATAGTGGTAAGATGCTTATTGTAGTATGCTTCTAAATACCTTGCTATGAAGGCTGTTTGTGAGAGCTATTGACATGTATTCCTTGCTGATGGACTTTCAGAAGCATCTGGTTGAATAATGTGGGGAAACAGGATGCTGGACTTTGTGATTTGATCCTGATTTGATCCATCAGGACTCTTCTGATGATCACACTGCTGATATATGTGGAGGAACTCTTCTAAGGAAGGTGGAAGAGTGTGAGAGCTAACACAATGTGGAACCAATGTGAGCAGGGCTGGGTGTTGTTTGATTTTTGCAGACAGTGCCGGGGAGAGTGCGCGACTGGCTATGTTGGGAACTCTGGCAGAAAGACTGGCTGCAGAGAAGCAGCGCCTGCAGGAAGCAAACACCCGAAACCAAGAGCTTGTGGGATTGTTGGAGCAGCAGAAAGCTGCCTATCCTCAGGTAAACATGGACTGTGTGTATGAAAAGTCTACCTGTATCTTCTGTTGAGGAACTCTAATAAGTTCCCAATAGTTAACAAAAGTAGAATATATGTATGGTTTCTTAATGTAGTGTTATTCATCTGCATACTGCTTTGAATGAAAAGATAGATCCCTGCCACAAAAGGCTTCCTTCTAAAAAGAGACAACAGAATAAGAGGAAGGAGTCCCGTATCTCAGCCGGGACTATTTTTTTACTTGTAGTGCAAGACAAAATTTATTAGAATTGTTTGCTTGTCCTGCCAAACACTCTCAATCCAAAACACTCTTCCTACCCAAGGTTTTACTGTACATAAAAGTACTTTGCTGTCTGGGTTCTGTGGAAAATAGAGGTAAAATTGATGCAGAATTTGTAACAGTACTGGGGCATCATGGTGATCAGGGTGACCATATAGAATGGAGGACCTTTAACCATTGCATAGAAGACGCAATTGAGGTAGGTACTTCTTTTTAAACACTTAAACACTTCTATGTTGAGCTGAACATGCCTAAATTCCCTCTTCTATGCAATGGTTAAAGGTACAGGCACTCCGTCCTCCATTTTATATGGTCACCTTGTGCATCACAAGATCCTGCCAATTTTTTGGAAGCATAATCAAAATATGAGTGGTTAACCCTTTCACTCCACCTCCAGCCCACCTCCAAGCAGCCCATCTGCTGCTCCTGCCACTGCTGGCCCACATGCACCAACAGGATCATTTGAAAAACTTTATTGCAGTGGGATTCAAGCATTTCAGCCCAGGACCATGACAATCTGCCCGGGAACCCTTGGAAGTTATGTCATGGCTGGAAGATGCCAGTGCTGCATTCCAAGATGGCTGTACCCAGCTTTTTGTGACACCCCCCCCCCCCGGAAATGAAGTCACAATTCCTCCATGGGGGTCCCAACCCCCATTTTGAATACCACTGCTTTAATGGGTGAGATGGAGGCAGCACGACATGTGTCTTGTATGACTTGACTCATCTAATTTGAATATGAATGCTGAGTGGGGGGGCCCCTGATTGAAAGCATGTTTTAGTCCCATGTGTGTGATTCTTGAATCACCAAATCATCAAAAACCTTCCACTTTTGCAACTTGAGTCCAAGTTACCTGATTTGAGTTCCCATCTCTGCCTGTTACAATATCTACTGGCAAAGTCAGTAATGTCAGGCCTTTCTCCCTACCTCCATCTCACCGCCTCTGTCATTTGAGCCTTTCCTGGGCTCTGTCCATGTGTTTAAATTTTTCCTCCAGTAAATCATAATTTCTGAAAATGTATGGAGCTCCTACAATCTCTGGGATCCATGCCATTGTCTGTACTGTATATTTATCCTCCTCTTCCACCCTATAACTTCACTCCCATTACCCCACATGTTATAGGCCCTGCTACGCTGCATAGTCCTGCTGAAATGTTTGGCCTGTAAGCATCGACTTGGTACTCAGTCTGAACTTGACTGTCTCAATACACAATATCTGGAGATCAAGTGCAGTGCCATGTTCCTCAAGATACGGTGAGAATCCCGTCTTCCCCTGTTTGTGGGAAGGGGCTGAACTTGGTATGTACAAGTCTGTTTGGGAATCGTTTGGGAATCACCCAGCTTACTTTTAGTGAGTGATCGAGTTTTAATGAGTGATGGAATTAAGCTAGACTCAGAATTGAGGTTCAAGATTGACTCTTACTCATTAAGGAGTCCTGAAATCAAGAAGTAATTTAAAAATTTGGTTAGAACTTTTGGACTTCTAAAAGGAATACATTCTCATCTGTGAATGGAATAACTCTATTTAGTAGGTGTAAAAATCTGATTTATCTTCAAACCCTGTTCCCCCTCCAAACTATGTTTTTGTAGGCTTGAGGAATTGACTGTCCTCTTGGAAACTTACACACCCGAAAAACTTGATGTGCATCGGATAATGAGGTAAGCTGGGGTTGGGGGAGAATGTTATGATTTAACACTATAAATTCTGGATTTGTCCTTGCTGCAGAGCTTAATATTTTGTAGCAAATAGGAAAATGGATATCGGGTGGCAGGAGGTAATTAGTAGCTGTTAATGCCGACTGGGAAGTTGAAGTATTAAAAAATCCCTGATGAACATAAATCAGTAAGGCTGCAATCCTTAACATACTCTCCTAAGAGACTGAACATTTCTAAGTAGTTATGGACAGGTTTATGCTGGAAGAATCTGCTCGCAGAGAGCATTCAAGTGACTTATATCCATGCTAGAAACAATGCCAGGACCTATGTTAAATTCTGGGGCATTCACACCTCCCTTCTAAGCCATACTTTCAACCTTGTGATCGCTAGTCTCTTAAGCAGATTTGTGTCTGGGTTCTTGGGGCTTAGAATATAGCCTCAGTACATATACATTCTTCAGCAGGCCTCCCTCAGTCTTGGAAGACTATGGTATCATGCTCTGCGCTGCATATGCTGCATACGCTGCATGCGAAGCACGAAAGCCTGGGTTGGATTGTTATGGAGGATAGGCTGTTACCCAAGCAGCAGATCCCCCCTCTCCACGCCACTGAATTAGTCCAATGGAAAGGCAGAGCTGATACGATTGGATCCAGCTGGCATCACAGAGCTGGGCTAAGGACAGGAGCTCACCCTGTCTTGTGGGGCCAACCTGGGTCTCAAACCCTGGCCTGCTGGTTAACAGGCACAGCGCCTTAACTGCTTGCCCCCCCCAACCCACACTCTTCAGACAGAAGGTAAAAACAAAGAAAAGCTCATAAGAGCCTTGCAGGATGTCTAGTCCAGCTTCCTGTATCTCATAGTGGCCATCCAGGTGCCTCTAGGAGCATGCAAGACAGCAAGATACCTGTCTCCTGTTGCCACTTGCATCTGGCATTTGGAGACAGCTTACTTCTAAAACCTGCAGGTGGCTTACAGTCATCATAGCTGTAACCTGTAATGATGTTCCCTCCATCCATCTGTCCCATTCCCTTTTCAAGGCATCTAGGCCAGGTGCCATCACAACATCCTGCAGACATCATGTCACAGATTATCATAGACTGCTTTGAGGTGACCATAAAGATGTCAAAAGGAAGGAAGCTCCTGCTTTCCAGGTGTCAGATTTATAATATGGGAGTAGAATTTCTGTTTAAAATAAGCGGCCCCATATCCTTTTATCCAGTCTGCTAGGAAAAAATCACATAGGACAATCAGAAGTAGGTGGTGGGAAGAAGCTGAAGGCACAGATGTGTTTTGGAGGGATGTGGATGGGGCTTCACTAACACTGTGGTCATTCCTGCTGTTCTTTCCAGGGACAACCTGCAGGCAGCTCTCCGCCAGGAAGAGGAAGATCTTATCACTTTCCGCAAAATCCTCTCTGATTATGAGAAGCTGGGCCCTGAGTTTGAGGAACTGGTGAAAGAGTATGCTCACCTTCAAGACAAAATTGAAAACTTCCATTGGATGCTGAATGAAATCAACATACACTCAATTTGACTTAGGTCTGGGCCTTTCCCTTCCCCACATCCCCAAGTTGCCAGTTGATGGAGGGGCCTCTCTCACTCCAGTGGTGCCTCATTAAAACCTCCTTATTTCTGAGAGCCAGTGTGAAGCCAGGAGCTTTGCGTGAATATCCAACACAACATTTTACATTTGCATGCTAAGCAATATGTTTAATAATTTAGAGTGAATAAATACTGTTTGACAGTCTTTGTGGTTGTCTTGAGAAGCCTTAAGTCCCAAAGCAAAAGCAGGAACAAGGCCCTTCCATTCCCCTTGGTTTATAGATAAAAAAATCTCTTGATATATTACTAATATAAGTCTAATGTTTGTAAGCTCTGCTATGGCATCAAGTTTTTTTAACCTTATGGTTCTTAGAGCAAAGCAATAGCTAGAAATAACCAAGTTTTTGTACCTTTATGGGTGGCTGGTGCTGTAGCAAGAACAAGATTTGTAAAACTAGACTTGAAAGATGGACAGTTTCTGTCATTTGTAGTAGAGTATATCATGACTTTGCAGAGTTAATGAAATTAGTTCCATTCATTAACTCTGTAATGAGAACAGTTATCCATTCCTGTATTTTCCCTCCCTCTATTAAGTAAAATTTGAAGCTTCTTTATTTGTCATTGAAGAGAGCAATTGGTGCCATTGTTTAAAAAAAATCATTGGGAAGAGGAAAGAAGGGATGCTTTCCGAGATAATGTATGTTGTGTAGAAAAATAAATAATGGTATTCTTCTGCTAACCCTGTTACTTAAATATGAATTCTTCTGGGAGAGAAGAAACCCAGTATTCTCTCTCAGCCCCAGCAGCCGCTAAAGGATTGCTCAGATTTGCAATCAAATATTCATTGCCTGGGAATCTGAAATGCAAATGTGACCCCAGGAGGCAAGTTCAGTTGTTTAATTCAAATGTGGAAAATTTGACTTCTGCTGTATTAAAAAAAATTGTATTCACATTTTGTTGGGTGTCTGTGTAACCCTTTGCATCTCCATAACAAATACATTTTGAATTGAGGGGATTGTACGCAAGCTGCCTCCCTGCAGTAGGAAACACTGTGGGTGAGCAATTTGGAAATTCAGTGTGAGAATTCCACAGGGAATAGAATATAATGGGGTTGGAAAGAGCCCTGTCTGTGCAAGGAGGGGTGGGTGGAAATCTAGGAGGAAAGAAAATGTGTTGGTGGAACGAGCATGTGTATTACATACCAATGCTTTATGGTTCAAATGTGTTGTTGGAAATTAAATGCTTGAAACATTTTCTATGGGTCAGGGTGACCATATGTCTGGTCTTTCCAACACATGTCCTCTTTTTTTAGTCTTATGTCTTGGAAAAAATTTCTTCATTGTCCTCTTTTGAATAATATCTTCATTGTCCTTCCATTTCTTGTGCATGGGCAGTATGGGTGTCTCTCGTTATCCACTACATTCCCAGAACCTCCCGTGGATTAATAAAATCCGTGTATAAAGAAAACAATGGAAAAATAGGGTTAAAGGTCCACTTCCAAGTTTCTTGCTCCACTGTTGTGCCTAACTGAATACGGTGTTGGAAAATGCAACAGCATCTTGGAGACTCAGGACTTGGAGTGGGTGGGGGGGCAGCAGAGTGAGACCAGGGGTTTTAAATGTGGATAGTTGGAAATACCAGAGGGAGCCAGTAATAGTTGCTTCAATATCTGCTGGGGTTTGATTCTGAGATTGAAAAATGGAATGATTGCTTGCATGACTCTCTCTCTACAACAGTAGAAAAGCAGTTTTAAAAATCGAATTGCAGTGTTAAATAAAATACGTGTATAAAACATCAGTGTATAACAAGGTTGGACCTGTAACCTGATGCCCTCCATTTCTTTGTGAGAAGGGAGTACGTAGCCTTCCTGTAATCAGTGCAGTTCCAACCCTGTCTACTCAGAAGTTGTATTGTATTCAATGGGCCCTACTCCCAGGAAAGTGTGTTTAGGATTGCACCCTTAGTGCAGGTTAATTTGTTTTATTTTTCTGGATATTTTTGTATTACATCACAAATTATTCACTCTGGGAATTATTTTTATGTGAATTATTTTTGGATTGTGGAACGAACGACTGATCTTGAGTTTCCATTGTTTGTTATAGGAAAATTCACTTTGGCTGCAGTCCTAAAGCCACTTTCTTGGGAGTAAGATCCACTAAACACAAAGGGGCTTACTTTTGAGTAGACATGGAGCACAATCCTAAGCATGTCTACTCAGAAGTAAACCCCATTGTGTTCGTATGGGTCTTCTTACTCCCAGGAAAGTGTCTTTAGGATTGCAGGCATGGTTAGGAGGATTGTACGCTTTGATATACAAGAGTTTTGGATTACAAGCAGTCTTCCAGATCGAATTATGATAGGAAAAACTGTCGAATTATGATGAAAAATCATCGAATTATGATAGGAAAAACTACGATAGGAAAAAGGTATCACCGTACCAATAGTATATTGTTTAAATAAATATTAATAATTATTTTATTATAAAATATTAATGTTAATTAACGTAAGATAATATACTTAACGTAATAATAATATAATTATATACTGAAACATACAATCCTAAGCATGTCTACTCAAAAGTATGCCCCATTGCGCTCAATGGGGCATACTTTTGAGTAGACATGCTTAGGATTGTGCTCATAATGTTTCAATGTTGCAAATATAAAACAAAAATTAAATAAAATAAATAAAAAATTAAATGTAAGTAAAAAGAAGCTTTATCCCCATAGGGGTTCTTTGGTGTCTGAATTTAGGGTCCCCCCCCCATATGGGGTGTTTGCAGAAAAAGTGTCTCTCGAGCCAGCCAGGAGTCGAACCTAGAATCTTCTGATCCGTAGTCAGACGCGTTATCCATTGCGCCACTGGCCCGCACACAAACACGGGGTTGGCAGCGTCCCCTTTATGCAGCTGGCCTCTGCCCACATTGAATGCAAAGCACTCTGGGAATTGTAGTTCTCTATCTTGAAGCAGCATGCTTCACCGCGCGTTGTCTGTCGGGTAGTGTAGTTTCCTCGCACGCGCATGATGGGAAATCGAATGGTCCAATCGCAGCGCTGGAAATACTAGCCCCGCCTTCCCGTCGCGTTCTGCATTCTCATTGGTCAGATGACACCGGTAAGGGTATTTTTGATTGGTTGATTTTTTTCTAGCGCTGGCCACTGATTGGCTGAGGAGGTGAGAGGGGCGGGGCTGTTCTGGCCGCTCTGTGAGGCGCGGGAGCATGGCGGCCATGGCTGCCTCCTCTGGGGTCGGGCCCGGGGCGGCGGGAGTGGCCAGAGTCTCCTGCGGGAGGGACCTCAGCTGCGTCCCGGAGGTCGCTGGCACGCTCGGGGCCGTAGCCAGGCAAGGGTGAGACACGCCACGTGGTCAGCCGGTGACCTCAGGCCCCTACCCTCACACCTGTGGAACTCCCTGCCTCAGGACTTGGCCTGTGGAACTCCCTACCACCAGCTGAGCCAGAGCCCCCCGGCCTGTGGAACTCCCTGCCTCAGGACTTGGCGTGTGGAACTCTCTGCCACCGGCTGTGCCAGAGCCCCATGGCCTGTGGAACTCCCTGCCTCAGGAATTGGCCTGTGGAACTCTCTGCCACCGGCTGTGCCAAAGCCCCATGTCCTGTGGAACTCCCTGCCTCAGGACTTGGCCTGTGGAACTCCCTGCCACCAGCTGAACCAGAGCCCCCCGGCCTGTGAACACCCTGCCTCAGGCCTTGCCCTGTGGAACTCTCTGCCACTGGCTGTGCCAGAGCCCCTGGCCTGTGGAACTCCCTGCCTCAGGACTTGCCCTGTGGAACTCCCTGCCACCGGCTGTGCCAGACCCCCATGTCCTGTGGAACTCCCTGCCACCAGCTGAACCAGAGCCCCCCGGCCTGTGGAACTCCCTGCCTCAGGCCTTGCCCTGTGGAACTCTCTGCCACTGGCTGTGCCAGAGCCCCTGACCTGTGGAACTCCCTG
This sequence comes from Cryptoblepharus egeriae, assembly GCA_030015325.1. Classification (NCBI taxonomy): domain Eukaryota; kingdom Metazoa; phylum Chordata; class Lepidosauria; order Squamata; family Scincidae; genus Cryptoblepharus; species Cryptoblepharus egeriae. Next base: position 105,369,901 of record JAREYC010000004.1, on the reverse strand, counting down.
CCTCAGGACTTGCCCTGTGGAACTCCCTGCCACCGGCTGTGCCAGAGCCCCATGGCCTGTGGAACTCCCTGCCTCAGGACTTGGCCTTTGGAACTCCCTGCCTCAGGCCTTGCCCTGTGGAACTCCTTGCCACCGGCTCTTCTGATTCCATGAAGCTGTTCAATTTTCTCTCATTCTTCACTTCTTCCATAGGTTTGATTTCCTCTGCATGCCCATTTTCCATCCTCGGTACAAGAGGGAATTTTTCCAGGATCCCATGAAAAGCCGCCCTGGACCCCAAACCCGCTCTGATCTGCTGCTCTCGGGAAGAGGTAAGAACTCCTGGAGTCCTTTATCTTTGCATTTATTTATTTTTAATTGCATTTATATATGATTGCAGTGGCATAGCTGGGGGGGGTGGAGCAGTTGGTCTTGGAGGGACTCTCACCCCTTCGGAGCCATTCCAGGAAGTGGGGTGCAAAACGGAGCCGTAAGTCTCCGTTTTGCACTCCACTTCCTGGAATGGCTCCGAAGGGGTGAGGCTCCCTCCAAGACCGACTGCTCCACCCCCCTCTAGCTACACCACTGAATGGATATTTTAATAAAATGCTACCGGAGAACATTTCCAATCACATTTATGAACCATACTTATGGCTTTACTTACCCATAGGTTTCGGTGTCCCTTGTGGGTTTGGGAACAGATCCCTTTGCCGATACTCCTAACGGTACTCAGTTAAAATGTCTCTACTGTATTTGCATCATCCTATTTCTCTTAAATGCCACCCCAAACTTGCCATAGTTCTGGGAAATCTTCTACCCTAGATGGAAGTATTACTTTTATCTGCTTTTAATAAAGTATTTTATGTACTTTTAATAAAGTTGGAAGTATTTTACTAAAAGTATTACTTTTGCTGGATTTTTAAAGATTCTCAACGTAGCTAGTTTTGACCCCAAAACAATCTTCTTGTTCGTCTGCCCCATTTTTCTATTAAATCCCCTTAATATATTCTTCTTTACCAGACTGGAACACACTGATTGTGGGCAAGCTCTCCCCGTGGATCCGAGCCGATTCCAATGTGGAGAAGATCCGCAGGAATTCGGAAGCGGTGAGTAGCGTGGTGGATGAGAAGTTTAGAAAGTATACTTGATTAAATAAGTATTGAAGTATAGTGGTGCCTCACGTAGAGAGCTTAATTCATTCCAGAGGCATGCTCTTTAAGTGAAGCAGATTTTTCCATAGGAAATAATGGAAACTGAGACAATTGGTTCCACAATCCCCAAAATATTGATGTAAAAATATTGTATTAACTGTATATAAAAATGATGACAAAACACTGGAATTGAATTCAAAACATGCATTCAATGTGCATGATCCTATGAAGTCTAATTAGGCTGCAATCCTAAAGACACTTTCCTGGGAGTAAGCCCCATTTAACACAGTGGGGCTTACTTCTGGGTAGAGGTAAGAGGCTGCAATCAGACACTTTCCTGGGAGGCTTACCTGGGCTGCTGCTGGAGGTTCTAGGTGTCCGGTGGGGGCACTTGGGGACAGTTAGGGACAGCTGCCTCTGGCACTTCCAGGCAACTGCCCCCAACTTGGGGGCAGTTAGAGGCAGCAGTGCTGGCCGGCAACCCTTTCAAAGAGCCGCCAAGTTGAGTGTCAGGGCTGCATAGCACGCATAGCACTGCATAGCGTGCTTGTTTGTTAAGTGAAACGGAACTTGTTATGTGAAGCAAGATTTCTTGAAATTTATACTTGTTATGTGAAACGCTTGTTATGTGAGGCACTTGTTAAGTGAGGTACCACTGAATTACAATACGTTTTACAATATTATAATATTTTACAGTATTACAATAAGTATTACTTGGTGCAGAACTGTTTGGGCTTGGAGAATATCGGCTACTGAGACTTTTTTTAACAGCCCAGTTTGCCTACAATGATCACAATGTTCAATTGTCATGGCTAATAATAATTGAAATGTCTATTTTCTGTCATCTAAGGCTGCAATCCTAACTGAACACACTTTCCTGGGAGTAAGACCCACAGAACACAGTGGGGCTTACTTTTGAGTAGACCTGGTTAGGATTGTGTTCCAATCCTTTTTCAAACTGTTTATGCTTATGGCTACGGCAACATACATGGAGAGGTTCGAACATCCTTTCAATCCTAGACATTTTGAAATCCAGCTCGTGTTCAGTGGGGGCCAAAAATTTATTTTCTTCCCTAAATCTTTTTATAATGTTCATAATTTTCTTCATTCTTATGTTCTTATGGTATGTGGAACTCCCTGCCACCGACTGTGCTGATGCCCATAGAACTCCCTGCCATTGTCCCTGTCCCCTTTTTACCGTTCCTTGTGGAACTTTAAAAGCCAAAAACTTCTTACAAGGAAGATTCCTTTACCCACAGATCATTTTAACTTTACTTTCTATACTGTACTTTTTACAATTAATTTCATATACGCTATTTCATTGCACTGTTCATTAATAGTGTATTCTTGTTGTTGTTAATTGTTTTATTGTGTATAATTGTATTTATGTTGAAAGTTTTGTGTCTTTGTGTTTCATTTTAGTTGTCTGTGTAAATAAAGACAGGAACTTTTGTATGTGAAATGAAGCTATCTTTGCTTCTCTGTCCTTTGTAGGCTATGCTGCAGGAGTTGAATTTTGGAGCATACTTGGGGCTCCCAGCCTTCCTCCTACCCCTGACACAGGCAAACAACCCCAACTTGGCACGTGTTTTGTGTAACCACATCAATACCGGGCATCACACCTCCATGGTATGTCTGACAAAGGAAAACCACATACAAAGACATGGTATGTTTGTCATCACAAATTGTTGAGGTAGGCACAGAATCCTTTCCGTCAATCTGACAGTCCACATCATCTCCATGATGACACTTCCCATACGTAATAATTCTGACTTGTTAGCATACAGTCACAGTCTGCACCAAAAGGTACATCAAGAAGAGATCCATGGTGTGGATATTTGCTTATGAGTACCTCCCACCCACCCTCAGGAGTGGCACAGAAGTGTCTTTGCAGAAGAGTAGCAGCTTTATGTATTAAGTATTTTATAGAATTGTATTTTATAGAATTGAATGTTGCCGTATATTACAGGTGAAGACAACCCCTTCCCCACACCGCTCTTCTATTTCCCCTTTCTGGTTTGCTTGCCAAATTTATCTGGGAAAAATATCTTCTTGACCTCAAGTGTGGTAATGAATCAGACTCTGAGATACATTTAATGGCAACCCACATAGTCACTGTATCATATTGTGGTTCCAAATTCATGCATCCCCATATAATATATGTACTCCTTTCCACTGCCTCTCCTAGTTCTGGATGCGGGTTCCGTTGCTTGCTCCGGAGGACTTGCGGGATGATGTGATTGAAAATGAAGCAATACAGGCTATAGAGGATGAGTGTGGAGGCGAGGAGAAGACCTGGCAATGGTAAGTGAGGAGTCAGAAAACGGTAGGAACCAAGACCAATACTTGACAAGTAGGACCAATGGACATGGGGAACAAGTTGTCTGGGTCTCTATATGTAGCTATAGATAACTTTACTACTTTACTGTTAAAAGTCACAAGTCCTGAGCGAGTCACATGATCTGTTGATGCTTTTTCAAGAGATCACAAATGGTGCTCTCAAAACACCCCGATGACAAGTGCATCAGCTTGAAGCATGTTAGTTTTTAATAACCTTGGATTAAACAGTTCTGAGTCGTACCACTGGAGTTTGTGCTGTTACTTGAGAGAAAATGGATCTCGCCATTGGCTTCTCCAAAGATCTCTCTTTTGATTTGGGTCAGCCTCTGATTCATCTCCTGGCCATGTTAGCCAGAGCACCTACAGCACAACCCCTGATTAGGCCGACACAAATCCTGTGCTGGCCTGAGGGAGTCACAAAAGTGACATCTGTGCCACTCCTTGGGTGGCAGCATTAAGCCAGTGCACAGACATGCACCAGCGTCCCCATGCCACTGCAAGAATGGGATGACATGGGTAAGTTGTGCTGGCCTAAGGCTGCCACATGTTCCCGAAAACCAGGACAGTCCCAATTTTGGGGGATTGCGTTCACATACTGGCATGTTTGACATGAGGTCCTGTCCTGGTTTTGTGGAAGAGAATTATGGCGATCCTACGCTGGTCTAAATTGATTAGGATTGCACCTTGATTGTGTAACTGGATCCTGACAGAGAGAAAGGGAAAGCAAATATAGGCTTTCCAGCATATCCAAATAGCATTGTATCTGTTTTTACAGGTGGCATAACTTCCGGACACTTTGTGACTACAACAAGCGTATTGCTGTGGGTGAGTGATGCTGGGAAATGCCCAAGAAGTTCTCATGCTCCATGATGGCTTCATATGGAGACTGGCATCTCTTCTAACGACTCTTCTTCCTTTTGATCTTGCCCCTCAGCCTTGGAGGTTGGTCCTGATCTGCCATCCAATCATGTCATTGACCGTTGGCTTGGGGAGCCCATCAAGGCAGCCATCTTACCCACCAGCATCTTCTTGACTAATAAGAAAGGCTTCCCTGTTCTGTCCAAGATGCATCAGCGTCTAGTCTTTCGCCTGCTTAAGGTTAGCATTTGCAGTTTCCATCTGGCTTCTTCCCACCTTTTGATGCTTCTGTTTTCATAGAATCATAGAATCCTAGTGTTGGAAGGGACCTAGTAGGTCATCTAGTCCAACCCCCTGCCTGCAGCAGGAAACCCTCCTAGAGCATCTCCGACAGGTGCTCGTTGAGCCTCTGCTTGAAGATCCCCAGTGAGGGAGAATCCACCACCTCCCTTGGCAATCTGTTCCACTGCCAAACCACCCTCACCATATATAGAAGCAGAATCTCCTCTCTTGCAATTTGTACCCATTGGTCTAGTTCTGCTTTCAGAGGCAGCTAAGAACAAATGAGCCCCTTCCTCCCTAAGACAGCCCTTCAGGTATCTGAAGAGGGCAATCATGTCTCCCCTCAGCCTCCTCTTCTCCAGGCTGAACATCCCAAGTTCCCCCAACCTTTCCTCGTAGGGCTTCCCTTCCATCCCACTGATCATTTTCCCTGGACAACAATTTATTTTTCTTCCTTGCAAGCTGAACGTGTTTATTTGAATCGAACATCCAAGTTTTTCAGCCGAATTTAATCTCCAAAATTTGGGTGCGCCTTAGATTCGATGATGCATTAGATTCGAGTAAATGCGATATTTTCATTTTATAAGTATAGGTCAGTATTTTGTTTAACGGTTTACTATTTTGTAATAAAATATGTAACATAAACCCGTTGTTGTAAGTAGTGCTGTTAGGTAAAAATCATAACATGAACCCCTTGTCATATTATGGTCTTATATCAAATACAGTAAAATTAAACTTTGCACCTGCAATTGCCACTAAGTTTTATTTCAAGCCTTTTAAAATCAGGATGCGAATTAGATTCAATGGTGCATTAGATTTGAGTAAATACAGGTAGTTGTTTGCTGGAAGTAACAGACTAGGTTACCCTGTTTCCCAGAGTGCCTCATATTAGGATGACAATTTCCATAACAATCCTTTCCAGTGTCTGGTGAACTTGTTTGAAACTTAGGGGAAGACAACTGGGGGAAAATTCTACATTGTGGCTCTGTATAATTATCAATCATCCTGAAAGCAAAGAATGTTAGATGAGTGGGTGAGAAGGCTGGAACCAAACAGGGATCTGGTAGTTACTTCCAGCATCCTCAGAGTCTGTAAGGTTGAGGAAAGAAATAGCAAAGTATGCCTTATCTTGGTGGTGGATCCCAAGAGAGTGTTTTTCTTGGGCTGTGCTGACATCTTGCCTGTTGCTGCTTCCCAGCTAGAGGTACAGTTCATCATAACAGGCGCCCACCACCATCCAGAGAAGGAGTTCTGCTCCTACTTGCAGTACCTGGAGTATCTCAGCCAGAATCGCCCTCCTCCTTCTGCCTATGAGCTTTTTGCAAAGGGCTATGAAGACTACCTCCAATCCCCACTACAGGTAAGCGTTCTCATCCTAGGGCAGTGGTCTTCAAAGTGGGGGTCATGACCCCAAGGATCCTTATAGGGTGGCCTATATTTTGAGGCGGGGGGGCCTGCTCTCAGAAAGAAGGGGGCAGCTGGGCTTGGGGAGGAGAGGAAATGCATTAAAACAGAGCACCAGGAGCTCCCAAGCCAACCTCCCCATTGCTTGGCAAGGGCCTCTTACTGCAGGCTTTGCCTGAGCCCTGACAAGTCCCTTCTAAGCCCAGGAGCATGGGGCATATGAGTGTGTGAGTGCATGGGTTGTGTGTGTGTGTTTTGTGTGTATTCATGTGTATGTGTGAGTGCATGGGGTGGGTATGTGTGTTGTGGGTGTATGAATGAATGCGTAGGATGAAAGGTGTGTGCATGTGTGTGTGTTTGAGAGTGCATGTGGAGGTTGGGAGCACTGGGATGAGAGAGAGTCAGGAGGCTTGGGGGAAATTGGGGGTAAGAAAGGACCTGTGGGGTTGGGGAATGGGGTGGGAGAGAGCATGGGGACTTGAGGGCAGAGTGACCATATGTCCTCTTTTTCCAGGACAGGTTCTCTTTTTCAGCCTTGTGTCCTGGATTGGGGGTAGCACGTTTGACAGTGGAGTCCCGGGCAGATTCCAAAGATTGAAAGGGGGTCCTGGGCTGAAATGGCCAAAGACCACTGTCCTTGGGTATTCAGCTGGGCCCTAGGAAATCTGTGTTAAAGTCCCCAAAGGATTAAAAGGATTTGTTTCAGATGAAATATAGGTGATTGCAGAACAATATAAACTTGTTTACCTTCCTTCTTCCTTCCTATCTGATCTCCATAGTGGTAAATTTGCTATTAAATGAATTCATCAGAAAGATATAGGCAATATGGGGCTGCTCTCTTCTTCTATACCAAGGCTGTCCAAACTTTCAGCTTTATGGCTCAGAGTGAATAAAGTTTGGATACCCCTGTTCTATACACTGGTCCCTTACCTGTACCATTCATTGTAATGCTTTCTCTCTGTAGCCCCTCATGGATAACTTGGAATCCCAGACTTACGAAGTGTTTGAGAAGGATCCCATCAAGTACTCCCAGTACCAACAGGTGAATGTGTGATGCGGGGTGTTTAGATGGAGGAGCTGGGAGAGGAACAAGAAGGAAAAGCCATGGAAGAGGGGAGAGTTATGGGGGAAGGTGCACAGACCAGTGAAGAATGATATATGTGGAGCACTGAGAGACTGAGAGTGGTTGGGATTTGGGAAGGAGAAAGCGAGAGATGGTTGTACAAGAAACAGGTTTATAGGGAAAGGATTTGAGGGAAATCATTGCCACTTAATAGGGGGCAGAGCTGAGTTACCTCTTTCTTTTTCTCTCCTCAGGCTATCTACAAGTGTCTGCTAGACCGAGTACCTGATGAGGAGAAAGAAACCAATGTTCAGTGAGTAGGAATCCTGAATTCACTAAATTACACCAATGTTTTCACAAAAGATACTGGAAAGTGGGATTGAGAGCACAATCCTAACCATGTCTAATAACCTTTTTGAGTGAATTAATCAATTGTATTTATATATCACTTCTTACTGTTGTCTTCACCTTCATTATATTCCTTCTCCCCCCCCCCTTCAAAGGGTAGTGATGGTTCTTGGTGCTGGACGGGGCCCTCTGGTGAATGCCTCCCTGCAAGCTGCTCAGCAGGCCAACCGCCGCGTCAAGATTTACGCTGTAGAGAAAAACCCCAATGCTGTGGTGACGTGAGTGATCCCTTTCTTTCCCAACACTTTGCCACTGTCGACAGTGATACTAAAGGATGGAGATATTGAGAATTATAAGGAGCTGCTTTCCATTTGATCAAGACTGATGTGGGATATGTGGACATGGGCACAGGTTTTGGACAAGAGCCTTGTTTTGATGTTTCCTTCGCATGTTGCCTAGTCTTAGGAGAAATGTTTAGGAAACAGTATTGGAAATAAGGAATATAATACAAAATTTCTGCTTAAACTAAGGAGAAAAAATTGTGGGAGACGAGATACAGCATTTAAGAAAAAGGAAAAAAAAATAGGAAAGGGCTATTTTTGTTGCCAAACCCAACTCTTGCCAACCTGCTCAAAGGATGAGTGGGATAAATATGTCCAACATGCCCAATTATTAAAATTGTTGGAAAGAGTTTCACTTGTGTTGGGAACCTCCTACTAGGCTTTGTTATTTTTTTCCCTTTCTTGCAGGCTGGAGAGCTGGCAGTATGAGGAATGGGGTTCCCAAGTTACGGTTGTCTCCTGCGACATGAGGGAGTGGGAAGCTCCTGAGAAAGCGGACCTCATGGTGTCGGAACTGCTGGGCTCTTTTGCTGACAACGAGCTCTCTCCAGAGTGTCTGGATGGGGCAGAGCACTGCCTCAAAGGTGAGGCTTGGTGCATCGGGGACGGTCTCTATGCAGGGCAACAGAAGCAGAGTTTCAATGTATATCATATGATTTGGGTATTTTTTGGAATTGGGACTGCGCCGTTGTTTGATCATCCACAGGCTATATGGCTTGATCAAGCTTGAAAGCCTCATATAGTTTCAGCCAATTTTATTATTGCCTTCCCCTATACAGAGGGTGGGGTGAGCATCCCATGTGACTATACCTCCTTCTTGGGCCCAATCTCATCATCCAAGCTCTACAACGAAGTGCGTGCCTGTCGTGAGAAAGACCGCGACCCAGAGGTGAGACGTACTCTCTACAGCTGTTAGCCAGCACTATACCTCGAGCTACTAAGTTATAACTATGCTAGCAAAAAGAAATAAAATTTACATTCTGAGAAAAGCTGCATCCCATTTTTTTTAAAGTTAGTAATAGAGTAATTAATAATAGATTTTGCAAAACTGACTGTGCCAATTGGAATTGGGGACAAGAGTTCTATGTGTGACATTGACAAAGTTCCTAGCATGACACTGTTGCTTCTGGGAAGCATTCTCAGACTGCTTCTCCTTGAAGCCTTCACCAGGCATGATCCGCACACATTATTTACTTAGCATTGCATCCTTAAGGTCCACAATCTTGCTTTTCAGAAGCAAAAGTAGATTCTGCACCCGGGAGCCAATTGCACAATGCGCTCATAGAATATACACAGTCTGGATGTGGTGTTAGGTGGAGAGTTTGCAGAATAAGGATTTGGAAGCTTGGCAGAAATGCATTTGTAACAGGAAGCCAGTGTGAAGACCCCGAGGGATGCTTTGACGTGAATATAGATATAGAGACAGACGAGAGAATTAGACCAAGCTGTTTGAAATTCATTTGTTCCAGTCCAGGAACTACTGGTTGAAGGCTGCTTCACTCAAAATACCACATCTACTTGACTCTACTGCACCATTCAACCTTGAATGCACCCCAACTTTAAAAATCCTGAGATAAAAAGTTGTTTACTGGTGATTGTAATGCACAGCTGCAGATGCAAAATTTAATTTTCCTGCCTGTGGGTTTTATGACGACAATAATGTGACAATAGGTTTATGTTATGATTTTTACTTAACTGCACTACTTTATACACAGCAATGGATTTATGTTATATTTTTAACAGTATAGTAAACTGTTAAACTGAATTCTGACCTGTACTTATAATCAAAATACTGTATTTACTTGAATCTAACGCGCACCCAAATTTTGGAGACTAAATTTGGCTGGAAAAGTGAGCCTTTGATTTGAGTAAAGAGGGCATGTAGATCCCTTTCTAAACATATATCCGCAATTATTCCTCACCACCCGTATCCTATAGCAAGTGGGAAGAGCTTAGCTGGGGGGAAACTTTTAACTCATCGGGAATGAGTGGCAGATTTGTATCGTTTGCACAGAGGATGACTTTGATATCAGTAGCTTTGGTACCAACTTTTGCTCTTGTCTTTCTCTTCCCCAGGCTCAGTTTGAGATGCCTTATGTCGTCCGGCTTCACAACTTCCACCAACTAGCACCCCCACAGGCTTGCTTTACCTTTAGACATCCCAATCCAGGTAGGAGAAGGCTGCATTAATCCAATCTAATTGGGACTCTTGGTGAGACCTGTGGTTGGGGAGGAGTCTGTGCCGGCTCCATCAGTTAAAGAAAGAAAACCCTGCTGGGGAGTCTTTATTATATGTCCCTCCTTACCTCTATAGAGGCACTCTAGGCTGACCACCCCTTCCCACTTTGTTTCTCCTTGTAGACCCAGCCAAAGACAACAACCGCTACCAGACGCTAGAGTTCCAGGTTGATGTGAACACAGTGCTTCATGGTTTTGCTGGTTATTTTGAGACAACACTCTATGGGGATATAACACTCAGTAAGTGGAAAGAAATGGATCTCTCTCTATCTCTCTCTCTCGGGAAGGGGAACAGGTGATTTTTTTTTTTACTTTGATCCCCCAGTTTGCAGTTCATGCTTCTTTTTCAGTAGTGTCCTTTCTTACAGGTATTCGGCCTGAAACCCACTCACCTGGCATGTTTTCATGGTTCCCTATTTTTTTCCCAATCAAGGTAAGTGCTTCCTATGGGATGGTGTTAGGAATATTTGGCTAATAAGGATTTTATACTACACAACCTCCTGTTTCTGATCAGAACAGATGTCTCATGTGTGAGTAATTCATGTTCAACAGGATGACCATGGAGGACAGACTGCCTCTACCTTTAAGCATTATCTAGAAGAGAGAATTTTGGTAGGTGCTGCTTTTTAAACCCTTCCATGCTGAGCTGAACTTGCCCAAATGGCCTCTTCTATGCAGTGGTTAAAGGATCAGGCATTCTGTTCACCCTTCTATATGGTCACCCTGTGTGGAGGGAATGGGAAATCTTCCTCCAAGGAAACTGAATTCAGATATTGAGGAATGTTTGTCAACCAGTCTCTCCCACCTTCCTCCCTATATTGTGTGTACATTCACCTTTGTCACTGAGATATGGCTCCTAAGATCAGCTGTCGTGAAACTGATGTCAGAATTGAGGGAGAAAAATAGATTGTACTTTTTTGATGTCTCTAAAACTTCATAAAGGGCAGGGGCATTGCGTTGGATTGGGAGTGGCTGAACTGGGGTATCCTTTCTTTAGGAAGAAAGGTGGGATAAATAAATCAAGAATTGAACTGTTTTCTATTTTCTCCTGCAGCAACCCATGAGTGTGCAGGCTGGTGAACGCATCCAAGTGGCCTTTTGGCGTTGTAACAATTCCAAGAAAGTGTGGTATGAATGGGCTGTCATCTCCCCAACATGCTCCGTCATCCACAATACTACTGGACGTTCCTATACCATAGGACTGTGAGCAGGAGTTCAGTCCAGTCCTCTTACCTAAATCTCCTTCCCTTCAGCCCCAAGAGATGGGAAAGTCTGCTTTGCTTGGAGTAGCACCAGAGACTATTTTTCTGCACAGAAGCCTAAAGCCTCCAGTGTGTGTGTGGATGTAGGTAATGGGGAAAATCCTCTGCATGGATTCTTCCTTATATGATGATCATATTTTTCTGGTCTATGAAATTTCAATAAAGTCCTTGAACCATGTACAGTGGTACCTTGCTTAACAAGCATTTCACATAACAAACAAAAATTTCCAAGAAATCTTGCTTCACACAGTAAGTTCCGGTTCACTTAACAAGCAAGCGTGCTATGGGCATGCATGCTATGCAGCCCTGACACTCCACATGGAGGCTGTTTAAAAGGGCTGCCAGCCAGCACTGCTGCCTCTAACTGCCCCCAACCTCCTCCAGCAGCAGCCCAGGTAAGCCTCCCAGGAAAGTGTCTTTGATTGCAGTCTCCTAACTATGTCTACTCAGAAGACCCATTGTGTTAAATGGGGCTTACTCCCAGGAAAGTGTCTTTAGGATTGCAGCCTAAGTAGATTTCATTGTATCATGCACATTGAATGCATGTTTTGAATTCAATTCCAGTGTTTTGTCATCATTTTTACATACAGTTAATATTTTTAAATGAATATTTTTAGGGTTGTGGAACCAATTGTCTAAGTTTCCATTATTTTCTATGAGAAAATCCGCTTCGCTTAAAGAGCGTTTAGCTTAAAGAGCATGCCTCTGGAATCAATTAAGCTCTTTATGTGAGGCACCACTGTATTGAGAAATACCTGAGGAAACATGGAATTAGCTGTAGATATTTCTTCAAACTGTGGGGCGTTTAATCTTATGATGCGGTGGTGGTCACTGGTTAAAGTGAGGGGTGTCAAACAATAGGGCTGATGGGCTGGATGCAGACCATGGCAGCTCTTTATGAGGCTTTCTCAGCTGCTAAATAATTTCCGGATGAGAGAGCCCTCAACACACAAGCCCCCTTTCAACAGGAATAGGTCTGATTTGATGAACATGTAGCCTGCTCCATTCATTCTCTGGTGATATAATTTTTTAAAAGCAAATATGCCTCAGTTTCCCAGCTGCAAGTTTGCTGAGCTATATAATGCTTCCCACGTGGTGTGTTTCTATGTGGATGACCCTTTCCTTTGCTCAGCTATTGTGAGCATTATTGTGTCTCCTGCTACTAGGGTCAGCTGCCTGGAAGCCTTCATCCCCTGCACTCAAGAAGCACAGCAGGGGCTGGGGAAGCCATAGCAAAACAATGGTGGCCACTGAAGAGCAATGATTCCTTCTCATCTGGGACATATGCTTCTACCCCGGGGTTGTCAAACATAGGACCAGGCGGGCCAAAAATGGTCCTCAAAAGCAACTTTTCTGGACCTCCCTTATAACTGACTCTCATATTTTGGAAATATAAGCAGGATTTTCTGTTTTGTCATTTTCAGCTGATGATTGTTCACGAAGCCATTTTCTTGTCACTTTTTGCATGATGACGTCACTGCCACTTTGATGGTGTCATTTTCTGACGTCACTTCCTATTTATGCCATTTTCTCCTTCACTTCCTGCTTGGGGTCATTTTCTGTCATCTCTTCCTGTTCATGGTGCCTTTTTCTACTTGTCAATTCCTGCATAATGACATCACTTCCTGTTTGATGGTTTCATTCTCTGCCGTCACGTCATGATGCCATTTTATGTATGATGTCACTTCCTTCAAAATGATGTCACTTCCTGTTTGATGGTGTCATTTGTCAACATTTCCATTTTCTGTCTACTCCAATTTTTGCTTAATGTCACTTACACAATGTCACTTCCTGTTTGAGGGTGTCATTTTCTGACATCACTTCTCATGATGTCATTGTAGCCTCAGTGATGTCATTTCCTGCTCTACAAGGTCACTTGTATCATGGTGTCATTTTCTGTCAACATGACACCATATTTTGCTTTGTCACTTCCTGCACAATAATGTCACTTCCTGTTTGAGGGTGTCATTTTCTAACATCACTTCCTTCTCATGATGTCACTGTAGCCTCAGTGATGTCATTTCGTGCTCCACAAGGTCACTTGTGTCATGGTGTCATTCTCTGTCAACATGATGCCATATTTTGCTTAATGTCACTTCCTGCACAATGATGTCACTTCCTGTTTGAGGGTGCCATTTTCTGACATCACTTCCTTCTCATGATGTCACTGTAGCCTCAGTGATGTCATTTCCTGCTCCAGGAGGTGACATATTCCTGAAGAGTGTCACTGCCACCCCCTCAGCAGGTGTCATGGCTGCTACCTGTGGCTCTCCCTGAAAGCCAACCAAAATGGTGGGTGGGGGCTGTGGTGAAGGCTGGCTGAAGTGGGGCTGAGGCCAGGGTGCCTGGTGGGGCAGGATGGAGGTGGATGGAGCCCAGGCCTGCTCAGGCGCGCATCCAGAGACTGGGCCTCAACAGCAAGGCCTAGGCCTGGGGTTCCGTTGCCATGGTAACCACGCAGGCCCCTCATGACCAGGAGAAGGGCCTCCTGGAGGACGACAACAGAAAGTGGCCAATCAGGGCTTGGTTTACAGCCTCATCATCCGTCCAATCATCGTGCTCGTCTCATCCTCAGTCTCCTCGACGCCCCGCAGTGACGCTGACCAATCAGCGTCGGTGTTGTGAACAATACATTCCTCGTCTTCACGTTTCCCGTCCACGCTCGGACTGCTCCTCCAGTGATGCGGCCAATCAGCTTAAGAGAAACCACCTTCGCCCCGCCTTCTTTATCCCATTGGCGTTAGAGAAGTATAATCCCGCCCTTTCCTGAAATGTTATCCAATGAGAGCTCACGCTGCTGAAGAAGATCCCGCCTCCCACCCAGGGCTCGACCAATAATCGCGCAGCTCTCACGACACCGCTTAACCTCATCCTCCCATCCAATCAGGAGCGCCGGTGGCCCGCGCGTGCGCGTGAGAGAAGAAGGCGACAGCGGAGGGAGGGGAAGGTTCTGGAGGGAGAAGTGTCGGCCGCCATCTTAGGGCCGCTGCCGCCGCTGCTTTCACGGCCGCGCCTGAGGAGGAGCGAGGAAGGCGCGGAGAGGCTGCCGCCGGGCGCTTCAGACGAAGGGGCAGGCCAGGCGAGGTGAGGGACCGACCTTGAGGGGAACGGCGGCGAACGACGTCACGTCCTCGGTGGTGTGACGTCATAGTTGCCGGATGACGTGAGCAGGGCTCCTAAAAGGCAAAGGGGGAAGAAAGGAGCGCTCACTGGAGATGAGCAGTTGCCTCGAATGGGCGGGGCCCGTGGCTGAGGGGTGGGGCCTCCACCTCTGGGTATCCGCCTTCACGCACTGCTTGGGAGAGTAAGAGCCTTGTGGGGGAGGAATGCCTCTGGGTGGGGGAGGGGTGTGGCAAGGTGAGTCCCTGTGGGGAGAACAGGGGCTGCTATGTGGGGGGAGGGGTGAGGAAAGGTGAGCTCATGTGGGGGAGGGGGAAGGGAAGGTGAGCGCATGTGGAGGAGGGGTACTCCTGTGTGGGGGGAGGGGGGAGGGAAGAGGGAAGGTGAGCTCATGTGGGGGAGGGGTACTCCTGTATGGGGGGAGGGAAGGTGAGCTCATGTGGGGGAGGGGTAGTCCTGTGTGGGGGGAGGGAAGGTGAGCTCATGTGGGGGAGGGGTACTCCTGTGTGCGGGGAGGCATACTCCTGTGGGGGAGGGGTACTCCTGTGTGGGGGAAGGGAAGGTGAGCTCATGTGGGGGAGGGGTACTCCTGTGGGGGGAGGGTGTGAGAGAAGGGGGAAGGGAAGGTGAGCTCATGTGGGGGGAGGGGTACTCCTGTGTGCGGGGAGGCATACTCCTGTGGGGGAGGGGTACTCCTGTGTGGGGGAAGGGAAGGTGAGCTCATGTGGGGGAGGGGTACTCCTGTGGGGGGAGGGTGTGAGAGAAGGGGGAAGGGAAGGTGAGCTCATGTGGGGGGAGGGGTACTCCTGTGTGGGGGGAGCGGGAGGGAAGGTGAGTCCTTGGGGGAGAGGTGTACTCCTGTGGGGGGGGGGGAATGAGTCCTTGTGGGGGAGGGGTATTCCTGTGGGGGTGAGATGGGGAGGTTAGACCCTGTAGAGGGAGGCATACTCTGGGTGGGGGGATGGGCCCATGGTAAGGTCTTGTGGTGGAGGGGAATGGTGAGGTCCTGTGTGAAAGGAGGGTGGGGGAAGGTGAGGTCTTGTGGGGATTGGGGGAGAGATGCTCCTGTATGGGTTGAGAGTGGGAAAATGGGAGATAAGTCCCTTTGTGGGGAGGGATGGGGTATGTATGAGGATATAGGATGATGATGATGAAGGTGAAGTTATATCCAATATTCAGGTCGTCACCTGGAGTGTTACGACAGGATAGTGGTGTCCCCATGTGAAGCTGAGCATTGGGAGGCCTGTGATGCCACAAGTTGTGAGGTTGGGCTGTTTTGGCTCTGCTATTCTACATCAATTTGTGGTTAGTGAGCTCCTTTATGAGAAAGAAATGCTTATTTGTGGTCATGAGCTGCATAATGACATCACTTCCTGATTTATGACATCACTTCCTGATTTATGACATCATTTCTGGCCACAGTAGGCATCATGAATGCTATTTGGCCTGCTGACACCCTTAGGTTAGATGGCATTTGGTTAGACTTGATGGGAGTGGTTAATGTACGCACAGACACAGTGTAGGTCCAGGTATACAATGTAGGCTGTGTGTGTGGCCTGACAAAAGGCGTAGGCATGAGCTCTGGTCCATTTTGTTTGACTTCTCTGAAGTTCTGGATAAGCCCTCTTGTTGAGCATGTCAGCTCTGAGGTTAGTTCCTCTGTGTTGAATGGGGCTTTCTTCTTTCCAAGTGAAGAATTCATACGTCATATGAAGAATAGTGGTAGAATTCATACGTCATATGAAGAATTTCCCAGGTTTTTCCAACTATAGCAGATGTGAGAAACCCATGTGGATGAACCCAGAGTTCTGACTAGAGTTACTGGATTCAAAGGGGGACAGAGTGCCTATACCTCTAACCATTGTATAGAAGAGGGAATTTTGGCAGGTGAAGCTTGACATTAAAAGGCTGCTTCTGCCAAAATTCCTTTGGCTAAAGTTTTAGGCACACTTTTTATCTGGTAACTCTAGTTCTGACTGTGTGAGACAGCATTTCCTGAGGTGTTCTGGCATTGCTGCCATTTTGTTCAATAACTACTAGGTTCTTTGCTGGTTCTTAACCTGGAATTCTACTCTTTGTTACAAGTTGCCTTATGTGGTCCACAAAGTCCACATTTTTTCTTCTTTCAGCAGTTTAATGCAAGCCTCCGTCAGTCTTGAAAGACTATGGTATTGTGCTCAGTGCTGCATGCGCTGCATGCGAAGCACGAAAGCCTGGGTTGGATTGTTATGGAGGATAGGCTGTTACCCAAGCAGCAAATCCCCCCCTCTCCACGCCACTGAATTGGTCCAATGGAAAGGCAGAGCCAATACTATCGGATTAGCTGTCTTGTGGGGCTGACCCGGGAATCGAACCCTGGCCTGCTGGTTAACAGGCACAATGTCTTAGCCACTTGCACCACCTACAGCCCCAGCAGTTTAACAAGAGTGTTAAAAAAGGCTAGTAGGTTACCGGGAACGTACAGAAAGTTGTAAGATACATGAGTAGAAAGGAAGGTAAGATCTGGAGTTTTCTGGAGAGACTGAAGAAGGGTGTGCAGAACTGATTGAAATGTGTTTTATATACCTTTGAACTGTGCTGCATAGGTGTCCAGAGACTTTTTCTATTGCATAACAATCTGGGCCTGAGAGATGTTGTGAGGCACTTTTAGACTGTGTCCAACTAACAGCCTGACACAACTCAACTTTCCAGCACTGATGCAACTGCAGTGTAGCCCCAATGTAAGAGAACAAGTATTCCCTTACATTGAGAAGGCCTCTGGGACTGCCCTCCCAGCAGAAGTTGCAACTCGCACCTCACTGGCACACCTAAGAACATTAAAAAAACCTCCACTAGATCAGGTTAAGGTCCATCTAATCCAGCTTCCTGTATCACACAGTGGCCCACCAATTAGAGAGATTTGGACCTTCTCTTAATCAAAGTCTAATAGAAAAGGAAGTTGGCGATGATGTTTTATTGTGATATTTGTTGTGTGTCAAACTTTCAGGTTTATATGGTGATAATGTGTACTCGATGTGAATTTAATATAATAGAAACTGGTTTATAAAAGGAAGCAATAGCCTATTAACAGGTTTTAGGACAAAAAATTTGTTTGCTAGAAATAAAGTGATCGTAGTGCAGTCCAGCTGCATATGAAGACAAAGGTGCTTTATTCAAAATTTATTACCTTACTTATGCCAAAGTGGATGTTCAGGGCAACTTATAATTTAAATGTATACAGTATGTAAGAACAATAAATTACACCATAATAAGGGAACGCAAGTAATTGGAGGAGGGCAGGTATTTATAACCACTGTTATAGGACAGACAGTCCTGTCAGTCAGGGGACAGACAGTCTGACAATGCCTAGTAAGAGCACCGAATTCCTCTCTTCTTTGGCTGGGTAAACTGAGGTTGGATTTGAGAAAGATGATTTATTGTCATCATTCTGACTTAGAATGCCTAGGCTGAAGGAGAACACCTTCAGAAAACCTCCCTCCCAACTTGACAAAGTCCCCAGATTCAGTGGATCATAACAAAAAAGGATGGTAAAATATGGTGATTAAATATTGAAAATTCAGAACAGTGGAAAGAAACTTCAAGCGACAGAGTACAAGGCAGTTATTTAGCAGAAACAGAAAATGGGATGTATGGCAAAGTTTTGGCAAAAATATTAAAAGAAAAAAATTCTAGATACACATTTTTCAGATACTTTCCCTCCTTACAGTTACCAGGATTGTGGTCTAAGCACCTACATTTGCACAAGATTTGCAAATATACAAAGAGGTGAGCATGACCCTGGTTTTTATATAGCTTATGGTCATTATCTAGGTCTTGCCTCTGGGAATTGGTGCTTTTGGGAGCTTTCAGGTTCCTGGAGCACACCTGAACTTCCTGTCTTTGGAAAGCAAGCTTAGTTGGCAGTCTAGGGGGCTGGCTCAAAGCCAGGTTTACTAGTCAGGGAAGAAGATGAAGCTCATGAAGTAACAGGGCAAGCCTGGCTGCTGGCTTTAAATGTTTGAGCAACCCCTTTAGGATTCTGAGGATGGCAGAGGGATGGTAGAAAGGTCTAATAAGAAAGGTGGAAAAATTGAGAATTTTCACTACGTCTCTTCTCCTATATTGGTGTTGGCTCAGTTCTGTGTAACATATGTGAGGTAAAGGAACAGTTGTACTCATTCTGCAAGAAAAACCAGTACAATTGCATAAATAAATATAGCAAGGAGGGTATGAGAAAATACGTTTATTTGTTTAATTGATTTATATCTTGCTCTTTCTTCTGGTGAGCATTTGAAACAATAACATGGCCAATAAAATAGTAGCAACAGCAGAGATCCCCAATAGAGCCTGTTTATACAGTTAAAACGTTGGTCAATTCATGCCAGTCGTTGAAGGCTATTTTAAAAAATGTGAAAAAGGCCTTCTTGGAAGGTCCCCATAGCATTGGCATTGACATCCTTCAGTCTTGAAAGACTATGATATCGTGCTCTGAGTGTCCTCTCCAGAGCACAATGGCCTGGGTAGATTAATATGTAGGATAAACTGTTACCCAAACAGCAAATCCCCCTCTCCTCGTCACTGAAACAGTCCAATGGAATAGCAGAGCTGATATGATTAGTTCCAACTACATTGCAGGAATTACTAGAATGTGATTGTACACAGTCACAAACTGCTTCCAGGACTCCAGATCCGTATTTTGCCTCGAGGTTGACTCCTGAAGCTTTTTCATAGATGGGTACAGCCACAAGTTAGTGGAGGTTTGAGGTATGAGTTTTCCTTCTCCAGACAACCCACATTCAGTGGGATTTTGGGCAAGTTTAGTCTGGCTCCTCAACAAAGGCCTATCTAGCATGGGAGAGTTCCTGGCCGTAGCTATGCTACCGCCAGCATAGCCCTTTGTATCACTGGAGCACACATTCCCACCACCACGAAAAGGTAGTGGGAAGGTCTCCATATGGGGAGCAGTTTATACTTCCAAGGAAGGGAGCTCCACAGGTGGGATGTCACCACTGGAAAAATCCTGTACCTCTCTCAATGGTAGCAAGCATGAGTTCCTCACTCTTGACATAAAACACTGATGGTGATAAACTTTCAGAACATGACAGCATTAATTACAGCAAATGACTAGGAGCAAATAAGGCACATTAAAAAAACCCAATATGTTAATTGATCTCTTATGCTGAAAAGGTACTTTTTCTTAAATTGTATGACATATGTATGACATATGACATATGTATTACATATGTGTGTTGGACTGCTGATCTTAAACTGTCTGTAATGAAAGCTAGTACTTGGTCTGGGATTTTTGGAATGTGCAAATAGCATGATACAGAATTTCTGCCTAGTAATTACAGAAAGCTGTCCATTAGGAACTAGTTTCCCTTTACACTGAGGAACCAGTGTGTACTGTAGTTGTGAGCAGGCGCTTGTTTAGTCCCTCTGATGGTAAGAATGAGAAATTGCATTGCAGGAATTCTGGATGGAAGCTTCAGTACAAGCAGTAGGTGATGTTATTTTCTTTTCCTCCCTGCTTGACCTCATGTGTCTTGCATCATCAGTGGCCTTGTATGACTGGTTCATGGGCAAAGGGGCAGGAAGAAGATAAATGTGTTTTCTCGAGGAAGGGTTCCCATGAGCAGGAAGGGTGCAGCTCTTACCCACTTTTCCTCAACTGGACAGATACCTTTACTAATCGTAGGAGAGGTGATCCAGCTCTTCCTGCTGTGAATGGCACCTATGTATGCTAAATTGTCCATGCGCATTTATGCCCGTATCTTTTGGGTATCTTTTGCTGATCCACAAAGGGGTGCACTTAATTATCAAGGTTAATGCTTATAGGAGTTCTGAAGTGCCTCACTTACTCTCCTACCCAGCCCTTAAACTTAGTTGCATGTCCACCTTTGGGAGAGTAAATGGGTCACACTTACACATTATACTTTGAGTATCTTCCCAGTAAAAGGCTGAGACTTGCTTGGGCTGACTGTAAACAGAAGTGCTCTCGAATTAGCTAGTTCTTCCTCCGCTTTAACAGTTATTTTGTGCTTGTGGAAGACATTATGTGCAGCTATGAATTTTTCTGCTATTCTGATATACTGATCCTTGAAGCATCCACTCTATTGCAATGGAAGCAGTTCCTTTAAGTCAGTTGCTCTTGAACCATGTGAGGGTTGCATGCCAAAGCTGTTGCAGGTGTGTGAGATATTGGTGAAAAAGGAGACATGCTTTGTGACATTAAAAATATGCTGTTATAATCCATTAAAAACATGTTTTAATAAGTGAGCAAAATGTCTACTTGGAGAGTCTAAAGTGAATATCTCCTCAAGCACCACGTTTTCCTGTGACTTGCCATCTGTGAAAAAGCACCCAGGAAAAGCAAGTGTTCTACTGTGTAGTTCTTTTTTGACAGTAGCGCACAATGAAAAGGGGGCAGAGTTCTAAGGGGGATAAAGGATCTAAAATGATCCTTCAACAGGCAGAGCCAGGAATACTTTTTGTCATGTTTGCAACAGTTTAATTTTACTTTTTCTCCTGTTTATTTTTTCTCCTGTTTGCAACAGTTTAGTTTTGAGGCCAGCAAAAACTTATACGTCCTTCATGAAAACTGGAGAGACTGTGAGAACTTCTTGTGTTAGCTGTTCCTCCATTTCCTGGCTGGTGTGCTCTATCTAGTCCTCTATCTAGACCTCTTGGAAAGCTATTATGGGTGTAGCCTTGTTGTCCTTGTCCACAGATCCTTGGACGATAGTTGGAGCTGTATGTCTGTGGCCACATACAAAAATTGTGTGTGCTCATCTGATAAGTTGAGAGGATGCAGAAGAAAGTGCTGGTTAGGCTTAGAAAGGGATTGCAAAAAGTGAGGGAGTTTGGTTTTGCATAGCCTAAAACTATTTGGCCACAATTGTGCAACAAATGTGTCAACATGGAATCTCATATTGCCTGTGTTGGCCTTCAGACTGGAGAAAAGCGGATGGTATTTTGGCCCCTCCCCTTTTTTGCTTTTTCAAAGATTTTTCAGCCCTATCCTATGCATGATTTTTGCAAGACTATTATCTGTAATCAGACAGATGGAGCATAGAATACAAGTTCTGTTTGAACTATTGGTTACCTGTTTGTTCTTAGTTAAAATTAAAACTTGAAAAAATTGTGTGGGTGCTGTAAGGCAGTGACTCTCAAGCATTTCGTCCTGGAACCCCCTTCTGAGAATGACAGTTTATCCAGGACCTTCTCGCCCTCCCCCCAAAGTAATGTCATGGCCAAAAGATCCATAAAACAGGCAGTGCCATCTCTGTGATTCTAGAGCTCCTCCAGGTCTACATGGAATTAAGTCCCATTGTGTTCAGTGAGACTTACTCCCAGGAAAGCCAGCTAGAGTCATTCAAAGATGGCGGCACCCAGCTTTTTGCAAACCCCCCTGAAATTGAAGATGACCCCTCAAGGGTGTCCCAACCCACACTTTGAGAACCACTATTATAAGGGCTGCTCTCTTTTCAACTTCTTGTATATTCCATTCCTAATGAGATTCTGCTCAGGCACCACCATCCTCCCAGCTGATATTTTGTAGTTCTTTAAGAAGGCCCAGAGGGGTCAATTTATTCTGTTTTGCTTAATTGTATTGTGTTTGAGTTCTCTTAAAAAGAATGCTTCTGTTCATTAGTGTTTTAAAAATATTCAGTGATGCTGAAGTCCCAGACAAGAGCATATAGGTTTCTCTCCTTAGGCTGCAGCTTTGCTAGGAAGTCCCCAAAAAACAAGCCCAAAAGAGCCCAGATCGTGAAGGATTGGGCTATCTTGGTGGCCACCTGTTATTTCAAGTTGGACCTTTCAGCAGTTTCAAATACATGTTTCTTGATTTTCTTACATTCCACTCTTTGGAATTTGCTTGCAAATAAAAATTGGCGCACTGAGTGCTATCTCTCCACCCACTTGGCCTGTTTCAAAGCAGATATTGGCCAAAATAAATGCAAATGTATCTAAGTTGCCTATCAGGGATTTCTTGTGGACTGCTTCAGTGCTGTTCTGAGATGTGAAATCTCTAGGAGGTTTTCTTAGGTATGCTGAGTTTGTTCTAGAATGGAAAAAGAGGTTGGAGGAGGTTGTGTAGGATCTTGTTTGCTTAAAAGTTTGGAAGACAATGTGAGAGGATAATGTGTGCTTATGTGCTGACATTCCAGAATCCCATAGGCTTCAGAACACAGCTCTATTCTGGGGTCTAGAACACAGTGTATCCAAGCAACATGTATAGCCCTTTGCATAGCCCATATCTCAATTTCACTCATATTTCTTCTTTAGGCTGTGATCAAATTCTTTGTCTGCTAGAAGCCCTTCTCCACTAGCAGTTCTTGCACTTCGGGGTGGGGGGGAGCCCACCTGTTTGGGCCAGCCATGGATCCGGCGTTCCCCAATCCATCCCACTATCCAGTGAGTATCTGCCCTTGCCTTTTTTTCCTTAACCTTCATGCTAACAGTGGTGTATATATTTTGTGTTGTGGCTTTTGTATTGAACCCTTTTTCCTTATGTTCCTACTCACAGAACCAAGAGGACGGCATGGCCTCTGACGATTTTGACATTGTGATTGAGGCTATGCTGGAGGCCCCGTACAAGAAAGAGGAGGTGAGAATCTCAGAATCTGCAACATGCACAACCTGCAGAAAGAATTCTTAACCACACTAGCAAGGCACATAATATAATAACTTTAGTAGAATTTCTAATATTCCTGGTGCAGAGACAAAACCAGCAACCAAAAGAAAGTTCCTACTCAAGGTGTAAGCGGAAATAGTGTTGGGCTGCATGAATCAACAGGAGCTGGCAGCCCTTTGCCATATCCTGTCATGTATTAAAATGCATATAACTTTTCTTTTTTTACCTCCCAAATCATGACTTCTCCTTCTTGCTAAACAAAACCCAGAAGAAAGCAGGCCAAATTATGTGTCAGATTGGCACATTGTGCCATGTTTCAGGGTTTATTTTCCTAAAATGGTTAAGCAGGGCTCAGAGTTTTTGGGGAGGCAAGTTGGAAATCAGTGGGTACTAATATGGTCACAGTTTTTGCAGAGTTTATTATTTGCTGTATGGGTCACTTGGCTTCAGTTGGAGTTGCTACCAGTGTTTCCTGTGAGCAACATGGCTGTTTGGTTGCAAGCTCATGAAGCTCAAAAGTTTGGTGATGATGCTTGATGTCATCACCAAGTTCCTGCGCAGCCAAAGCAGGGTTCTGGGCAGCGGCAGAGACCTTTTACAAGAGACATTGGTTGTTACCATGGCAAATGGGTCTTAACTGGCTACTACAAATTTTGTATTTGTGGATAATATTTGGTATGAATTTTGATACCTTGTTGGGCTTGTTTCAATTTTCCAGGTGAATCTGCCTGGGGTGGCTTTGGTCACTGATATTTCAGGCAGTCGAAACAGTGAGTAGGACTTCCTTCCCTAGATCACAAAGTCAGCATTCTTGGGAAAGTGATCACAGCATCAAGGTTTTAAATGGGAGTAAGCACACTTGGTTATTGGGGTAAAAAGGAGCAAACCTTGTGGATGCTCAGTTGCTCTATGGAGGACGACTCCAAATTGCACTTTTAGCTGTTTGCTGGCATTTGAATTGGAAAGAGTCAAATGAATGAGGATGTGTCATATCACTGAACTGAGCCAATTCTCTTTTTAGATTCTTACTCTCCTGAATGAGTTTGTGCCTGGTGTTCAGAAATTCCAGGTGTCTAAACCATTACATGGAAGAAAGACATCAATTATATTTTTCACATTTTTATACTGTCCTAATAAGCTCAGAATAGTGTACATAGTTCTCTTCTTTTGACCTCACAATAACTCTGTGAGTAGGTTAGATTAACAGATAATGCCATGGATGTTTCATGGCTGAACAGGGATTTGAACCTGCATCTTCCAGGTTGAAGTCCAGCTCCAGCACCATTATACCATCCTTTGTCTCTTTTACTGAGAGGTGCTATAGGCTTGTGTGATGGTAGCTTAAATGCTTGGTCCATGATATTTTTTAACCACCAGCACCCCAATTAAGAATAAGGCTTTAAAAATTGAAATTGTTTTTACTATACAAAATTGAACGATGTTAATTTTGCACTTGCAATGTTTGGCTTTCTTTCCCCTGAATAACTGATGTTCTTGATTCTTCTACCAGTTGTTCTACAAGTCTGCATCAAGTCTGTCCGCTTGACTAGGAAGTAACATTTAAGGGAATATCATTTTCTTGGACAGAATAAATTTGTTTGTTATAATTTTGTTAACAAATAACTCAAAATTAACAACTAAACTGTAAAACGATGCACATGTAAAACGATGAAAACCGTTGGAATGAATCATCTCAAAAGCAACAGTCTGTAAAAATTAAACAGAAAAACTGGGTCCTTGGTCATTAAATGGAAATCCAAAGTTATATGATAACTTAGTCCTAAAACGTCTTGGACAAGCAAGATCATGGCTGAAGGGGGCAGAGTGGGAGGTTGGCATATCTTGGGGGGGGGGGAGAGAGGGTGAAGAATGTGCATGCCAGTGCCCCCTTCCCCCTGTGTGTCTCAGTGACTTTTCCTTGCTGGGCCCATCCCTCCTGTGTTTGCTCCAGGCCCAGCCAGGACCTTCCAAGTCACCAACTGATCCCCCCACAGCACAGGTAATGTATGAAAGCGGTCGGGAGCAGGCTGGTCTGGGCTGCAGGACAGGGAGGTGGGGGGGCTGCATGCTAACCATTTATCTTTTTTCAACTTCTAGCCAGCTCAGGAGGAGCAAGGCAAGGAAGTGAAGAAAGAGAGTGCCCCCAGCAGCAGCAGCAGCAGTGGGGAAAGCAGCAGGTAAGTGGGCCTCCTATGGCTTACTTTTGTTTCCCACCCCTGTTCACCCGGGTGAGTGAGCCTAGCACTGTGATCACAACTCTCATCTCTTTCCTTCCCAATTGCAGCAAAAAGAAAAGAAGCAGGAGTCGTAGCAGGAGCCGTGACCACAGACACAGGTAAGGATGGACAAGGACATGGGGATGGCCTTGACTCAGTGGTAGAGCATGTGGAATGTCACGTGCTCGATTCCTGCCTCTCCAGGCAGCGCAGAGAAAAATACCTTTGTTAAATATCTGGAGTCACTAAGCGTTGATGTTGCAGACCTTGAGAGAACAGTGGTTTGATTCAGAGTATTTCTAATTCTAGTGTGTACCTAGGTGGGTTGATAGTTCTAGGGCAGAGCAAAACAGAAAGCTTTTCCCAGGGAATATCATTCGGGCTGGGGCAAAGTTGAACTTCAACCACTAGGCAGGAATGCCTGTGACAAAGCTTTCTCCCATGGCCACCCGTGGCTAGGTGAAGACACTTTGGTGCTGCCACAATTTTCCTTCTTTTTTCTGTCCACTGATACCCATGCACATTTTCTGGGTATCCTTACTTGTAGCCTAGGAGGGATGACAAAAGCAGTCATACAGTTGTAAGCCCTTCCAATTATCTAAACCCTTTCCAGCCGCAGCCGGGATCGAGACCGCCACCGTAGACGCAGTCGCGATCGCCGCAGCCGTCATCGAAGCAGAAGCCGCCATCGGAGTCGCAGTCGCGACCGAAGACGAAGCAGCAGATCCCGTAGCAGAGAGCGTCGGCGGGATGAGAGAGTGCGCTACCGAAGTCCCCCACCCCCAGGGTAAGGGACAAAGCAATGAATGGACAGAGGTTTAAGTTGAGAGCAAATTATCCATACCTCTGGTTGAACTGAGCATTGAGGCTGAATCATATTAGTATGACATCAGGGGGCCAAATCCACTATTGCTGCACCCGTATTCCTCCTTTGTATAAATACCTACTTTGCTTGCAACTTCCCAAGCTACTCCTGTTCCATTCTGTAGTTGGGAAATGTACTAATACATATTGTTTTTCCTCTCCACTTTTTGTACTATGCTGTAAGGTGCTCCTAGAGCACACCATGCTGTTAAAATCCTCAAATTTTCCTATTAATAAATGTCCTTTCCCAGATTCCCGCAGCAACCCTGAGGACTATCCATGGCACACTGGTTGAAATTCACTGTCCTAGAGAATTAAGAAAGAGTCATAGGGAATGGAGGGTGGCTTTGTATCACAGTGGCCCCCACACTGGATTGCAATGGATCCAACACCCATTTTTATAAATATGCCAATGCCTGGGATGAGCTGATTCCTGTTGGTGAGGGCTCTGGTAGATGAGTTGGATAAAAAGATCTGCTCCTGTCTATACAGTAATCCTTTAGTTTCTATGCGGAGGGGCCTCTTGATACTGAAGTCCCTTTTTAAAAAGAAAAAATAGTAATAAAATAGTCTTTCCTCCCCTTTCACACAGTTTGAAGGGCTGTAGAGCTGTCTTCTGCATTCTTGTTAGCAACTTCCTGATTGCGTGGCCCCATCCCTTGACTCTGTCTTGCCTCAGAATGCATTCCCTGACCTGGAAGTGACTTAAAGGAGCACAGAAGATATAATTTGGCAGCATTTGTTGTCTTTCTTGTTCCAGAGATTAGGTAGACTAATTTAACTTGCTTGCTATTTCTACAGGCGGAGGTTTGGACACAGCAAGAGTCCCCTGTACAGAGAGAAAAGCCCCCTCCGGTGAGTGCTGTGTTAAGGGATGGGTCCTTAGTCAGGAGGCTGTTGAATTCCTCCTTGCAGATTTTAGCTCTCTTTCCTTCATCTGGCTAACTTCTCTTGTCCCCTGCAGGGAGCCCTTGGGCAGCCTGAGCCCAGAGGAGCGTGATGCCCGCACGGTGTTCTGCATGCAGCTGGCTGCCCGCATCCGCCCCCGTGATCTGGAGGACTTTTTTTCTGCTGTTGGCAAGGTAAGGTATTTCGGATGGTTGGTATCTGCTTGTATTCTCTGTTCTCCTCTCTTCCCAAGTGGATTTAGAAGCCTCAGTATTGCTGGTTTGCACGTACAGTGCCTAAATCTCTGGCACTAAATAAACATAAAATAATACCATGAGCACCTGTTGGGGCTATAGAGTTGGAGGCAATTTGGGTGCAGTCTGAGAAGAACTACCCCACAGTTCTTGCAAGCTGTATTTCTCACTTGGTTTTTCTCTTTGTTACCTGATCAGGTGCGTGATGTGCGGATTATCTCTGATCGGAATTCCCGTCGCTCCAAGGGTATCGCCTATGTGGAGTTTTGTGAGATCCAGTCAGTGCCGTTAGCCATCGGACTGACAGGGCAGCGCCTCCTAGGTGTACCCATTATTGTCCAAGCCTCCCAGGTACAAACATATATGGTCTTATTATAATTTGTGTGGCAAAGAGAGTGAAAAGGAGTGTGTTGTACTGTCCAAGTTGGCTGTGGCAGAAATGTATGTGGGGAAATGAATGGAGGCAGTGTGCAGCAAAAAAACATTTGGAAGAAGTGAAGGTTGATATGTCTTAGGGGAAGCTGAGAATCCTTTGTATTAAAACTCAGGATTAATAGTAAACTCTCCCTGAGTTTGGTTTTCCCAAAATAAAAAATGAGGGGTGATGACTTGCATTTGAGAAAAGCAGGCATGTAACCAGGGTTGTGGTTTCATTGTTGTAGGTTCCATAGCTGACAAGTCAGGCTGCTTCTAATAGCTACGCTTTTGGCTTGCTTGATGGGCTGTAGAAATTCCAGGGCAGGAAGTGCCACTTGCACTCATAAATGATTCCTCTGGGTTACAGCCAGCTTGTTTTCTTCTTAAATGCTCATCATGCTGTTACTTTGTTCTCTTTATTTTTAAGAGCCACTTTGGGACAGTGATTTAGAAAGGCAGTTAGAACAATCAATTTTTTTGAATTAATTCATGCCAATTACTAGTGGCTGTTTCTAATCCCCTTGTTGTGTCTGTGGCTTCAGGCAGAGAAGAACCGCCTGGCCGCCATGGCAAACAACCTTCAGAAAGGCAGCGGAGGGCCCATGCGGCTCTATGTCGGCTCCCTACACTGCAACATCACCAAAGAGATGCTGCGTGGAATCTTTGAGCCCTTTGGCAAGGTTGGTTTCTGTTGGGGAAGTGGAGGTGAAACATGACGCTTAGAGGAGTGTGTGTGGCTTCTTGGAGTCCTAATTTGTCTTCTTCTCTATGCAGATTGACAGCATTGTGTTGATGCGTGACCAGGATACTGGCCAGTCCAAGGGTTATGGCTTCATCACGGTATGTGTCACCTGCTTTGAGAGTGATGGTGATGGTATCTGATGTCTTTCCTTCTACAATGCACATTTAAGGCAACTCTCTTTATTTTTCTTCTTCTCTCCCTCAGTTTGCTGAGGCCGAATGTGCCCGGCGTGCTCTGGAGCAGTTGAATGGTTTTGAGCTGGCTGGCAGACCCATGAGGGTGGGGCAAGTCACTGAACGGCTAGATGGCACCACCGATATCACCTTTCCCGATGGTGGTGATGAGCCTGACCGGTCAGCTCTCAGTCTTGGCACCACTGGCTCCCAGCTGCAGCTTATGGCCAAACTGGCAGAAGGTGAGGTTTTGATTGGAAATGAGCAAAAGAAAATCAGACGTATAATTCATTGTATCTACCTTAGGGAAGCTTCTCACTGGAATTAATTCATTACAGTCGTTTATAAATTGCAGATAAGTTTTTATTTTCAATGTGACATTCCAAGAATAAGACTAGTTCACTAAAATCAGCAGGAGATAACAGTTTGAGGCATATGCAGCAGAGATGAGCAAATTAAAAAGCAAGATAGTTAAGGGTGTAGATCTGGTGGGTTTCCTTTTCAAGGGTGTTTGTCTCTTTAATCTGTGGAACTCTTTGTCACAAGATGAGGTGATGGTGTCTGACCTAGATGCTTTTAAAGAGATTGGACAGATTTGGGGGGATCCATTATAGCTTACAAGCCATGTTAGGTATATGGCACAGTTGCAGATGCAAGGGAGTGGCAATAAGGTACAGGTATCTTGTTGTGTACTCCTGGAAGCATCTGGTGCATCGCTGTGTGATGCAGAAAGCTGGACTAGGTGGGCCTTTGGGGCTCTACGTATGTTCTTATTGACAAGAATGGCAGTAATCTACAGGATGGCACTGCTTCTCTAGATGCCAAATATTGCTTGACAGTGGAACCCATAGTAATGTTGCCTATCCTTGTTTAAGATTGTTATACCAAACAAGAAGAGTGAAGTTGTGGAAATACTTCACAAGGTTGGGTAAAAATTGAATAAATAATAGAAACTCATATATTAGGAATGGAGAACTTCTGTTTTCTTAAAACAGTTCTGATCCACTCCTCGTTTTCCTTCTGTGCAATGCACAGATGAAATCTATGTCCATTCCCCTCCTCTGCCCATCTCTGCCCATCTGTTTCTTCTGTATATAGATGCTTAATGTGTGTAAAAATGAAGAGAGGATTTGTTGGTGGGAAGAATGTTGATGTCTGTCTTTAGGCTGCTGATGTCCAATATGAAGAGAAGGTCCACTTCCTTACAGAAGAGCTTTTTTGCTCTTGGCTTTGAATAAGTCGTTTCTCAGAGTAGCCGGTCCCATAGAATTAAGAGGATAAATTAAGTGAAGGCTGAAGCTGCAATCCTAACCTCCAGTTAGACAGCATAGGTCCTGTGCTGACTGGGGATTTCACAAAAGTGCTGTAAGGCACTTCTGCCCCACTTCGGGGGGGGGGGGTGGGCACTGGCTGTGACCAGTGCAGTGGCATATGCCGACCTCCCCACATCACCAAAGGAATGTATGTCAGGTGAGTTAGGCTGGCATAAATTGGTTAGGATTGTACCCTGAGTAACCTCAGTTGATTCCTTTGGCATACAAAGATAATGTTTTTGTTCTCGTTTCAAAACAAACAGCAAGCCTTGGCTCAGTAACTGCATGGAAAAAATGTGTTTAAAATTTTAATTTTAAAATTAATTTGTGTTTTAACCATACTCTTAGCAGAATTATTCACAGAGGTCCTGGAACAAATCCCATGAGAACCCACTGTATGTGCATTGTTTAAGTTGCATGCACTTCAGTTTAGTTAAAGTATGAAAGGGTGGCAAGAATTTAAGGTGGCTTCAACATTAAGTTGGACTCAATGGAAAAGACTCCTGTTATGTTTATTTATGCCAAGAGAATGTTTAAAGTGCCCTAAAGGTTTGACCTGGAATTATTGAACCTCCTCATCAGATCATTAGGCCATAAGCCAGTATGCCTTGTTTAAGTGATAGAACTACATATTTGATGGACAGATGTCAAGAGTCTTTCTCTTGTGTTCTCCTCTTACCACAGCAGGTTCTGGGATCCCACTGTCAACCACAGCAGCAGCCCAGGCTGCCCTGCAGCTCAATGGAGCAATCCCCCTGGGAGCGCTGAACCCGGCTGCCTTGACAGGTAAAGGCAGAGAATCCAGGGTTGTACTGAATGGGCTTGGGGAGGAGGAGGTCTCATGGGTGAGACCATCTTGTGTGATAAAAAGAGAGGTGCAGTTAACAGAGTTGATGCATGTATCCTTTTGAGTTCTCTCTGAATGATGTGATGAATCACCCAGCTGTTTTGCACAACACAGCTTTGGTCCTTGTAGAACTGCTTTCTCTTAATTGCTAGTGCCTCTCCACAGCCCTGGGTAGAGGGAGGTCTTCTCCATCCTGCTACTGGAGATAAAATGGAGATGCTGAGGATTGAACCCGGGACCTTCTGCATGCAAAGCTTGTATTCTCCTGATGAGCAATAAAATGAGCCCTTTAAATTAATTTAATCAGATGTGTTCCCAGCATGACCTTTGAGGTCTCCATAACATCCCATGGCCACCTGTTCCCAGTGTCTTGCCACTGCTATATTTCACAAAAGCTCCCTTAGAAGTCTAACAGTTCTTTCTCTGCCCTTGTCTACCTCTAGCTCTCAGCCCAGCACTGAACCTGGCATCGCAGACATTGGCCTCCCAGTGCTTCCAGCTTTCGGGCCTCTTCACTCCCCAGACAATGTGAGCGGGTAATTCCTTTCAATTTAGTTGTGGAACTTACCTCCAGTTCAGTTGGCATTTCCAAGAAAGGCTTATTTATAGCTGTAAAATAAAACAATAAGCATCAAATTGCAGGATGAAATTAAGAATGCCAGTAGAGATAAACTAGGGGGTGAGAATGGTTCCCTTTCATGCAGAAAGCAGACAAGAGTTTGTAAAAGTGCCTCTTTTGCCTGGTGCTGAGAAGACTTTGGAACTTGAAGGTTTTTTTGGGAGAACAGATGTTGGTGAAGTTGGAGAAACCAGGGTAGAGCCCTTCTGGAGGTGATGGGGAGACTGGATTCCTCAGTGCCTCGTTAGATACTCTTGCCTGAAATCCACATGTGTTTGCCAGGTCTGCAGCCTCCAATGTGGCTGGGTGAGCTTCTCTCCAATTGGTGTGGCACAACGCTTGGTCCTTCAGTCTTCAGCCAGCTTCTTGTTGCTGCAGGGCCCAGTGCGATGCTTCCCTCGCTGTTGTTGCGATGGACACTAAAGATGGCCATGAGACCAATTTAAGTGGCTGACTGTTTTCCCACACTATTCTGTTCATATAAACTAGTTTATTTGTTTTTTATGGTCTACTACAATTTGACAGTTAATGCTAAGAAAATAAGAGTGATAGGGAGCTTTAAAGGAACAATAAGGGCAAGGGGATTCTCTGGGAAAAATAGGAAATTAGAAACTGCTTTCTTGACACACAAGTTGTCTGTGGTGCTTTTCTGTTAGATTCTGCTCTTTGGTGATGCTGTTAGATCAGTGTTTCTCAAACCGGGGGTCGGGACCCCTTTGGGGGTCGCCTAAAGACCCCTGGTATAGGGGCCTTGCAAGGTATTTTGCATCTTTTTTATTTGTAATTAGAAATAAATATTTCACAATATATAATTAAATATTATTTTGTGATTAAACACTATGCTTTAATTATGTTCAATTTGTAACATTGAAAATGCACCCTGCATATCAGATATTTACATTACGATTCATAACAGTAGCAAAATTGTAGTTATGAATTAGAAACAAAAATAATTTTATGGCTGGGGGTCCCCACAACATGAGAAACTGTATTAGAGGGTCACGGCATTGGAAAGGTTGAGAACCACTGTGTTAGATGAAGCATAGAATGGAAATCGATAATTGCCTAATCTCTCCGTTTCCTCTTTGGTTTTGCAGGTAACACAGCCCAGTTTCCCCCTGCCCTTCCTCTCCCACGGAGTCAGGAGGAAACTGATCATCTCCACACCATTGTCACCTCACTGTCCCCACTGGAAACAAGGCAGGGGGATGGACTCTGAAGGAAACCCCCCCCGGGTCCTCTTCTTATGTGAACTGATTTTACTCTGACTTCCCTCCACCAAGTGCTGGGGAGTTGGCGTTTTGTCTCCTGATTTTGGAATCATTTAATTGGAGGGGGTCCATATTCCCCCATGTGGGACCTTCTGAGGGTCTGGGGGACCCACTTTCCCCAAACCGTGGGATTGCAGCATCTCTAATTTTAGCCTCCTGGCAAAGCCCACTGGGGCTTGCAGTGTTGGGCTGTACATTTTTGCCATTCCTCTTCCCCACCCTTTGCTCTCTCCAATGGTGTGTTGTGAGTTTTTGCTGGATGGCTTTCAGAAGTGGCTCATCAGAGGGGGAGTGTGTGCATGTGCACAAAGGGAAGGAATGGAGGGAGCAGACTGGAGGGAGCGGCGAGCCAGCGTTTGGGTAGGAGGCCTGGTCCTGAGGGGTGCCCTTTCCTCCCAAGCAGTGTTTTGTTATCCCCTTTCGATCTGTAGAGGTCATACAGTGTGGGGATGTCGTCCTTTCCTCCCTTTTCCTTCCCTGTTCCTCCTTTTTTCTTGGGTCTATATCCTCTTCTTTGGTGTTCCCATTTTCTGCTGCACCTTCCCTTGGAGTTCCTCGAACCACCTCTTTTCCCCATCCCCAACCTACAAAGATGTATTTTGGTTTTCTTTCTTTTTATCTGTATCTTTTTTTTTTTTTGCTTATAAATGAATAATAAAAGTCACCAAATGTAGCCACTTGTGTGTTCCTTTCTTCTGCATCTGCCACAAGAGAACTGTGGCAAAAACAGTGAGGAGCCTCCTGGAATGGAAGGTGATGCTAAAATGGGTAGATCATCCCTGTTCAGCCATTTGAAACCTGAAATTTTGAAATCCAGGTATTTTTGTCCAAGACTTGTTTAGTGTAATGTGAAGGCCTTGCGCTCATTCCCATGTTCAGTGCACATACAGGCTATAGATTCTATGCTCTGTGATGTATACAGGCATTGACGGTTTTCAGCAAATTGGCCAGCAGGCGCCCACATGGATAGTGAAAAATGTAAGGGGAAGCACTTCTCATTAGATTTATGCAATTATTCAAACAAATCTGAAATCCAGACTGGGAGGAAGGGAAGGCTGCCTTGCTTCGTTGTCTAGATCAGTCTTGTCAAAACTTCTGGTAGCTTCCATAACCCACTTTGGAAGTTCTCGTCCGTTTGTTTCTGTGTGATTCATTGTTTGGATGTTCCTAAACACCCATACGCATTGTTTAGGTGTCTTTGGAAGGAAGTTAGGCTAGGCAGTGACCCATACAGAGAGGCGACAGGAGAGTTGTGACTGTTTCATCCAACTGGAATAATGGAAGGATCTGAGCATTTGAATAGAAAGAAGCAAGCTTGGAGTAGTAACTCAGGCTGAGCTCCAGAGGCAGCCTCTTCCTCTGTGGGAAGAGAATACAGAGCTTGTATACAGTACTTTTATTTCTTGTGGCACACAACTGGCCTGCTGTTTTGGAATTTCAGCTCCAAATGGAAAGATACAAACCTTTTTTCACCCAAGTGTCTTGTTTGAACCATGCAAGTCAGCAGTGGTGAGCTGGCTTTCTGGGCCATTTACCAGATTCGACCGTTACTGGCAAACGTGTGTGTTCACTCCCACCCTACAACCTTCTCCCGACTCAAAGGAGCCTTTCAAGTCTAGCCAAATGCAAGTGGAAAATGGCCAGATCCAGTTGGACAGCACCACCCACATGGTTTCCTGCAGCTTTCTTCCCAGAGAGCAGCCAGAGCTCCAGCTTGCCCAGCTGTGAGGATCTCAGTTGAAGTGTAGAGTGGTGGAGGTGAGAGTTTTTGCCTTATTCCCTTTTCTGGGGCTGAAACCCAAATCTATGTCGGGTTCACACATGTTGCTTAGAGGAATAAAGGGCTTGATACAAGGTGGTGTATTGGCTCCAACCTGAATATGTTTGCATGTTATTGGCTCTGTCCCTGGTTCTACCACTATGGAAAATTACCAGCTTCACTTGCCTTGAGTCATCCCTCCAGGGACTCACAGGTTTGATGCATGGTGTCCAGCATCATCATCATCATCTTAGTGTTCCTCCCATATATGTGATCTTCCTTTCCTGCCCCGTCTCTCCACGCAGGAGCCTGGAATATCTAGGGCACGGTATATCATCCCTGCTGCTGGTGTCTGCTACAAAAGGCTGTGTTGGAAATCTCTGCCAGCTTGCCCTGATCCAGGGTACTTTATCACCATGGTGATGGGAAACATTTTGTCTCCATGACAACTACCCAGCTGTGGACCATATGGGATGTTTCCATGGTGAAGAGATGCTCATCCCCCCCCCCACTCCATTAGTGGCTTGGCCTATCTGCCTGCAGTTTCTAGCTCATTGAATTTCTGGATGCTCTTGGAAAATATATAGGTGTTGACAATTAAAAACACTATATGCCTATTTATTTTCAGTGGGATCACCTTGGCGGATTCCTGACGGTTCGGGCGGTTCGGCAGTGGAAGAGATTGCCAAGGGAGGTGGTGGACTCTCCCTCACTGGGGATCTTCAAGCAGAGGCTCCACCAGCACCTGTCGGGGATGCTCTAGGAGGATTTCCTGCTGCAGGAAAGGGGGTTGGACTAGATGACCTACTAGGTCCCTTCCAACACTAGGATTCTATGGAAACATGGAGAAAGAATGTAGGTGTCTGTGTGCTGGGATGGGGGAGAAAATATGCAGGAATTATAATGCAGCAAAAGCATTAAAATATATTAATGCTTATTATGCAGGATTATATGCAGCAAAATATGCAGGAATTATATGTAGCAAAAATATGCAGCAAAGCAATTAGGGTTGTAGCCAAGGCAGTTCTTGACTCAAGAAGTTGTTCCTTGCCTGCAAATGGGATTAATCTGGGGTTAATCCCTGGATTTGGAATTGTGTTTATTATTTCAAAATCAGAGTGTTCCCTATTGATTGCATTAGGGTTTTTAAAATCATGGGGTGATGTGTTTTTACCTTTTATTAGAGACTTTGATGGCAGATACTCCCCAGTAGCTATTGGATACACAGGCCAGACCAGTAAATGGATATGTCTGATAAAGAAGGCCTGTGATCATTAACTGCTAGGCAAACATCTCCCTATTTACTCTGTGGCTCACCTGAAAGTTAAATTGAGATAAGGGCTTCCTATTGTACTGCAGGTGTTAATTAGCAAGGCTGGAAAGACAGATTGTGCTAATTACTTCCATGGTGAATTATCACTTAATAAATGTGTTAAGTCTTTTAAGGTGCCACAAAGCTCTTTGTTGTCGTGACCAATACAGCCACCCTTTTGAAAGTGTGCATTCGACAACATTCCTTGAATGTGCGGCAACATATGGGTTCTCTGCAGGGGCTTCTCAGCAGAAAAACTGATTTCAAGGCAGAAACACTGAGAACCATCCTCTTTTCAGAATTAATTACCATATTCTGTTTCTTGCCTTTACATTCATATGACGTTATTAGAGTGGAAAGAGGAGATATCTGTCTATGCATGGATTGTCTTAATGTTGGTAGCTCGCATTATTTTTATAGAGGGGGACTTTGGATTGATGGGGATATAGAATTTAAGAATTCATGTCTTCTTCTCCTGCATGAGCTGTGTCTATAGAGAGGGAATTGTGCATGTCTTTGGCCCCAATCCTATGGATCACTTATGGCAGTGGAACATATACATAGTGTGTGTATATATCATGACCTTGATACAATACTATGGATGCAGCCTAGAATTGCATTTGCCTTTATGCTACCACTTCACACTGCTGGCTCGTGTTGCTCATCTTTAACTAAATGCCTGGAGCTTTGTGGCACCTTAAAAGACTTAAAACACATTTATTAAGTGATAATTCACCATGGAAGTAATTAGCACAATCTTTCCAGCCTTGCATGCACACATACATACATGCATACCTAGCATTTTCATAGCATATACAGTGCATGTTCTCTTGGTGTACAGCGTGCTATGGATTCTAAGGGATACGATGTTCCCATGTTCCTGTGGCTTTTTGAGAGTCTACATTTCATCTGACTTGCAGATGACACAAAACTGGGACAAGTAGCTAATACACCTAGAGCCATGCATGTCCTCTCCTGAACCATTTTGCATGCTTCATCTATTGGAAATACCACTGGTGTTGACATTATTACTGGTTACTTCTGGGGTGGGAAGACTGGGAAATCTTGTCTGTATAAAGGATCCAGGCATTTAGTTAAAGATGAGCAACACGAGCCAGCAGTGTGAAGTGGCAGCAAAAAAGGCGAATGCAATTTTAGGCTGCATCAATAGTATAGTATCAAGGTCATGAAAAGTATTGCAACTTCTGTATTTTGCCTTACCCTACAATCCAGAGTAACTATGGGAGCACATAAGAGACATTAACGTCGACATAATTATGGCACCACCTAGTGAAAACCTATGGAAAATTCATATTGCAATCCAGAGTAATTAGAGCAAGGACTCCCCGGAGTTACTCTGGACTGTGCCCTTAGTCAGACCCCACCTGGAATATTGTGTACATGTCTGGGCATTGCAGTGTAACAGGGATATTAACAAACTGAAGAGGGTCCAGAGGATGATGGGGTTCAGGATCATATCCAATAAGGCTGTTTAAAGGATTTAGGCATGTTTGGAGAAGAGGCAGTTTAGAGGTGATGTAGCTAAATATAAATATCAGAGGGACTGTCCTGGAGCAGATTTAGTTTTGTTTTCTCCAGAGGGTAAGTCCAGGATAAACAGGCTTAAAATACAACCAGGGAGATTTTGATTAAAATGTTGAGCAGAACTTCCTGACGGTACAAACTGTTCAGCAGTGAACAGCCGGCCTTAGCAGGTGGTGGATTCTCCATCGGGGTGGAGATATTTGGGCAGAGTCTGGATCACCGTCAATTGGGTATGTTGTAGATGCAGATATCCTATGTTGGCAGGGGGGATTTATCATGAGGGTCCATTCCAACTCTGATTTTTATAGGAAAGGGGAAACCGAGGCAGGTTGCATTGCTCTGCTTAACTGGGGAAAGGGACACAACATCAGTCCATGCAAAACTCCCAGAGCAAAGAAGGCCACTGCTGGATCCTTCAAACCACCATTACCACCCCATTAAGAAGGTGCAGGGAGATGGGGCAAAGGTTTAGAGCCTAGGGTGGGAAATGTTTCTTGTGAGGATGGGATCAATGACGGTTTGGGGTAGAGATTTCAAAAATTTATTGCAGCAAGGTGGAGAAAATGTTCAGGCTGTCTGGAGAGGAGAGGTAGTTTCAGGTGGAGTATCTATATATGGGGAGGAGGTGGGGGAGAGAATGGATCTCTTTGTTGCAGGTGCAGCTCTGAGATCATGCGTGGGAGGCCCCCCAGCAAGTGCTGACAGCCGGAGCTGTCAGCCTGTCTTCTTGGCTGACAAGGGGAGGCACGGCTTGCATCTTAAGCAGCTCCCGCACCAGCTTTTGCTCCTGGCCTTCTTGTATCTCCTCTGCTGCATCTCATTGCACTGATCCACCTTTTGCCTCTATCAAAGCATCCCCAACCTGACCTGTTGGATATCCGCTTCCCTGGCACAGGGGCAGGGCTGAGCCCTGAGACCAATTTCCCCGGAGCAGGCAGGGTTCAAGGAATGATGGAGGATGCTTTGAGGGTCGCTCTTGGAGCTAGGACATGAAGGGTAGCTCTTTCCCTAGATCCAAGAGCTGAAGTTCATGTTGCAAGAGAGGGAAAGGGTCTCACACTCCAGAGCAGTGGTTTTCAAAAGGGGGGGGGGTTGGGAACCCCTTTGGTGGGGAGGTCACAAAAAGATGGGAGCCACCATCTTAGAATGAGGTACTCATGCTGCCATCCATACTTTCCTGGGAGTAAGTCTCATTGAACACAACAGGACTTACTTCTGAGTAGACACGGAGAAGCTCTGGCATCAATTTTGGAATTCTGATGTTTGATGCCACTTCCTGCCATGACATCACTTTCCCAGAAGGGGGTCCTGGGCCAGGATGACCAGATGCCAAACCCAAAATTCCTGAACCCCAAGGCCAAAATTCCTAATCCAGGCCAAAATTCCTACCCGCTGAAAAAAATTGCCAAAAAATGTATTTTTTTTGTTTTTGCTTTTTGGTTTTTTGACCATAACTTTTGATAGGAAGGAGATATCTTCAAACTGATTTTTGCATTGGATTCTGCTCTTCAATATGAATCCAACAACATATGGCATGATGGGGTACTGTGCACTATCACAAAATGTCAAAACGAAGCCAAAATGTAGGACAATGATGCCAAAATGTAGGACACCCGGACAGGAGGCTAAAAATCCAGACAAATCCAGGTTTTTCCGGTCATCTGGTCACCCTGTCCTGGGCTGAAATACTCAAGTTAGATACTCTGGAGTATCCAATACTCTGGAGTTAGATCATGCAATTCCAGGTTCTCAACATTTTCACTGCTAGCCACGTTTGCCACATTTCAATCACATTTCCCAGACCTGTCAGCTCCTTGTGTGGCCTGCTGCCGCCACCTGGATCCTGGTACCTAATCATTTGGCAATCCTTTTCTCCTTCCCCTCTGCCCAGTCACCAGATCATGGTTTCATGTTCTGAATCTGAGCACTCTGAGCACACTGAAGGCAGTGCAGTAGAAAATGGCTTTAATTGAAAATAAGCACACAGCATTTTGGGCACTCGGCCCCAATTTAGGGGACACACGGAAGCCCCATCTTTCAAAATCACTCCCACTTTGAAAACACTGATCTCTTGGGAATTAGATCCCTGGCCCTTAACAAGTGTTTCCTCCACAAGACTCCAGTCATGAATGACCCTGACCTTTGACAGATCATTTTAAGGACAACTGGAAACAGCTTTCCAAGGACCCCCCCCCCCCCCCGAGTTGACTGTCCTTATTTTCCATGGGCCTCTGATAAAGGAGGTTCCACACTGCTGATGGGTGCATCTTTACCAGTCTGCCTACATTCAAAGATCGCTGATGCATGGCTTAAAAGCTTCTTCAAATGATGCACTAACAAGGACATGTAGGACAGACTAAAAACAGGGCTATGGGTCCTGATTCAAGCCTTTATGGTGGTTTTCGGTGGTTTTCTTAAAGGATCAGCGACACATTTGGTGTATAAAATGGCAATTCCTGCACAGAAGTCTTTGTAAAAGAGTCAGGATAAAAGATGTAGCAGAAAGCATCAAGAAGCAAATGAAATAAGTTATCCAAGACTGCTGCAATTGGTTGGCTAAACTGAACTGTGCACCCATGGGTGCACCCGAGAGGGTTGATGCCTTGAACAGCCTCAAGGGCAAAAATAGATATTTAAGCAAACACAGAGCGTTTCTGGGGGGGGGGGGTGGTCCCCATCAAGAAACATTCCAAGGTTGGTGCCTTTAAGCGTGGGATCTTAAAAGCAGAGGTGCACAAAGGTGGAGGCACTAGTCCCCTCTAGCACAAGACTGTCGGTTTTAAATTCTTTACATCTGTAAAGGTGGCAACTGCGATGGAGTAACTCGGAAAATATCAGCAAAGCTGCACAGCAGATAAGGCTTGATGTAGCAGTCTAGTTCAATTGCTAGGAACGGGAGCTAGGTTCACAAGCATGGTGGACCGGTGGCATAGCTAGAGGGGGTGGAGCTGTCAGGTTTGGAGGGATCCTCACCCTAGAACGGCTCCAAAATTGTGAGACTGACTGTTCCACCCCCCTCTAGCTACGCCACTGCAGTAGACAGAGACATGCTTCACCCCGGATGTGTTGCCGCTATCAACCATTTTTTCCTAAGGGCATCCGGACACCTGAGTGTGACAAGATGGGGATAAAAGGTACAAATCCAGGAATCCTGAGTCTCTTGACAGGAGTGTGTTTGCGCCTGTCTGGTTACCTTTAAAATGCTCTTAAAGGTGAGAAGTCCAAGATCGGGGAATGAAAAATATGTATCTTATACTGGTGCCCGGAATATTCTTTGCAAAGAAGGGGGGCATCTAAGTTAGGAGGAAGGTGTCCCCGCAGGTTCCATGAAGTCCTCCAGGAGGATCTAAATGGTTTTCAAAGACAGGAACATTGAAAGGGC
Source organism: Cryptoblepharus egeriae (assembly GCA_030015325.1). NCBI lineage: Eukaryota > Metazoa > Chordata > Lepidosauria > Squamata > Scincidae > Cryptoblepharus > Cryptoblepharus egeriae. The sequence continues at coordinate 105,329,296 of JAREYC010000004.1, read as the reverse complement.
CTCTCAAAGATCCAATTGCTGTGGATAGCAAAGGAAAACTTGCCTGGAGATATCAAGTGGTGGAGGATTTGCTATGCTCAAGAACTGCTCCTGTGGTCATCAGTGGTGGTTGATGGTGGTTAATGTGGCCACCATTCTCTGTGCAGTGGGTGGGGGGCATGTGTGATGCAATGTCTTGTTTTCTTGGTGGTTTTGGGAGGAGAAAACGGGGCTCAGAGCACCGAAAGGTCATTGCAGGATTTTGACCTCTGCTTGAAGAAGCGTCCATTCCGTGGCACAAGACTGGAGAGGAAACGTTTGGCTTTTTTGGTAAGGCTCTCGCGACGGCCCATGGCCCCTGCCCCGCTGGGAAGGTTGTCCCCGTCACGCCGATAGCGGCGCAGCCGGATCTGGCGCACAACCCCTTCAAAGAGCTCTTGTGTGTTGTGATGCAACGCGGTAGACGTCTCGATGTGCTTGCAGTTCATCATCACCGCCAGGCTGCGGCCTTCTGGAGAACGTGGGGCAAAAAGGAGATGATATTTAGCCAGAGGTCCTGGAGAGACCAGTTTCTTTGCCCACAGCCATCAATCCCTTGCCCCCTTACCGCCAAGAATGCAAGGCACAAGTAGGCCATAATTCTCTTCCACAAAACTGGGACAGGACCATCTGTCAAGCATGCCGGTATGTGAATTTAATTCCCAAAAATCAGGACAGTCTTGGTTTTCTGGGACATATGGCAACCTTAGGCGCAAGGCTTTGCAACAGTGCTGCTTTGCAGGGACAATTCATTTCACAATTTTGAGCTGGTGGCACTAGTATTCAAGCTTACCTTCTTGCGATACCTCCCGGGATCGCGCCAAATCACTCTTGTTCCCCACCAGGATGATGGGAGGGTCTGTTCGGGGGCTTCCTGCCCGTAGGCGCAAGAGGGTGGGAGGCACCCGTGTGAAACTGCGGCGATCTGTCACCGAGAAAACCACCAGGAAGGCATCGCCTGTTTTCAGGCAGGAATCCTGCATCCACCCACCAGGATCTCCCTGTAGTTGGATGAGGACAGAAAAGGTCAAAGAAAACAGAGATGGTGGTACCCAGATTTTTTTGGGTACAGATGTAAATGTTGCTCACAGCAATCCTGGAATTTACTCTTTTTATATATATGGCTCCATATATTTTTTGCTTTTATACATTTTTATATATTCGTTTTCTATACGGCTCTGTTCTTCTCCCCCACCTGAAGGGCTGAGGCTCCCGCCAAGACTTGCTTCTCTGCCCCCACCCTCTTGCTATGCCACCAGACAGAGGCCTGTTTGAGAAACTATACATTCAAATAGGCAACAAATTTGGAGGCCTGAGCTTCAGACAAGGGCAATTTTAATGCTTCCTGCACTTTGTAAGTCCGCACGTTAGTTGAATGCTCCCGGTGTACATATGCGCAATATCCATTTGCGTATTCGTGCATATATGCCAGCGGTAACGCCACCACTTCCCAACTGGTGGTGTAATTTTATACTAATCCGCATGAATCTGCATACCGCCACCCCACACCTCAGAGATGCTGTGAAATTTTTGGAACATCTTTCGGTGCTGCGACGTGTTAAAACAATCATCGTAAAAAGCAAACATTTCCATATGGTTGTTTAGGTTTGCATACATTTTTGAATGTAATTGCTTATGTTTGATGGATCTCCATTAATATGAATGTGAAATGTCCTCAGGGTCTGTTTCATTTTCTTGGGATTTCTTTTATTGGATGTATTCCTGAGCACATAGTGCAATCTTAACCCGTGATTAGGCTGGTGCAAGCCCTGGTGCAAGCCCTGGCACAAGTCCTGGCTGGCCTGGGGTGTGTCACAAAAGTGTGGTAAGGCACAGCATGCGCCGACCACCACAGGAACAAGGAGATGGATGACTTTTGCTGTCCTAAATTAACTAGGAATGCGCCCAAGCTTCTCTTCTTGGTCACTTGAAAGAAGGTAGGAGCACCGCAATCTTACACCAATCAAACTTGTTGCATCAAGTCATCAAATCATTTTATACAAATCATTTTTATTGCATCAAATCATTTTATACTAGTTTTAATTGTGAAATTATATTGTGAATTTTGATTATAATTTTATCAATATTGTGAATTTTGATTATAATTTTAACGAGCAAAATATTGAATAACCAGAGAAGAGCAACATGGGTCAGATTGACCCTGCCAGTATTCGATGCTATAATTTGAATTTACAGCAAAATTGTAAATTCAAAACATTCATGTTTTTGGATTTGTAACTGTCTAATTGGCAGTAAAAAAAAGTCACAAGTTCTTATCAGAAAATAATAATAAATTCCATAAAAAACACAACACAAACTGCTGACTGGAAGAAATTCACCCAGTTAGTATACTAAGGGTTATTAAAATGTTGCCTGTTTAGACAAGGGGAACAAAAACTTGTTCAATAGAAACCAAAAACAAAAATACCCCAAACCTTAAATGGGTTCATAAATCAGTGGTTCTCAAACTTTGTGGTTCTCACAAAGATCTCAAAGAGTGGTTCTCTAGCACCAGGACCCACATCTTTTAGAATGAAAATCTGGCAGGGCCCAAGGGAAGTGACGTTGAAAGATAAAATCCTGCTCACACTTAAGCTAAGTCCCATTTACTACCATTGTTAAAATTTACTACCATTTACTACCGTTGTTAAAATACCAGCCTATTAAAATTACCCTAGCATTTTCCCAAATGCAGATACATGCCATGGTAGCATCAAGGCTAATGCAATGAAAATAAAATATTGAAATAAATGGGGACACATCTGAAATTGGGTCATGATCCACAGTTTGAGAAACACGGGGCAGCTGAACTTCACAGATCTACCTACCTACCTACCTACCTACCTACCTATCTATCTATCTATCTATCTATCTATCTATCTATCTATCTATCTTGAAAGACTATGGTATTGTGCTCGAAGCTGCATGCGAAGCACGAAGGCCTGGGTAGATTGATATGGAGGATAGGCTGTTCCCCAAGCAGCAAATCCCCCTCTCCACGCCACTGAATTAGTCCAATGGAAAGGCAGAGCCAATACGATTGGATCCAGCTGCGTTGCAGAGCTGGGCTAAGGATAGGAGCTCACCCTGTCTTGTGGGGCCAACCCGGGTCTCGAACCCTGGCCTGCTGGTTAACAGGCACAGTGTTGTAACCACTTGCACCACCCATAGCCTCTTACATAGCTTTTTATCCTTTTTGTTCTCACAACAACCCTGTGAGGTAGGTTATTGTCCTCACAACAACTTAACAGCAAGTTAACTTTAGATTGATGTGAGAATGTCTCCCCTTGATTGAACTCTCTTTCTTCCCCTCCCCACCTCACTGATAATCCCATTTTAAAGCATGGATCCGTGTGAAAGATCTAAGGATGATGCTTACCTTATCCCAGATGTCATACAGGATCAAGGTGACCTCTTCTTCATCCACGTAGAAAGTTCTTTCATAGGAATCCTCTGTGGCAAAATAAAATTTGAAGGGATAGATGAAGATGATGATGATGATGATGATGAGAGTGGTATGATATGGGGCTGATTCTCACAGTGGGGCTAATCCCAGAAAGTGGTGCTGGGGACAGACAGACTTTTGTCTGATCCTACAGTCTTGAGGTCAGGAATCTACCGTGTCTCCCATGTTGTTCAACATCTGATAGCCAGCATCTCATTGAGCTGACCCTCAGACATCCCAGCAACTATATTATTCCCCCACTTCACAACTCTGCCTTTACTCACCTGTGTGCTCTTCCTCATGATGCACACCTCCTTTCAGGCCTCCAAAGATGGCCGCCAGCGTGGTCTTCCCCACGCCGTTCTCGCCAAGTAGCATGACTTTGTAAGGGCCTCGTCCCCCCGCGGGGCTGGTCCCCCCACTGCCAGCTATCTCTGGGGAGCTCGGGGGAGAGTCCAGCTCGTCCACTGCCGCCGCTCGCACTAGCTGGTGTTTGATGGGCAAGGGCATGCTGCCACGCCGTGGTCCGGCCCCCACTAATGCTGCGGGTAGCGTCATGTTGGACAGGGAGCTGTAGGAACAAGAGTTGGGGGACACAAAGGTGAGAGTGTGAACATTTCAGAGCATTCTCACGTGGCCCAGATACTCCTATGAGTATCTTTGGAGTAACCTTGAGGTAAAAAAATCTTGAGGTAAATCTTGAAAGTAAATTCTGAAGTACAACACACAGGAAAAGTTACGCACCGGTGTAATACCGCGTTCTCTGAGGGAACACATATGCCCACACTGTGCAGACGCACCCAATTTCCCATGCCAAGGGTGATACATAGGTGCTCTCACAAATCTGTCAGAGCAGATTTACTCTCACATATATCCTCCCCATATATAATGTGGGATATTTGGGGAACAAATGTGCATGAAAACCTATTGCAGGCCTGATGTACAGGTCTGCCAACATATCACACACACAATCATGAAAACAAAAGCGCACAAATCCATCCGGTTATTTCTTATACACATATACAATCCCGATCTGAAAAATACAAAAATGTATATTCACCGCATGGGTGTTTTTTCTCTCCCCACATACACCACTGTAAAGGCACAATCCTAACTGGTCTTCCCATTCTGGCACAACTGGCACAACTCATTGGTCTGGCACAACTCATTGGTCACAACTCATTGGTCTTCCCATTCCCAAGGTGACGTAGGGAGGAAAGCACATGTCTTGCACTGGCCTCACTCTCTTCCAGGAGGGGTGCACATGTGTCATACGTCACAGGGGTGCACATGTGTCATACGTCACTCTTCCAGGAGGGGTGCACATGTGTCATACGTCACAGGGGTGCACATGTGTCATACGTCACTCTTCCAGGAGGGGTGCACATGTGTCATACGTCACATGTGCACATACGACAGGTCGGAACAGGACTTCTGCTGGGGCTTAGGCCAACATAACTGACGTAACCATATCCTAAAATCAAATTAAGCCCTTTGCTCTGGAGCAGTTAAGGTGACTTTCCATAAGATAAAACTAGATGGTGACATAACTGCGTGGACCCATAACCGCTCTGGATTTTGCCCTAAGACCCACATTCACATTTCTCACCACATCAGTAGTACAAAAACCAATGGATGTGTGCAGTGGTGGGATTCAAATAAATGAACAACAGGTTCTATGTCCTAATAACCTAAATTACCAACAGGTTCTATGTCCCATTAGTACCCGTTCTCAGAACCAGGTGCTCATTAGCAAAGGGTTCTATAGAAACTGTGAGAACCCCCTGAAGCCCATCACTGGATGTCTGCACAAGCATGTTCACACACACGTTTGATGGACATATATGTTTAATAGAATGTAGATTCTACTGTGGCTAAGACACTGTGCTTGTTAACCAGCAGGCCAGGGTTCGAGACCCGGGTCGGCCCCACAAGACAGGGTGAGCTCCTATCCTTAGCCCAGCTCTGCGACGCCAGCTGGATCCAATCGTATTGGTTCTGCCTTTCTATTGGACTAATTCGGTGGCGTGGAGAGGGGGGATTTGCTGCTTGGGGAACAGCCTATCCTCCATAACAATCTAACCCAGGCTTTCGTGCTTTGTATGCAGCGCTGAGCACGATACCATAATCTTCCAAGACTGACAGAGGCCTACTTTTTTAGATTCTACTGTGTTTAGTGGAGCTTTCTCACCGATAAATTGGCCTAGAATTGCACCTGTGATGCACAGTATAAAGGATTTTTGAAAGAGACCCCATAAATGGCCTTGACTTCATGCTTAGGTGCCTCGTGCCACGACTGGACCTAGGAAAGAATTTTCCCTGGGCTTGGCCTTTACTGCACTTGAAGTGAGGGGATTATTGTGGTAGCCACTGCCGCTTGGCTCACTTTCTTGAGTTATCTGGAGGTAGCGACGGGCAGCAATTTCTCTAATCCACCTCTCCATTTGCAGCTAGAATTTGTGAATAGTTTTTTTAGTGGTGGGGGAGGATTGCCTTTCTTTTTACTTTGTTCTTTTAGCATGTGCCAAATAGAAAATCAACAGGCAAAGATTCCCCCAGCCTGGAGTTGCGATCACGTTGAATTGCTGCCTGTTGTTCAGCATATGTATGGTGCAGGAGCCCTCTGTGTGGGGATCTTAAAGGGAAAGGTGGATGGAAGTGGCACCCTGCCTTTGAACTGGCTGACTGCCATTGCAGCGTCGGGATTGTACACACAGTGTCACAAAAGGTTGTCATTAACCACCTCCTTCTCATCCACAATAGATCCCCACCCGAACACACCAAGCACATATGTACAAAATAGATCCCCCACCCTAACACACCAAGCACATATGTACAAAATAGATCCCCCACCCTAACACACCAAGCACATATGTACAAAATAGATCCCCATCCTAACACACCAAACACATATTTACAAAACAGATCCCCACACCACATATGTACAAAATAGATCCCCCACCCTAACACACCAAGCACATATGTACAAAATAGATCCCCATCCTAACACACCAAGCACATATGTACAAAATAGATCCCCCACCCTAACACACCAAGCACATATGTACAAAATAGATCTCCCACCCTAACACACCAAGCACATGTGTACAAAATAGATCCCCACACCACATATGTACAAAATAGATCCCCAGCCTAACACACCAAACACATATATACAAAATAGATCCCAACACCAAACACATATGTACAAAACAGATCCCCACCCTAACACATCAAACACTTGTACAAAACAGATCCCCACACCAAACACATACAGTATGTACAAAACAGACCCCTACCCTAACACACCAAACACATACTATACTTATAAAAGGCAGTTCATGTTGCCTTTATTACAACAAATGGATGCACATGGAATGTAGGGGACGGACATGCTGTTTATGAGCACTTCACTTGACCAGTGAAGCATCTACAAACTGCTGACACATTCACACCAATAGAACAATAAGAACATGACAAGTGCATACCTTTTCTATTCACACAAGAATCCCGACACACCCACAGGAGCTCACTTGCCAATGCACACACCCTATAACGCCAATTTGCTATGGACACACAATAGCTCACAAGGGGGTGCAGCCCATGTGTTGGAAGGCAGCCACTGGAAAGCGCACTCTGTGTTCACTCTCACATTGTGCCAGTTTGTGACATTTTCAGTGTTTTCCATAAAGCTTTCCATATGGGCTTCGTGTGCAAGAGGGCACCTATTTGCTTTGCATGATGAGTAATGCACGCAGACACATAAACAATTGGCTGCACTCACATAAATATGTGAACAGGCATAGGTGTGCATCCGTCATACACACTCACACAAGTGCAACTGCATGCACTGCAACAAATCACTGACACACTTTGTGAGAACATACAGTCGCAATACAAGTGTGAACATACAATCACACACTTTGTGTTTTCATTGGCAGGTGCACTCCGACATGGTATGAAGGCATGCACAAGAATGCAACATACACTGAAATCACACAATAGCATTCAGGGTTTGCGTGTCACACAGACAGAGCCACCCTTAATATCAGTGTGTGTGCGCATAAACATACACACACAAAAACCCACACATATACAGACCCCCCCAGTACTCTGTTTGATAGACACTGGTGTGACACACACCCATATTGCCCACCAACACAAACCAGAATACCAAATTGCCTGTATGAATACAGCTGTATTATAACCATATATACAGCCATATATATATATAAAACCATATATTTATAACCGTTACCAGCCATATAACCAGTTTTTGAGATATGTATCCTGAAATGATTTTTGAAAGGGAAAATGTCACAAAGCGTTCAAGGAATCCAACAGATAAAGGAGACAAATTTACCAGGTTGGGGGGAGGAAGGGGGAAAATAAAACAGTAAAGGCTCGTCCTGCCCTTTTTCACATTTATTCGGATTGGAAATATACTTGTTGCATGAGCTCACACTTGGGACACGCACTTTGGACGCATCTCACAAATCCACATAGACACATGGATGCTGTTTGTGAATTCGGTTTTAGGCAGACACATCCAACACGGCAATCATTGCATGTGCGCATAGATACATAGACATAGATCTAGGGCTGATGACTGTAGACATCTCTACTCGTGACATACACTGTTGTGAGTTATGGGATTCTAATAGAAGCACCGTTTCCAAAGTAGACTGATGTGGGAGAAAGTGCACAACTCCAGACTGCTGAAATCATGATGGAATTGGCAAATATCACCCATCAACACTATTCAGACAACCGGTCTTCCTAGATCTTCAACTACTTGGGGACTGTGAAAGCATCTGTGCGCCACAGAGGAACATGGAAGCCAAGATGGGCTGTCTGAAATATATTTTCAGACAAATTTGGTCATCTGAAGAAGTCTGCCACGTGGTGGTACGGACAACCCACCCATCTGCAGCCTTGACCCCATCTACCTTGCTAGAACTGCCACGCCTGGTGCCAACCACAACCATTCAGAATGGCTGGATTCCACGAGATTTCTTCATGGAGATGTATCTGCGCATTATAAGATGAGGAAAAAGCTGTCATTCGGTGCACATGTCCAGCTTGGGAGTCCACTTTGCAAAGCCACACAGCAGCACTTTGAAGGAAAACCAGTCTGGTGATGGCACAATCTTGGACAGGTCTATCTTAATCGAATGTCATATGGATGTGGATGATCCTGTAGGTGCTCAAGGTCTTCTTCGCCCACTGGCCCACTGATCTCACGAGGGCATTTGTCTCTGCCACACGGTGGAGGCGCACACATGCTCGGCTGCCTGCCACTCTCTTTTCAGACCCACGCTGGCTGGCACACTCATGCTCGGTTTCCCTGCTGGCTTGCTTGGCACACACTGTCTCTCACAAAGGCAGCTGCAAATAGGGATCCCCCACCTCCCTTCCCACCATCAGTGCCACCCATGCTCCAGCTCCCCACCTGATGCCTAGGAAGAGGGTATCACTGAGGTGTGGTCCTCACCTCTTCCTTGGTGGATCAGCAATCTGCCTTCAAAATGCCATCCTTCTCCCCCTCCCCAACCTGGGGATGGGATCACACACATGCTAGGGCTACCCCATAGGCCCCTCCATGCACCCACCTGTCTGCCATCCACCAGGATCCAGAGTGAGATTCAGAGGGGACTCCAGGCGATGCCCACCAGATCTGGAGGGGAAAATTGGCAGGAAGGCTGGCTATGGATGATAGGCAGGTAGACCTAAGCAGGGGGTGTGTGTTTCTGGAGAGGGAGACAGAGGGATGGGGAATGATTGGAGGATGGATGGAGAAGGAGGGGGGAGAAGTAAGAGAAGGGGGGCATTGCCAGATGGAGAGAAAGACAGCTTAGTCTAGAACATGTATATGGGGATTAAGAAAGACACACATGCATGCACATGAATTAGTAGCAAGCTCGACAGAACACTGTCACCTGGAAGGATCAATGGGTTCTGCGCTGATGTGGGGTGAAGGATGGATAGAGAGAAGGAGCCATGCATCAGATCCGCTCCAAATATTCAGACCAAATATTAACTCTGAGTGGTATTGCTGCTATTTGTTAGCTGGGGAAATATCCATTTAACCTACCATATTTACTCGAATCTAACCTCACCTTTCCCAGCCAAATGTAGTTTCCAAAACTGGGATGGGCATTAGATTTGATGGCACATTAGATTTGAGTCAATACAGTATTTTGATTCTAAGCCTTGGTCAGTATTTAGTTTAACAGTTTATTGTAATGAAAATGGCAACATAAACTTTGAGCGCAATCCTAACTATGTCTACTCAAAAGTAAGTCCCATTGTGTTCAATGGATCTTACTCCCAGGAAAGTGTCTTTAGGATTGCAACCCTATAGTTGTATAAAATAGTGTACTTAGGTAAAAATAAACCCATGGTCATATTCAGTGGTGTAGCTAATGGTCATGTAGCCGGGTGCAAAGCTCAAAATGTTGCCCTGGAAGTGATGTCACAACCAGAAATGATGTTATCCCAGGGAATTTAAAAAAAAATTAAATTTCCCCCTGCAATGACAAAATTAAATTTATTTAAGTAAAAATATGAAAGGTGTGCCCCTTATTGGTTAGGAAAACTGCTGGGCCAAACAGGAATGGTTATTCTTTCCCTGCTAAATAGAAGGTGCACTTAGAAGTGCTTGTATACCCAGTTAGCATGGGACAACTGTATTATTATATAAAAGCAGGCCTCCGTCAGTCTTGGAAGACTATGGTATCGTGCTTGGCGCTGCATACACTGCATGCGAAGCACGAAAGCCTGGGTTGGATTGTTATGGAGGATAGGCTATTACCCAAGCAGCAAATCCCCCCTCTCCACGCCACTGAATTAGTCCAACGGAAAGGCAGAGCCCATACGATTGGATCCAGCTGGCGTCGCAGAGCTGGGCTAAGGATAGGAGCTCACCTGTCTTGTGGGGCCGACCCGGGTCTCTAACCCTGGCCTGCTGGTTAATAGGCACAGTGTCTTAGCCACTTGCACCACCCACAGCCTCATTATATATGTATATGGGAATGAGAACTGATTCTCATTATTTCTCTTATTTATTCCATACAGGATCAGAATTACATCTCATTGGCTGTCAGAGCATTTAGTATCATAGGAAAGTTCAGTTAAGAAAATCCACTTTTTGTTCCATAGACTTTTGTTTTCATTTTCTGTTTAATCGGCCATAACTTTTGATAGAATATAGATATTCCAATGCACTTTGTTTCATTGCATTCTGCATTAAATTACCGTTCCAACGATATATAACATGATGTATACATGTTATAGATACAGACTCTGTTTTTCACAATTTTAGGCACTAGTGTCAAGCTCAGCTTGTTGCCTCCCCTAAAGAGTTGTAGCCTGGTGCAACTGCACACCCTGCACCCCCCTAGCTACACCACGGGTCATATTATTATTGTCATACAACTCATTAAAGTAAAGTAAAATTAAATTTTGCACCTGCTTTGCAACTGTGTAATTAAAATATTACAATATTTTAATATTTTTAATTTTAAATCTTTTAAAACAAACATTTTTAATTTTAAATCTTTTAAAATTAGGGTGTGCATTAGATTTGATGGTGCATTAGATTTGAGTAAATGCAGTGTATTCCAACTACCCCTGGCATCCACTAGTCTCTCTCACTCCATCAATCCACTCTGAGTCTGGACCAGAGTAAACTTTGTGCACGCAAGTGAGCCACACCACATGTTGCGGATGGAGCACTCAACATGCTACATGAGTTATGGCAGTATATATTGCCATATATCCCATATGTGCCATTGGGTGGGTGGGAGGAAGGACAGTGGGCTGGCTACATCTATGGACAATCACATGCAAATATGTCTTGCATGTCAATCACATGTGAATATGTGTTGCAGGATCATTTCCTAGCCAAGGAAGAAGGTAGTAATGCAGGTAGTGGGTCACATGCAGGTTACCAAGAGAGCATGAGTGTGAAACGGAGAGATGGAGCCACCAACAGACGTGGAAGGCAGGAAAATAACATGGGAAGAACTGCACAAAGGCCAGGCAGCGACCAAGCTGGTGAGTCACGTCCATTGGGGGCCGCCTTGTACAGGGAGGAATGGACAGCCGGAATCTGAGATTCTCGCTCCCTCTCTCTCCTTAATTATGCTGAATTAGCTGCTCACTCTAATTAGGGAAGGGGGGAAATTATCCCATTAATCACGGATGGGAGGATGCTAATGAAGCGTAATTAATGCCTGCTGGAGGGTGAGCGAAGGCCCCCTTGGGAGGCATGGTAAACAAGGTTAGGAACAGCGAGGCCAGGGACACATCCTGTGGGGACTGGGTGCAGCCATGTGTGGAAACAAAGTTTAGTCGGAGGAGCATTTATTGTCTGTCATCAGGATTGGGCCATCCCAATTAAGCAGTTTTCACAAAGGCTCTCCGAAAAGGGCTCCTTCCTTCCTTCCTTCCTTCCTTCCTTCCTTCCTTCCTTCCTTCCTTCCCCTTCATTGTTTTCTTTCCTTTGTTCTTTCTTTCCTTCATTCCTTTGTTTGGTCCTTCCTTCCTTCCTTCCTTCCTTCCTTCCTTCCTTCCTTCCTTCCTTCCTTTGTTCTTTCTTTCCTTCGTTCCTTCATTCATTCCTTTGTTCCTTCCTTCCTTCCCCTTCATTGTTTTCTTTCCTTTGTTCTTCCTTCCTTCCTTCCATCTTTGTTTTCTTTCCTTTGTTCTTTCTTCCTTTGTTCATTCTTTCGTTCGTTCATTCATTCGTTCCTTCCTTCCCCTTCATTGTTTTCTTTCCTTTGTTCTTTCTTCCTATGTTTGTTCTTTCTTTCCTTCGTTCCTTCGTCCCTTCCTTCCTTGTTTTCTTTCCTTTGTTCTTTCTTCCTTTGTTCTTTATTCCTTTGTTCTTTCTTCCTTTCCCTCATCCCTTTGTCCCTTCCTTCCTTCCTTCCTTGTTTTCTTTCCTTTGTTCTTTCTTCCTTTGTTCTTTCTTTCCTTCATTCCTTCATTCGTTCCTTCATTCCTTCCTTCATTCATTCCTTCCCCTTCATTGTTTTCTTTCCCTTGTTCTTTCTTCCATTGTTCTTTCTTTCCTTCGTTCCTTCCTTCCTTCCTTCCTTCCTTCCTTCCTTCCTTCTTCCTTCCTTCCCATTGTTTTCTTTCCTTTGTTCTTTCTTTCTTTCCTTTGTTCCTTCCTTCCTTCCTTCTGCACTCATGGATGAAAAAGTACTATTAGCCTCATTTTAGTGGAGGATTTGAACTCAGAACGTTTCTGATTCTTAGGAAAAGGCATTTTCCAGGCACCAGCAGGGCAATGTGCAGGAGCTGCCCCTAGGGGGAGACATGCTCTCTAGCACTATATACACAACCACTGGATGTGGTGGCATAGCTAGAGAAGGTGCAAAGCATTAACTTTTTCAGGGAGCAAGGATGAACATATGTCATAACTGCAAAAGAGGACAAGCCCCTTTGAAATGTAGGACACCCAAGAAAAAATGTAGGACATGACAAAATAAAAGTTAAAAACACTCTCATAATTGTTTTTATGTGTTTAATTTAAACACCATTCAATTTAAATTACTATTAAATTTTAAACTATTACATATAATTTATGAATTACAAGAAGGCTACATGCTGCCTGCTTATGAGGAAATGGAGGACCACAAACATTTTTTTTCAAGGACACAAGGCTAAAAGAGAAGACATGTCCTGGAAAAAGAGGACATATATGGTCACTCTGTATGCCACACCACCACAGTGTGCAAGGGTCCTCTCCCTTTGAAACCATGGCGTATAAGAGAGTCGTTGTATGTCTCCGTTTTCCTTCCCCTAACCTGCTCTACAGGGGAGGGGCCCGATGCACACTGAAAAACTTTGTGCTTTGCACCCCCTCTAGCTACGCCACTGGCTGGATGGATGGGAGGCCACTTCTGTGAACTTTGCTTATGTTATTTTTTTAGCATAGCACACTAACTAATCTGTGTGAAGGTTGGGACTTGGGAAGGTCGCCTCGCCTGACCCCACAATCTGGCCCACCAAGAACCAATGACATCTTTTGAGTCAGCACAGATCAGCGCCGAACTATGTCACCAGCACAGCCCTGGGGCACTGTCAAGAGATGCTTCCCTGTTTTTACATGCGCCAGTGACATTTTGGCACATCTCCGGGCTGCCATCTTGATCTTCCCACATCCGATAATATGGGATGAGGCCATTCCGCTGACTCACCCTCTCAGCCAACACTTAAAAGCAGGTGACTCTTCTTGTTGTTCCCATTTTACATGCCAGGAACTGATACTCCAGAGTCTCATGACTTTGGACTCACTGCTGTTTGTGTAATGAAGAAAACCAAGAGGATCTTAGAACTTTTTGCGTGGGTTTGCAACCTACATTCATGACATGAAATGAGGCGTTAAAAAAAACCCTTGCAATGGGGCAACCCCCACTTTCTGTTCTCTGTGGGACTCCCGTTTCCAACTTTAGGCAACAGAGATAACTAGCAAGCCATAGCTTACACCTGTGATTTTCAACCTTTTTCATCTCATGGCACACTGGCAAGGTGCTAAAATGGTCAGAGCACATCATCCGCTTTTTGCCATTCATAAGGCACACTATATGGCTGTTAGAGGACCTAAATCCCCAATTCACCATCATCTGAGCTTCTTCATCATCATCATCATCATCATCTTGATTCATTATCAGATCCCCCATTACCCTGCTAATAAATGATGGTTCCCAAAGTCACTTTCTTGACCATCTATTGCACACCGCTGTGCCACAGCAGTGGTTGAAAATCAGTGGCTTATACAGTCAATTACTGTGGGGTGAAGAGAGTGGTGTGATAATGCTACAGAGTGGTGGCATAGCTAGAGGGGGGCAGAACAGTCAGTCTTGGAGGGATCTTCACCTTTTTTGGAGCCGTTCCAAGCGCGGAGAGCAAAACGGAACCAAAAGGTGGGAAGAACAGATCCCAAGTACGGGCAAAGAGACAAATGTCATCAGTCAACATTTTATTATCCTGTATCCATGACAGAGCAATGCCTGAAATAGAAACACACAGGAGGGGTTGCCAACCGTCTCCTCCCAGCAGGGCTGCTGTGCCATAGTGAGTGATCCAAGTATCAGCTGATTCACTGTCCGCTATTGAGTTTGCAGAGCTGCCACAGGGGCCTGACTGGAGGGACTACGTCAGCAACCTTGCCAAGCAACAGCTGGACACATACTGGGCCCTGCTGGGAAGCAGCCTGGAGGCTTCCTTTGGTGATCTGCATGGTATCTCCATAGTGTTGGTGGAGAGCATTGGGAAACACATTAAAGAGGAGCAGACTGTGTCCTGGAACTGGTGGCATAGCTAGAAGGGGGCTGAGCAGTCACTGCATTGCAGCACTGGATCCCTCCCTTCTATTGCTTACTTGTGCAGCGTGTGTTGTGCTCGCTTCTCTTACTGGGGAGGTAGATGTTCTCCTCCTGTGCATGCAGGGAGTCCTCCTGGGGCAGAGCATCTCCAATCAGATGTCTGAGCAAACAAGAGTTCTTTCTTGCCATACATGTTCATGGGGGCCAGGAAGATGTGCAAGTGCTCCCTTGGTGCACCAAAGGCACTTTCACCCAAGTTCCACCACCACGTTTCCTTTCAGGAAGCCAGGAAGATATAGCTTTGTGGTTACTGTCTTTGTTACTGTGGTTGTTGTCTACCTGGCAGGACCTTATCTACAAGAATTGATGTGCTGTTAATATCTCTGTTAATGGTCTCTGCCATATCCAATGTGCCCTATAGGAAAGTGATAGAATAAGGCACAGGTGTCAAACAAGAACGTGGCCCGCCTCGCCATTTCACGTGGCTCCCGAGAGCTTCCTCCTCCACACTTTCCTGGGAGTAAACTCCATTAACTATAACATAACTCACTTCTGAGTAGACATACATAGGATTGGACTCCAGCCCTTGGCAGACACCATTAATGCTAACTTTGGCCCTCTGTATGAAATGTGTTCAGCACCCCTGGAATAGGGATTGGTTGCAAGGGCAATTTTCCATGGGTTTTTCCTTTGGGTTTACTCCTTCTTGCACCAGCATACTGGCTTTGGTGTGCCCATCACTTGCAGGGGATTTAGAATATGGCATATGTCAACTCTGTGTTCCGTGTCATACCACTAATCACTTCCCATTCATTGGTGTGGCCACTATACTGGTGACCTTGGGTGCCCAAATTGGAAGGTTTCCCAAAGACTTGGAAAATCCAATTCCAAATTCACTAACTATGGCTGCAATCCTAAACAAAACTTTACTGGGGCTTTGAAAACAGTGGGGCTGTTGAAAACAGTGGGGCTTACTTCTGAGTAGACATGGATAGGACTGCACACAAAGAGCACAATCCCAACCGTCTACTCAAAAGTAAGTCCCATTGTGTTCAATGGGTCTTACTCCCAGGAAAGTGCCTTTAGGATTGTGGCCTAACTAAGATGCAATCCTGAAGATATTTTCCTGGGAGTAAGACCCATTGAACATTCGGACTTAGGGTCCAATCCAGAGTAACTACAGGGAGTCCTTGCTCTGATGTAAGAACAATTTACTCTGGATTGCAATATGAATTTCCCATAAGTTTTCACTAGGTGGTGCTGTAACTACGTCGACATAAATGTCTCTTACGTGCTCCCGTAGTCACTCTGGATTGTAGGGTTATTTTTAAGTAGACATAGTTAGGACTGCACTCTAAGGATGCAATCCTAAAGACACTTTCCTGGGAGTAAGATCCATTGAACACATTGGGACTTATTTTTGAGTAGACATGGTTAGGATTGTGCACCAACCAACCAACCAACCAACCAACCAAAACTGCTCGGAGATCCTTAATTCACTAAATTGATTGACTCATATAAGTCTCAAAAAAGGGAGAAAAATCCAATTTTTTCCCAAAATGTTTTTTTTTAATTCTTAGCAAAATTCTGAAGGCAACAGAAGGTGAAACACCAAACAGAAGGGCACCAATTAGTGGTCACGGCTCAACAACAAGAACACACAGTGCAAATATTTGCTCATCTAGCTTGATACTACCACCTTTATCCCCGTTCACACCCAGGGAGAAAAACATCACAGCAGAAAAACATGACCTCCCCATTGCCATTAAGTGTCACCACTGATTCATTGATTTCTCAAGAAGAATCTCTGCAAGGAAAATATATTCTATCACATATAATTTATATATAATATATATACTCCATTTGTCACGCATGAGCACGTGCATGGAAACTATCGATAAATAAAATCCGGCGACCAATCCATGAGGGATTTGTGTCAATGGGGCTTTTGCAGGAGAACTTCCTGCGGAGGATTGAGAGTTGTGGAGTCTATTGTTCTATGGGGAGGTTTTCCCCATCAAGGCAGCTGCAGCCCCCTGTGGACCCCCCTCCTTGCAATCTAATTCCAACACCCGGATTTGCTTCATTTCCTTCCAGATTGTGTGATTTAGGCGGCACCCATTTAGCCAATGCCTTTAAGAGGTTTCATGCAAGTGATAAGCACCGCAGCCAGGATTTGAAGTGGAATAACAGATATAGTGGATCTGTGATATTTTTAAATGTATTTATTTATTTTGAAAGATATTTCTTTTTACTATTAAAAAGCTATTTTTATGGCTTTTATCTTTCAAAAGTCTGCCTAGGTAACTTGTGTTGAAAACTCAATTTAGCTTTCCCCCCCCCCAACCTGATTAAATTATTTTGCTTCTTAAACACACACATTTGGTGGCGTTCCAAGCAAGATGTTACGGTTATGTTACTTTATTAAAAGTTTTTATTACTTTCTTTTAAATGCCTAAGAAAAAATATGCTTTTAAATGTCATCTGTTTTTAATTGTCTTAATCAAAAGCCATTAGAAACTGCACTAAAATCATATTTAGCATGAAATCTCTTCAAGCGCTTAGTGGCAGCCTTAACCTTAATCCATTTTTTAAAAATACACTTAAAAATGTGTTTAAAATAGAATCTCCAGCTTTTACAGTCTCTAATTTGCAGCTATATAAATATTTATTTTGGGTCTTATTCGTTTTCTCACGTATCAGGTTTCTTCCTTTAAGAAATAATCAGTGTTTATAATCAAACTCTTAATTGCTTTAAGATTTTTTTTTTATCCTTCATATACAATTTTTCTTATTTACAATTGATTGGATTTAAGCCCATGTGCAAAATTTCATTTCTTTCATTTGCTGTTTTTTAAAAAATAATTTATTTAGTAAACAGAAGGAATAGATCAAAATATTTCCTATTTTTGCTCCAACTACTCTCAGATGGGATTCCAGTGATGCTACTAAAGTCAGGGATTTGCAGATTCATATCCCCCTTTCTAAAATTTCAGGAAAATAATTTTCCAGCTCAAGCACACGCGGCTTTCCGACACTGCAGCATTAAAACATAAGGGTTAGGAGTCAGCCATTGACTTTAAGAATGGGTTTGCCATTGCCTTTAAGGATGACTTTGTCCCCCAAGAGTTACTTTTGACATCTCCCTGCTTCGTTCCCATTTAGGCAGACAACGGGCTGTAATGCCTCCGTGGAACATATTTCACTTCCATCCCCTCCTCCTCACTTTCTAAGAACATTTTTTAAAATGTCAAGTAAATGTACTTCTCTCTCAAAGCCACATTTTCAGTGTTTGCCGAACCAAAACCTGTCACCAGCAGCTCTCAAGAGATGAAAGTCAAGATACATAATTGGATGGACCCTGAAACCTCTTTCTCTTCTCCGATCTCTTCTTCAGATCGGGATCACTTAAAGAATAGCAAATTAACTGGCACAGAACGATGGGTTCTGATGATCGTCTCAGATGGGCTTGAGTTGAAATATACTTTTTTTCAACAACTCAGAAAAGCAAGTGTTATGGTGCCCCAGCACACAATCAATTTTCTTGCACAAACGTGGACCACCACCATTAAAAACATATGTTTTCACTGCTATAAATTTGCCTTTTGGTGGTGGGAGAAGGTGGGGTTGGTCTTCAGGAAATGGGATGGTTGGAATGGTCCACTCAGGTCAATGGCTATTGTCTAGCCAAGCAAGCAGACCCAACCTAGATGGGAATAACGCTAAGCTGGTGAGGATGATGATGGAATGGTCCATTCCAGTTGTGGTCAAGGCATATGGAATTGATGATGATGTACTTAAAGGCAATGTCCAGTGTTGGATCCGAGAGTCACATTGGCCTGGATAAGGAAGGGGAAGGCTTGTCAGGTCAGAAGAGGTTCATCATCGGGATCCCAAGCCGCCGCCTCGTTGGCACTCTGGAATCGAGGTTCAGCAAGTGGCATCAGTAGAACATCATCCTCATCCTCAGGGGATGGGGGGATGCTGTGAGGGTTACCCACCTCCACCGCACACGGGGGTGCAGGAGAGAAGAGTCGCACACGGAGGGTGTGCATCATTCCTGAGAAGCGTGGTGCAGGGGGAGGTGGAAGCACCTGAGGCTCCGGCACAGGCTCAGTGGCAGTTGGCAGGACTTTCTGTGGAAGTGGTGGGGCTTGTTCTTCCTGTTGACCAGAAGTTGTATTTTCTTCCCCAGGGAGCAGCACTGGTTGAGCATCAGGAACTGAGGAGGGCGAAAGGGCACTGGCAGTATTTTGGGAGGCCGAGGAGGATGGCGCGTCCCGAGGGAACAATCCCAACCTTCGCATGCGCCTCACCAAACGGCGTTGGAAGCGGCTCCGATGTGGGCGACGACCTCCATTTGGGGCTGTGATCGTGGCTGGATCACGGCGTAACGAGTGCAGGAGAGACCGTAAACTCCCCAGCATGGAATTCTGGAATGAGGAAGAGGCACACGATGAGTGTGATTAAAACCCAAATTTAAACTTCTTTACATTGGTGCTTCCCCCAAGGAAGCTGTAGTTTTACTGGAGTGCTGTAGCTTTCTGGAGAGTTAATCTGGATTACCCTCCGCACAACGGCAGGGATCACCTTTTCCAGATTTATATCAGATGAAAGCATGTAAAGTAAAATAACGTAAATGTAAAATAACGAGATGAAACAATATTTATTATTGAAGCCAGAAGGTTTGCATGATATGGTATTGTCAAGGGAACTGTGAACAGAAGAGAGTTCAGGTCAAGGAAGACCCCAAACTCTGTGGAACCCTTTTTGGGATTCCAACAACGAGGAAGCACTGCAACACCTACCACACAACACCCACCATTAGTTGACCCCTTGCTGATCAGTTGATTATCTTTACACCTAGTAATAACCCATTGCTGTTGCTTGGAAAGATACACTATAACAACGTTCATCAATAAAAACTACCTCCCTGACCAGAATGCCATCATCCCATATTTTCAATGGTAGCTGGAATGTTGATAGTTTCCTCTCCTCAGACTGCTTGATTGACACCAAATGTTGGCCAGACGATGTGGACACCCTCACACACAGGTTAAGGCATAGATCCTCTTTGTGTCTACTCAAAAGTAAGTTCCACTGAGTTCAATGGGGTTCATTCCCAGGAAAGTGCTCTTAGGATTGCAGCCTGTAAGCCTTATTTGGGCACTTCTTTTGCCTGTTCGCCCTTGATGCATGCATTGCTGGCCTCTGCCTGCAGGCATTAACCATCTCAGCATGGAGTGGGGTTTAGGGCAAAATCCATAGCAGTTATGGGTCTACGCAGTTTTGTCACCCTCTAGTGATATCTTATGGAAAGTCACCTTAACTGCTCTGGAGCAAGGGGCTTAATTTAACTTTAGGATATGGGCCTTTGTCAAAATCTGTTTCCCAAGTGTGGCTATCATTGACTGAGCCATGGCCGCTCTTCAATGTACAAACAGCAACATGCATGAGTGGCTGTGGACCTAACACGGCAAACATGTTGCTAACATACCTTAAATCTTACATACAGTACAGTTTTGGGACAGGGAAGTTGCCCTCAAGTAAGATCTGGAGAAGGATGCAGGAGCTTACAGACAGGCATATAGTTAGCCAGTAAAATCTGAACCCAAAGAGCAGATGTGGTCGATACCTCCCCCGACCAACCATTTTCTTTCAAGGGGAAAAGACAGAGATTGATACTGGGGACACATCTCACCTGACTGGGGTGCTCAACTGGGAAACCATCAACCGGAGGAATGGCTCCACGAGCGATGAGCTGTCCGTAGGAAGGTGGAGCTTGACGCTGTATTAGCTGGGCCTCCATTCGGGACATGGGGGCAAGAATGCTGCAAGGAAAAGGTGAGAGTTACACTTTCCGTCTGCCCCACTCCCATAATTGTCTCTTGATCCTAATTGTCTCTTGCATTAATAAAAGCTGATTCCCTCCCCAAATCTGCCCTAGTCATGCCTCTCTTCATTTCCCATCATCTTTCCGTTTGATCTACTATCGATTTTCAACCTTTGTCATCTCATGGCACACTGATAAAGTGGTATAATTTTTCAAGGCACACCATTAGTTTTTGGACCATCCTAGAAAAAATCCTAACCATATATGCACTGATGGTGACTAACCAGGATAGAGAACTTGGGAGGTCATGATAGATATGCACACCAATGTTCCTCAGCACTCCGGTTGAAATCACTGATCGAGCATGTTTAGTTTCTGCCCTTGCCCCTGACCATCCCACTTTGCTTCTCACCCAAATTCATGGCTGCGGAGGGCATAGAGACGGCAGGTACAGCCAAGCGCGATCACCAGGAGAAGGCCACACACCAGGCTGCCGATGACGGCTGCTGTCACCACCTTGCGCGGGAGGGCATATGTGCAGTCGGACTCATCGGAACCATCAATGCAATCAGCCTGCCCATCACACTCCCAGTTCTCATAGATGCAGCGCCCGTCTCGACACTGGAAGTTGCCTGGTTGGCAGCTGTGGCAGTGACGCTCGTCGGCAGCATCGGCGCAGAAGGTCTGGTAATTGCAGCGATCGGCAGGCCCATAGCAGGTAGCCCCGGCGATCCCATGCCCCCCACAGGCATACTGACCACGTGGGCAGCCACCACAACCATCCTCGTCGGCGCCATTGGCGCAATCCCAGATTCCATCACAGCGCTCAGCTGTGCTGTAGCAGGTGGCCCCTTCCCCGTCTCCGCCACCACATGGGAAGTCCCACGGCACACAGAATCCTCGCACGTGGTAGGTGGCGTTGAAACCCAGGCCAACTGTTCCTGGCACTGCCTGGTACAGGACCCAGGCACGGCTGGAGGGCGAGTCCACCGACACAACTTTGCCATTGCTGGTGTAGTCCAAGTTGCGCAGCAGGCGAGGGCGCTGCGTGCTGTCTGGTGCCCCTTCGTAGACACGCAGAGAGTCTCCGATGTATAAATCAAGGATGGTGAAGCGGATAGTTAAGGGGCGGCTATCATGCGCATCGAGGGCCCACTGGCAATTTGCACCACCCAGGTGAGAGACCAGGGCAAACGCTGGAGAGAAAAATACCCCATAGAAGTTGTCCAGGGT
The DNA here is from genome assembly GCA_030015325.1 of Cryptoblepharus egeriae. NCBI lineage: Eukaryota > Metazoa > Chordata > Lepidosauria > Squamata > Scincidae > Cryptoblepharus > Cryptoblepharus egeriae. The sequence goes on along the minus strand of JAREYC010000004.1, from coordinate 105,307,428 downwards.
GAGATTGCATGGGGCAGGAGACTGAGATGCCAATTCTGTAGCAGAGACAGAAAGAGACCATAAAAATACACATTTTTATGTGTACATTTGGAATGATGATGATGATGATGACGCTACGAAGCAAGTTTTTTGTGGATCCATATAAGGACTGGGGCTTTAAAAATTCTTCATAAAAGACAAAACACAGCAAACGATACCAAATTATTTAGGATGATCCCCAAAGGCACTGTTTTGAAAGGATTTCTCCAACTTAGATTCAGTATAACTATAGTACTGTAAAGTAGTGCATGTTAGGGTAAAAAAAAATCCTAACCATATAGGCACTGATGGTGACTAACCAGGAAAGAGAACTTCAGAGGTCATGGTAGATATTGCAACAGCAACACTGATTCAGTTTGCAATGGCAATGGAAAAAAACAAATCATATCACGTGTATCAAGAAAGTGGTTGAAAATAAAAGAGTGGAATGCAAACCTATCCACATTTTCTAAGGAGCAAGCTCCACTGACTATAATGGGACTTACATCTGAGTAGACAGGCATAGGATTGGGCTCTAAATGTCCTTATGGATGTATGGAGCAGCCATATTTGGCATACTTTGAATAACTCTGGATCTGCTTTTCCCCCCATAAGGAGCCTGTAGACCTGAAAAGGTACCAAAGAGGCAACCAAAATGATTGGGGTGGAGACACTTTCCTTATGAGGAGAGGCCACATGGGAGAAAAAATGATACTGTTTTCAATTATTTTATTATTCCTATTATTTATGATGTTTTCTTTTAATTATTTTGTACTATGAAAGGTGTCTTGTTCCTGCCTCCGACTTTCCTGCTTCCTATTTTTTCTTAATGGGGAAAGGATAGACATTATTGATAGTAAATTATTTTTATTGCAATCAACATTTCACAGGGTGACCATATAGAATGGAGGACAGAGTGCCTGTATTTTAACCATTGCATAGAAGAGGGAAAAGAAGTAGAAATAAAAATAATTTGGCTTTTAAAGGTTAAGATTTTTAAGATGCTACTGCTTTTTGACTGCTTCTGCTGTGGAAATTTTATAATATATATTTTATTACAGCTTTTATGGTGTTTTAACTGTTTCTTTTGACATATTTTTAATTGAATCTAAGGCTACAATCCAGAGTAATTACGGGACCTTTTACACCGACGTAGTTACAGAGCCACCTATGGGAAACCTATGGGTAAAGCATAGAGCTATCCAGAGTAAGTGCCTCTTACGTCTTCCCCCATCTCTGGATTGTAGGGTAACCCCCAAATCCAGAGTAACTACGGGAGCAGGTAAGAGACTTTACGTGCACCCGTAGTTACTGCACCACCTAGTGAAAACCTATGGGAAATTCATAATGGAATCCAGAGTAAGTTGTTCTTACACCGGAGCAAGGATTCCCCGTAGTTACTCTGGATTTTGCCCTAAGTCTATTTTATCTTTGTGTGCTGCCTTGAGTTGTTCTTAGAGAAAGGTAGGGATATAATTAAAAAATAAATACAAATAACTGGATGATTAAAAGTGAGGGTGGGATAAGTGTGTAGATGAAGAGACGCCAGAAGTGGACAACTGTGTGAGTGAATGGATGGGTGTTGATTAATTTTTTATTTTCTTTGTAATTTTTCATTTAATTTTTCATTTTCTTTGTAAACTGCTTTGTGAACTTTTCAGTTGAAAAGCAGTATATAAATACTGTAGATAGATGGAGGGAGGGATAGCTATACAGTGGATGAATAGGAAGAGGAAAGGAAGAGTAAACTGTGGATGAACAATTTAGAAATAATAGTGGGTGAACAACAATAGTAGGTGAATAGTGAAGAGGAGAAAGAGAAATGGATTGAATAGATTGATAGCTAGACTGATAACAAATGGATGCAGAGGCAGAAGCGTCCTTGCCCTTTAGCATCAGGGTGTCTGGGGCGCTCTAAGTGATCTCCCATACCTCTTTCATATTTTAGCTGGAACCCGCCACGTGTCATGACCTTCCAGCTATAGGTCAGGGTCACATTGCCCCCCTTGATTTGGATGGCCTCGGGACTCTTGTTGCCACAGATTTTCCTAGGAAGCTGAGATGGTGAGTGAATCATCAGCATTTCAGAGCCACAGGTGAGATAGAAGCGCTGGAACCTGCGGAAGAGAAAGAGGTGCGCATGTGTCAGATTCTCTGTGTTAGGTTCTTCCAGGAATCCTAAAAAATGCATTCATGTTCAGAGGAACAACCCCACAGTTGTATCCATGAAGGACACAGTTCAAACATTCTCCATGCAAATAATGATCAGCAGGAAAAAAGAGTCAGTGTGTGAACCAGTCCAAACAGGAGGAAAGGAGGAGGGGAGACCAGTCTAGACAGGAGATACTGAGGCTTAACCCTCTTTGGTTGGTACTAGGTTTGAAATAGTACCAGGTTGCCTTGAAGGGGTAGGAATGGGTAGGGTATGTGTCCATGCGCATTCTCACTTGATGGAGATGATGTCCTCCGGGCCTCCCAGAATAACCCAGCTACAGCTGCTATACACCATCCCATGGGAAGAAGGGCTATGGATTTGACCTTGTGGTTCCTTCCGGACATCAGGATAGCCTGGACAGACAGCTGTCAGGAGGAAGATAAAAGATCAGGTGAAAAAGAGCTCCTTCCAACTCCTGATTTCTCCTTCTTCAGTTCCTCCTGAAATTCTATATGCTCCCTTAACAATATATCTCAAGGCTTTCTCTATAGTATACCAAGAAGAACCCGAATTCCATCATTGCTCAGGGGTCTCCAAACTCCAGCCCTGGAGGCAGATGCGGCCCTTGGCAAGCCTCAGGATCCCTCCAGCCAGCCTCTGGGCAAACCCTGTAATCCACTCCAATACATTGTTATATATAAATTTATGTAAATGTATTCAAATTTGAAATGTAAATTAGTTTTTTACATTTAGTTTTAAATTATTTTTTGCCCCTGATGCAGTGTCAGAGAGATGATGTGGCCTTCCTACCAAAAAGTTTGGAGATCCCTGCTCTAGGTCAAGGATCTCCAAGCATTTTAGCCAGAGAGCCACATCAAATACCTGGCTTAGTATCGAAGGTCAGAAAATATTTGAATTTTATATTTAAATTTAAATACATTAGAGATGAAACTTAGATTAATGAACTGGATAATGATTTTATTCATTTGGAGTTTGGAGACCCCTGCTGTGGATTATCTCCTATCGACCACTCCTCCACCTGAAATATTTTATTTATTTGTCTTAAGGGGTTTATTTTCCCCATCTTTCCCATGCCATAACAAATGCCCATGGTGTCTTACAAAGCTGTAGTGCGCCCTCTCCTTCTAGTTCCATCCTCACAACAACCCTGTGAGGTAGGTGAGGCTGAAAGTGAGTGACTGGCACAAGGCCACCCAGGAAGCTTCAGGGCCAAGGAGGGATCTGAACCTGGATCTTCCAGATCTCAGCCAAACCACAACACTATCCTGGCTTTCTGATAAACAGTATATAATGTTCTACGCGCCTTTGAATGTGAGATATAAAAGCTATTAAACATCTTCCCACTTTGCTGTATTTTCACCCGCATTTTTCTACTCACCGGGGTAGGAGTTACTTTCAGTAGGCTGAACGACACCTAGGAAATAAAAATAAAAACAGAATTAAAACAACAGAGTTCCTTGGTATGTATGTGTGTGTATATATATATATATATATATCCATACATATATACATGTATGTATATATGTATGTGTATATATGTATATGTGTATAAATGTATATGTCTATATATGTATATGTCTATATATGTATATGTGTATATATGTATACACACACACGTACCTGCATTGATTATTTTTATTTTTTTTATTTTATTTATTCTCCCACTGTGGAAGAAAGGCAAGAAATAAAATAAATAAAATAAAAATAAAAGAAATGGCTGACTCCTGTTTTATAAAATAAAATAGCATAAATACAATACGACTAAAAGACACATAAAACTGAACAATAAAACATTTTAAAATAATGAAAAACAGTTTTAAAATCTTCCTTATAAGAAGTGTTTGGCTTTTAAAAGGTCCACTATGCATGATCAAAAAAGGACATTAAGGCTGCAATCCAGAGCAAATTCAGCCTGCTCTGACCTAACTGCACTCTCCTAACTATTCTGTATCCAGAGCAGAAAGTTATGCTGAATCCAGAGAGTCAGGAAGCCTGGGCTGCCCTAACTGCTCCAGAGCATGCTAAGTAATTGACACAAGGGGAAGACTTGCTCCTGAGGAGACACCCCTCAGATCACACTGAACAAGGAACAGCTGTGGTGCCTACAGTGGTGACATGACTCTGCACATCACCTGGTGCGGAAGTCTGTGCGTCATCCCTGGGATGCGCGCCCCCCCCCACCTGGGCTGCACAGTCACCAAAGTTGGCGCCTGCGCAGTTGTTTCTGAAGCCAACTGGCTTCAGAAAGAGTACTGCGCAGGCACCATCTCTGACACCTGCGCAGTACTTTTCTGAAGCCTTTTGGCTTCGGGGGAGACTGTGCAGGCGTCAAAGTTGGTGCCTGTGCAGTACTCTTTCTGAAGCCATTCAGCTGCCGCTCCACCTCCTGAGTGAGGCCGAATGGCTGTGTAGAGGCGCAGACTTTCTCTGCTCTAAGGAAGTCTCCTCTGAAGCTGTTCAGCATGCTCAGTGTGTTTCTGCGCAGTGCACCTCAGATGGCCGTTCAGGCCAGCTCCTCAGACAAGTGGCAGCTTCTGGCTGCTGCTCCGTCTTGGAGCAGGCCTGAATGGGTGTGCTGACGCCCGGGGCCTGCCAAAGGACAGTCAAACTCCTCCGGCACATCACCCCATACGGAGCGCATCCCCAATGCAGCCCACACAGCCGCACCAGTCTGGTGACGCCACTGGGTGCCTGCCTTATAAGGAGTCCCTGATGAGATGCCAGTACATTCTCCAGTGAATAAAGGGGCTTCTTGGAGTGGCCTGCTGTATCCTGAGGTTTGTGGGCAGCCGTAGTTTGTTCCATATCCTGAGGTTGAGAGGCAGGGGTTGCAGCTAGGATGGCCAAGATTTTTGGTCAGCACTGCCATTCTTACTCGGGCCTTATCATGGACCCCTATGGGTCTACTCATTACTATACCTGCTCCTGAGGTGGTATAACTCTGAGGGCTGGAAGAGGGCATTTCTGCCTTGGAAACAGGCTCTGGATGCAGAGTAACTGCTCTGCCCTAGGCAATGCTAAACATGCCCTCAACTTGCCTCTCCTGAGCTGCTTAGGCTGCCCCAGTTAGGGCAGAGCAGGTCCACCGCTCTTAGGGCACCCTATCTTGCCTTGCTCTGCCCTAAGCCTCCTTCAGAGTAACTGGGCTGGAGCATCTTGCAGTTGCTCCAACCTAGTGTTAGATAGGGCAACCAAAGGGCTCTTATGTGGACAGATTAGTTGCTCTGGATTGGGCTGCATGAGGAGGATGGCTTACAAACAGTAGGACCAACAGATATAAGGATCTTTGGCATTTCTATGCAGAGAATTTCTATACATGTTCAGCCAACATGCTGAAGTTTATGAACTGAGTGGTCCATCCCTATCAGTAGCTCCAAGTAGTATTATATGAAAAAATAAGAACAATACAGAGTCCACTATAGGGAGCCACAATAAATAATTCATTTAGAGATTTGATGGTCTTACACCCGCTCCAAATTCAGAAGAAAAAGGCTGCAGTCCTATGCATGCTTTCATGGGAGACAGTCCCACTGAACTCAGTGGCACAGGGCACAATCCAGAGTAACTACAGGGAGTCCTTGCTCCAACGAAAGAACAATTTACTCTGGATTGTAATATGAATTTCCCAAAGGTTTTCACTAGGTGGTGCCATAACTACGTCAACAAAAATGCTCTTACGTGCTCCCAGTTACTTGGATTGTAGGGTTACTTCTGAGTAAGTAAATATAGGTTTAGGCTCGAAGGTTTGCTAATGAATTTTGGTTCAGCAGTGCCAAGCTGGAGTTCTCCTTTGATGTCTGTGATGTTGATGTGGAGTGACGGGGAGGGTGCAATGGCTGTGGGCACCGCCACAGGGCACTGCTAGAACAGCTGTGGGGAGAGGCAGAGGATCTGAGAGGTCGAGAACCCAAGGGTTCTTGAGTGGCAAGGGATGAAAAGATCTGATCATACAAAATTGCATCTGACTCTTTTGCTCTCCAAAATTAGACACCGTCACTTTGGGGCAAACCCAAGTGGGTTTGGACCCATGATGTGGAATCAGCAGAAAAACGTATCCCCAAATCCAGAGTAACTACGGGAGCAGGTAAGAGACTTTGAGCACAATCCTAACCATGTCTACTCAAAAGTAAGCCCCATTATGTTCAATGAGTCTTACTTCCAGGATAGTGTCTTTAGGATTGCAGCCTTTATGTGCACCTGTAGTTACTGCACCACCTAGTGAAAACCTATGGGAAATTCATATTGGAATCCAGAGTAAGTTGTTCTTACACCAGAGCAAGGACTCCCCATAGTTATTCTGGATTGTACCCTAAGCCTATTTTTAAAAACACATCTGGATAAGGCCATCTAGTCCAGCTTCCAATATATCACAACAGCCTCCTAAGGAACCCCAAGAGTCTGGCTTCCTGATATTCTCCTTCTTTGCATCATCTGGCAATCTAAGGTGGCCTACTTTTTTTTTGCATTGCATATACTGTACCCATCATGGCTTGTAACCCCTGATGGACTTTTCCTCCAGAAATGTATATTAAATAAACAAATTTAATAATAAAAAATTAATAAATATTTATTCAAATCTAGCGCCCATCTTTTTCAGCCACATTTAGTCTCCAAATTTGGGGTGCGCATATTATATTTCAGTAAATACAGAATTTTGATTATAAGTCAATATTTATTTTAACAGTTTACTATATTGTAACAAAAATGCAACATAAAACCCATTGTACAAAGCAGTGCAATTTGGTAAAAGTGGTGCAATTTGGTGGATTGTCATATTATGGATTGTCATATTATTAGGATTCCCATATAACTCGTTGTATGCAGTAAAATTAAATTTTGCACCTGCTTTGCAATTGCACATTACAATCACCAGTAAACATTTTTTTATCTCAACCCTTTTAATATTGGGGTATGCAATAGATTCAACCGTGTATTAGATTCAAGTAAATATGGGTAAATTTAAGATCAATAAATAAATATAAAGATTTAATAAAAATTTAAATTTAAATTTAAATCAATAAAATTTAAATTTAAAGATCAATAAACAATTTTAAAGGCATCTTGTCCAAATGTCATTGCCACATCCTGTGGCAAGGAGTTCCACAGGTTTACTACCCACTGCATAAAGATATACTTATTTACTCAAATCTAATGCACCATCAAATCTAATGCGCACCCTATATTTATAATCAAAATTCCACATTTACTCAAATCTAATTAACCATCAAATCTAATTTTGGAGACTAAATATGGCTGGGAAAGGTGAGTGTTATATTTGAGTAAATACAGTATTTTGTTCCTGTCAACGGATGTGTCTTTCTTCTTACCCCAGAGGAGTCCCAAGATCAGGGTCCTGGAGGGTGGCAGCATCTTGTGTGTGCGCCTGGATCCTGGCAGCAGAAGCCTGGGGTGAGGGTACCTGGGGGGTTCTCCCCACCCTGTGCCCAGTTCCTTGGGTGGAAGGTGACCTTTGCTTGATCTCTCCAAAGGATGGTCAACGTTGGGTGGTCCTTGGTTCCTCCGATCTTCAGTACCTAGGATGGTACCCACCTGGTCAACTGCCCTCAACCAATGCCAGTGCCAGCTTCTTCCTCCTGCCTGATCCTCCCTAGATCTCTCTCTGCTGTCTCCACCACCCTATAGATCTCCCCTCCAGCCCTTTAGGACTCCCTGCCGCCCATCATCAGGGCTGGCTGATGCCCCCAGCACCCTCTGCAGCCCCACCGCCCCTAGGAAGGGCTGCTGATGGCAACTGTATCTCAGCCTCCCAGCTTGGAAACTTTGTTTTCTTCTCTCACTTCCTGCCTTTGCAACTTTCTCAGCCGGGGAGCATCACGTGTACAGCCCTCTTCCTTCCTTCCTCCCCTTCCTCATTCCTCCCTTCACACGCCCAGCATTAACCACTTGCAGCCTGGTGTGTTCCAAACCCTTTGCAAAGGGAGGGATGCAGAGGATCAAAAGGGATGCATGCTTTTCCAACCCCCACTTGCAGATCCACCCACCCCACATGCATTTCCATCCCCCATGAATTTCCAACCCCCCCTTGCAGATCCACCCACACCTCCCTGCAATTCCAACCCCCCCTTGTAGATCCACGACCCATCCCACATGCTTTTCCATACCCCCCATGCATTTCCAAGCCCCCTTGCAGATCCACCCACCCCACATGCATTTCTATCCCCCATGCATTTCCAACCCCCTTGTAGACCTACCCACCCACCCCACATGCATTTCCAAGCCCCCTTGCAGATCTACCCACCCCACATGCATTTCCAACTCTCCTTGTAGACCCACCCACCCCACATGCATTTCCATGCTCTCCATGCATTTCCAAGCCCCCTTGAAGATCCACCCACCCCACATGCATTTCTATCCCCCCTGCATTTCCAACCCCCTTGTAGACCCACCCACCCCACATGCATTTCCATACCTTCATGCATTTCCAAGCCCCCTTGCAGATCCACCCACCCCACATGCATGTCCATGCCCCCTTGCAGATCCACCCACCCCACATGCATGTCCAAGCCCTTTTGCAGATCCACCCCATGCATTTCCATGCCTTCTTGCAGAGCCACCCACCCTATGCATTTCTATACCCTCATCTATTTCTAGCCTCCCTTGCAGATCAACCCACCCCCATGCATTTCCAACCCCCCTTGTAGATCCACCCCACATGCATTTCCAACTTCCCATGCATTTCCAACCCCCCATGCATTTTCATCCCCCCCCATGCATTTGCAGATCTCAGATCAGGAAACTCTACTAAAACTGTGCCTCGACATCCCCAAATACCTTGCCCCCCCCCCCAGGATCAGGGGCTGGAGAGGGAGAGATCCCCCAATTTATTACCCTGCTTACCCTATCTCCATCCCACCCCCTAATTCCCCTGCCAAATTGTCTTTATGTAAACTGGTGGCGTAGCTAGAGGGGGGGTGGAGAAGTCAGTTTTGGAGGGAGCTTCACCCCTTTGGAGTCATTCCAAGCAGAAAAATCTTCCCCCTCCTGGAATGGAAATGGTGAGACTCCCTGCAAAACTGAATGTTACGACCTCCCTCTAGCTATGCCACTGGTGGAACTGTCCCTTTAAGATGGGATCCCCTCCCCCAGGCTGGCTGGATTCACCATTGGGAGGAATGGGAAAAACCTATGGAAAAACCAGTGCATTAATAGGACTCAGACCAGTAAACTCCACTTAGCTGGGATTGATTGATACTGGTTTTCACATGCAAACTAAATCAGCATCTTTCACAGTGGCTGCAATCCTAAGGACACTTTCCTGGGAAGAACACCCATTGAACAAAATGGGGCTTACTTTTGAGTAGACATGGTTAGGATTGTGCCCATTGCCTCTTCTCCAAACCTTTGGCCCCAAGGATGGGGGGCTGGAGGGGATTGATCCCCCCTTATGATCCTGATATCTCCCATTCCACTCTGTGTGACCAAATGCAATAACCAAAAAAGAGGACAAGATGTAGGACACCCAAGAAAAATGTAGGACATGACAAAATAAAAACTAAAAACCCCATGGCTGCAATCCTAACTACACTTTCCTGGGAGTAAGACCCATTGAACAAAATAGGGCTTACTAGTGAGTAGACATGGTTAGGATTGTGGTCTAAGGCTGCAATCCTAACTACACTTTTCCTGGGAGTGATACTATTGAACTCAGTGGGACTTACTTTTGAGTAGACATGCTTTGTATTGCACTGTATATGACTTATTATTCAATATAAAGCTCACTTATTATTTAAATTTAAAAAAATAAAAAGCATCTGAACTTTAAATATTATTAAATTTAAATGAAAATATTTATTTAAAATTTAAATAAAAATATTTATTTAAAATTAATAAAACAGTTTATTCATTCCTAGAAAGCTCTATGCTGCCTGCTTACAAGGAAAAGGAGGACATTGAAGTTTTTTTTCCAGAATACAAGACAAAAAAGGGGGACATGCCTTAGGAAAAGACCACATCTGGTCACCCTGATTCCTCCACTTGCACCCCAATTCCCCTGCAAATCTAGTAATGGAGACCTGTCCCTTTAAGAAGGGGAGCTGGGTGACCCCCCCAGGCTGGCAGGATCCTGGGCTCCACCACTGGCCAGCCCTTGGCCGCCACCTACTGGCTCCAGCACAATTTTGCAAGCCAAGACATGAAACCCACTATCACAGCCCCAAATTGTGGATTGGAAAATTGCTTGCTCAGGCAGAGTCTGGGGTTGCATTCCTGTCCATCCCTGGAGAGGAATCAGTCCCCTCTTTCCATGGCCTGGGTTAACCCTGTGATGCCCTCCCAGATCCTCCTTTTATTTGCAACACTTAAATTTATTTGTATTATTAGTAATAATTTATTAATAATAATTAAATTTAGTAATCACTTACAGCCTCTTCTTAGAGCCACAAAAACAAGTTGATTCTCTTGTTTCTCTAAGAAATTCTGACACATGGGGAATTAAGAAAAAAAATTGGATGGAAATTAAATTACGCATATATCCCAGTATTAATTATCCCTGGATGCAGAGAACACACTTCTGAATTCAAGAAAGGGTAGCTAGAAGGGGTGCAAAGTACTTAATTTCCAGGTGTCTGAATCAGGGAGACCATATAGTTTTGCCATAAGTCTCTTCCACAAAATAGGGACAGGACCCTCTGGCCCATTTGCCAGTATGTGAGCACAATCCCCCCAAATTGGGATTGTCCCTGTTTTGGGGGGCATATGGCAACCCTATGACCGTATGTCATAATCTCAAAAGAGGACAAGTACCCTCCCCAAAATATACGACACCCAAGAAAAATGTAGGACATGACAAAATAAAAGCTAAAAACACTTTTTGTTTTCATGCAGTTAATTGAAATGCTATTTTACTTATTACTTTTAAAAATATTACCTATAATTTATTTAATTTATAGGTAATTTATAATTTATAGCTAATTTATAGGTAATTTATAATTTATAGGTAATTTATTATCAATTTTTGTTTATTTATTAATTACAAGAAGGGTACATGCTTCCCACTCATAAGGAAAAGGAGGATGTTGATGTTTTTCCAGGATACAAGGCTAAAATCTAGGACATGTCCTGGAAAAAAGAGGACACATGGTTACTCTTGTCTGACTGCAGGTGGTCCCTTCCCTTCAGAGCCAGGCATTCCACCTCTGTTTGCTTCCACCACCTAGGACAACAGCTTTCAGCTGGTGTGCAAACTGGTTTAAACTGGTGTGCCACTGCTGATGCTGTGGAAGTTTGGGGAAAGCATCATTTCTTAATAGGGCCGATGGGGATGTGAGCCTCCCTTCAGCAGCATGATGTGCCTTGTCAATGGTCCAAAAAGTGATGGTGATTTTAGCACCTTGTCAGTGTGCCGTGAGTTGGCAAAGGCTGAAAATCACAGACGTAGAAAGTCTCTAAGAGGAAGGTTGAGATGCCATTTGCTTGACACATTTGGGCACCTGCAAAACATAGTGCGTTGCTGCACCACTGTGGTCAGCATATATACCAACGTATTTGTGAGCAGTATGAACTCACATTTAAAAGTCTTGGAAGACTATGGTATCGTGCTCGGCGCTGCATACGCTGCATGCAAAGCACGAAAGCCTGGGTTGGATTGTTATGGAGGATAGGCTGTTCCCCAAGCAGCAGATCCCCCCTCTCCATGCCACTGAATTAGTCCAGTGGAAAGGCAGAGTCAATACAATTGGATCCAGCTGGTGTTGCAGAGCTGGGCTAAGGACAAGAGCTCACCCTGTCTTGTGGGGCCGACCCAGGTCTCGAACCCTGGCCTGTAGGTTAACAGGCACAGTGTCTTAGCCACTTGCACCACCCACAGCCCAATGAACTCACATTAGATCTGACCCAATGGACATGGTGACTTGCGCTGTAGGCACAAGATAATAGGAACATAAGAGCCTCCAGTGGATCAGGCCAAAGGCCCATCTAGTCCAGCTTCATGTATCTCACAGCAGCCCACCAGATGCTTCAGGGAGCACATTTGACACCTGCATCCAGGTGCCCTTACCCTGCATCTGGCATTTGGAGGTTGTCCACATCCACTCACCCCTCATGGCTTGTTACCCGTGATGGTCCTTTAAAGTGAATGGCCAGTCTCCAGCGTCCACCAGTCTCCATCCTGTTCAGGGTGTACTACCTCACTGCAATGGCATGTGGAAAACTAAGACAGGCTCTCACCAAGTCAATATGCAGTCACACCACTGGAGTTGACACCAGTGGTTAGGAATGCAGGCACCTGGGTTCTCTCTCTTGTTTGCGGATCCTAAGGGTTTGAAAGGGGATCTTCTAAATAATGTCCTAAGTTGTGCATGAGAAGGGATTGTTAAATATTAATTTTTATTTCTTTGGCTTATCACTTCTAGATAAGAAGAGCCTCCACTGGATCAGGCCAAAGGCCCATCTAGTCCAGCTTCTTGTATCACACAGCGGCCCTCCAGATGCTTCAAGAGCACATGATACCAGGTGCCCCCACTGCTTCTGGCATTTGGAGATGTCCTCCCTTACATCTAGTGATGGGCTGCAGCAGGTTTGCACATACTATGTTGAACTGGTTGTTAACAAGAGATAGGACATATAGTTTAAAAATAGCCATTTAAAAGTGGCTGCCAGATGGAACCGGTTGTTAATTTCTTTGATTCCCATCACTGCCTCCAGCTATGTTTATGTGCGCACACACATACACACTCACAAAACACCCCTCATGGCTTGTAACCTGTGATGGTCCTTTCCTCTAGCAATTTGTCCAATCCCTTCTTAAAAGCTTTGCGGCTAGATGCCATCACCACATCCTTTGGCAGGGAGTTCCACAGATGATGGCTTGATTATGATAATGATGATGATGATGATGGCTGTATAGCACAGAGAGAGATTTTCGATATATTGACAGTATTCCAAAATTAGCTCCTGAGTGGCTTGAATTTTCACATAACTTGGTGTAGGAAACAGTGAGAGCACATGCATGGAGAGAGAGAGAGAGAGAGAGAGAGAGAGAGAGAGAGAGAGAGAGAGAGAGTCCTATGGGAAGAAGGCTGCAACACACAGAGCTTAAGAGGGATCTTAAACACCAGGACTGGGATGTGGAAATACCTCAGTATTTATATACCACTTTTCAACCAAAAAGTTCATAAAGCGGATTACAAGAAAATGAAAAAAATTAATAGCTAATTAATAGCTAATAGGACCCTGTCCATATAGGACTCACAATCTAAAATGCAAAAGAACTTGGACAGACATTGCTCTGTGGGGTGAGAAGGGCCAGTTACCCTTTCTTGCTAAATAAAAGAGGAACACCCACTTGAATCCTAACCATGTCTACTCAAATGTAAGCCCCACTGTGTTCAATGAATCACACTCCCCAAAAAGTGTCTTTAGGATTGCAGCCATAATCTGTATACATTTGGGTTAGATCAGTGATTTCCAAACTTTTTCATCTCATGGCACACTGTCAAAGCATTACAATGGTAAAGGCATACCATCACATTTTTTTAACCATTGACAAGGCACACCATGCTGCTGGTAGGGGGCTCAAATCCTCCAACTGCTCTTCCCCCAAATGCTTATCACTTATAGATAAGAAGATGGCCACTTATAGATGGCACACCTGCAGACTATCCATGGCACACCTGTGTGCCACAGCACGGTGGTTGAAAATCACTGGCGTAGGTTGCAATTCTAAATACACTTTGCTGGAAATACGACCCATTGAACACAACGGGACTTATTTTTGAGTAGACATGGTTAGGACTGTGCTCTTAGAGTCATTTAAAGTCATGCTTGAGCCTAAGGCTGCAATCCTAAAGACACTTTCCTGGGAGTAAGACTCATTTAACACAATAGGGCTGGCTTTTGAGTAGACATGGTTAGGATTGTGCTCCCAGCCTTGTTGCCCTTAGATATTAACTAACGATGCACTATGGAGTTAGTTATCCCATTTGCCCACCCCAAACACACATCATCCTTTGAAGAACAAGCCACATCATCCTTTGAAGAACAAGCCACATCCTTTGAAGAACAAGCCACATCAACTCACATCAAACAAGCAACTCCTTAACATTCCTGAACTATTATTTGGTGCACCCAAAGGGTTTAAAAGCCTGCCTGATTTCCCTCTTTTAATGCATGTTTATGGCAATTCTATGGATTATCCTAATGGGTGCAATAATCTGATTTTATAATCTAATTCTATGGATTATTTATTCTGGTTGCATTAATCTGCAGCAATTCTTGGTATATGGTGCAAGGAATCATCTTCCTTTTCTTTCTCCCCCTTCTTTTCTTTTTCCATTCTTTGAAACTTGGATCCCTCGCTGTTGGCCTCCAGACGTGGTTCCTGGCGCTGACTTTTTGCTGATCCCAGATATTTTGGTAATGTTTCCCACTTCCTCATGCCTTATTTTCTTTCCTTTGCTTGCAGTGACTGGGATGGAGAACTCCTGGTTCTCTGTGTAGGGGGATCATAGGGATAATACATATGACCCAACACATTGATTCCACTTGGAAAAAGAAATTGTGTGAATTCCTGGGGTCTAGCAACTGATTTGGGTGTGATGTGGGTGTGTATGTATTGTGAAGGAGGCTGGATTCCAGAGCTCTTAGGTTTTCTAATGGGAGAAACTGGGAAGCAGGACTCCTGGGTTCTGTCCACTTGCCCTAAATTTGAGGTTTAAAGAAAGTTGGGGGAGAAGACACTCCCCGCAAGATCTCTGATTTCTAAGTATTTGGCTAAAGCCTGGCCTAAGAGGGTGGGCTCAGCTCTTTTGACTCAGCAGAAAGGGGTACTGCTGAGTCAACTGGTGGATCCAGTGTCCCCAACCAGCAGGAGGCCAGACTAAAATCAGAAAGGGGATGTAGTGGGGAGGGGGAAAAACAGATGGGAAAATCTGCTGAGGGCAGGAGAGGGGGTGGGAGAGAAAGGGTAGCCCACATCCTTCCCAAAATCAACATCCTCCACTTCTCTGGCTTCTGTCCCTACTCCTTCGGCTTCCTTTATTACAAGCCCTTGATTCGACCTTTGATGGCTGTGGGTTTGCAAACTCTCTTCCCAGGAAATGCACATGGGAGCTTCTTGGTACAACAAGATTTTCAGTCTTTTCATCACATGAAGGATTGCCATAATTCTCTTCCACAAAATACGGACAGGACCCTCTGACCCATTTGCCAGTATGTGAACACAGTCCTCGGGATTGTCCCAGTTTTTCAGGACATATGGCAACCCTAGCCATTGGGGTTGTTATATTTCAATATACAAGTTGCAAGATCTTTTGAGTGGAGTCACAGGCTGGAATAATGTCAATTTGGATTAAATCCTCTACAGTCGTATATTTTGTCAAACACTGGAGTATCTCCAGAATGACTCTGATGGAGAGCGTAACTCCATCACCAGTGCCAAGGCTAGCTCAAAGCCAACTGGAGCAATTGCTCCCAGTTGGGCCCCGTGCCTAAGGGGTCCCGCACTAGGGTAATCCAGCCATTTTAAATAAACACATCACATTTCAAAGAGCATCTGATGCCCCATTGAAATTTTTAATTTTAATTTTCTTTTTTAAAAGTATTTTTTATATTGGCTTTGAACCTGGGTCCCCTTTCCAGTTGGTCCCTGTAGCTCCTAAGGGCAGCCCTGACTGGTGCAGCAAAGTCTGTGCAAAAGCCAAAAAACGGGTGGGGAAGAGTGTGTGGGTGGGATGGAGAGAAATAGATTTACACTGAATTCTGTACCTCATCCAGGCATCAGCCACACCGTGCAAGCCTCAGCTCAAGGAGCACCACCCCAGGCATCAGACCCAAGCCTCACCCCACACAAAGTGGGAAGGGGAAACAAGAGCTGAAACAAGTCCAGAGTGGTCCAGCCCTCCCAGTGTCCACAGAAATCCAGATCATAAAATCAGGCTGAAGAACCTAGCAGGGCATCTCAACCTTGTTCTTTGTTGCTGATGGCCAGCTATTCCCTCTTGATCCCAGTTTGCTTCCAGTACAGCTTTTATATCCTTTTCGATGTCATTTTAGGAACAGTGTTTTTACCCCCTAATACTGGACACCGACTTCTCTGCCTGTCCTCATGCTCACCCCCCCCCCATCCCACCTAGAGGGTATTCACACAGTTCCCTTATCTGTTAACTCTTATACACAGGTATGTCTTCTTTTAAGTCTTTACCCAGTTTGTAATTAGTCTGTGGAACTCCTTGCCACAGGATGTGGTGGTGGTGTCTGCCTGAGATGCCTTTCAAAGGCGATTGGACAGACTTATGGAGGAAAAATCTTTAAGAGTCAGCATCCCAATATGACAATATAGTCCCAACTACAGTATTCCTTATCAAGCAAAGGAAGTTCTTCTTTCCCATTGTTTTGAAGCTCATGTCACTGTGTTCTGTTGTGTTCCAAATTCCCATCCAATCAACCAATCAATGGTATTTATATGCCGTTTTTCAAAGAGGAAGCAGAGCCGCTTATCAGTGGGTCCCAACCCACAGATTGGGAACTGTTGCCCTAGCATTATAACCCCTACTGATATGAATGCTCAGAGGTGCTGGTTTTGGAGGCTGGCTGTTTCTGGATGCCAGATGCAAGGAAGGGCACCAGGATGCAGGTTTTTGTGGTCCTGTGTGCTATGGAGGCATCTGGTGGGTCACTATGAAATACAGGAATCTCTGCTAGATGGGCTTTGGGCCTGATCCGGCAGGACTCTTCTTACTCTACTTCCTTGGCTAATTGCCAACACTTAAGGCATTGATTTTCTTCTTCTACAGTGATTTTCAACCAGTGTTCTGTGACACACTGGTGTGCCACGGATAGTCCTCAGGTGTGCCACAGGAATTTGGGGACTGACATTCAAAAGGAAAACTGGGGGATTTGAATAGTCTGGTGTGCCTTGTCAATGGTAAAAACAATTGATGGTGTGCGTTGACCATTTCAGTGCCTTGTGAAGTGTGCCGTGAGTTAGGAAAAGGTTGAAAACCACTGATTGACTGTGCCACAACACACTGGAGTGCCACACACGCATGTCCCACAGGACAAGCACCTGCTAAATGAGGGCAGGTCCTAGAAAAGAGGACTAAAAGAGGACATGTCCTGGAAAAAAGGCTAAAAGAGGACATGGAAAAAGAGGATTAAGAGAATTAAAAAAGGACATGGACAAAGAGGACATGTCTTAGAAAAAGAGGACTGAAAGAGGACATGGAAAAAGGATTAAGAGGACATGGAAAAGAGGACAAGGATTAAGGACGTAGAAAAAGGATTAAGAGGATAAAAAGAGGACATGGAAAAAGAGGACTAAAAGAAGACTAAAAGAGGACATGTCCTGGGAAAAAGGATAAAAGAGGACATGGAAAAAGAGGATTAAAAGAGGACTAAAAGAGGACATGTCTGAAAGAGGACATGGAAAAAGGATTAAGAGGACTAAAAGAGGACATGTCCAGGAAAAAGAGACTAAAAGAGGACATGGAAAAAGAGGATTAAAAGAGGACATGGACAAAGAGGACTAAAAGAGGACTTGACCTAGAAAAAGAGGAGTAAAAGAGGACATGTCTTGGAAAAAGGCTAAAAGAGGACATACAAAAAGAGGACAAGGGAAAAGAGGACTAAAAGAGGACATGTCCTAGAAAAAGAGACTAAAGAGGACTAAAAGAGGAGGTGTCCAGGAAAAAGAGACTAAAAGAGGACATGGAAAAAGAGGATTAAAAGAGGACATGGACAAAGAGGACATGTCTTGGAAAAAGGCTAAAAGAGGACATAGAAAAAGAGGACAAGGGAAAAGAGGACTAAAAGAGGACATGTCCTAGAAAAAGAGACTAAAAGAGGACATGGAAAAAGAGGATTAAAAGAGGACATGGACAAAGAGGACTAAAAGAGGACTTGACCTAGAAAAAGAGGACTGAAAGAGGATATGGAAAAAGAGGCTAAAGAGGACTAAAAGAGGAGGTGTCCAGGAAAAAGAGACTAAAGAGGACATGGGAAAAGAGGACTGAAAGAGGAGGTGTCCTGGAAAGGAGGCGTGGAGGTGGTGGTGCCCGGGGCCCGCAGGGAGGACCCTGCTGGTGCCACCCCTGGGGGAGAGCAGAGCCGGGTCCCTCCTTCGCCCGCGCAGCCTAATTGAAGCCAGAGCAGCATCAGCTGCAGCCTGGGCGGCAGGACCACGTCTCCACTCTGGCTGGGCAGGGCAGAAACCCGACACCGGCAGCGCACCCAGCCCAACCCCAGCCTCCTCCAGGGCAGCGCAGAGCAGAGCGAGCGGAGCAGGGCAGGAGCTTCAGAGAGAGAGAAAGAAAGAAAGAAAGAGGGAGGATGAGCCCCGCCTGGCCCCTCGCCCTGGTCCTGATCCCGGCCGCCCTCCTGCCCTCCGCAGCCTCCTTCAGCCCAGAGGTGAGTCTCCAGCCCTGACACTTCTGACTCCCCCAAAAGCTCAGAGCTGCGCCCCCTCTAGCTACGCCACCATCTGCCCTCCTGGGCACGCTCCCCTTCTCCCCCACCCCTTCTATGGGGTCTCCCTCCCTCCTCCTCTCCTGTCCCCACTTTTGCCCCCCAGCCCAGTCCTCCCCTCCTCCTCCTCCTCCCAGCTTAGCAGCCTGTTTCTTGTCTCCACTTGCCCAAAGCTGAGCTTGCACCATCCTCCCCTCCCTGCAGACTCAGCCCCCCTTCTTCACTTGGGCTTTCTTTTTCCTTTCTTTCCTGGTCTTCTAATTTGGACACCCCTCTGCCCAGTGGCATAGCTAGAGGGGGGTCTTGATTCCACCACTTGGAATGACTTTGATGGGGAAGGGTCCCTGGCACACTGCGGTGAGACTCAGGATTAAGGTGTACACCCAGGGTGCATATGCTCAGGATTAGGACCCAGGAGTGCATATGCCCAGGATCAGCACCCAGGTTTGCACACGCTCAGGATCAGGCCCCAGGAATGTACACACTCAGGATTAGGACGCAGGAATGTACATACTCAGGATCAGACCCAGGTTTGTACATGCTCAGGATCAAGACCCAGGAATATACATACTCAGGATCAGGACCCAGGTTTGCACATGCTGAGGATCAACTCAGGAATATACATACTCAGCATCAGGACCCAGGTTTGCACATGCTTAGGATCAAGACCCAAGAATATACATACTCAGGATCAGGACCAAAGTTTGCACATGTTCAGGACAGGGCCTCAGGAATGTATATGCTTTGGATATGTATATATCCAAAGGAGAGGGGCACCTTGAACACTTCACTGAGGTTCAGGATCGGGTTGCTGGGGATGTATGTGCTCAGGATTGGACTCCAGGAACATACATATTCAAAATCCGGACCCAGGAGTGCACATGCTCAGGATCGTACCCCAGGAGCATATACCTCTATTTTGCTCTCCCTGTCTGGAATGGCTCCAAAGGAGAGGGGCCCCTTGAACATTGCAGAGAGGCTCAGGATCGGGTCTTTGGGGGTTGTATGTGCTCAGGATTGTATGTGCTCCAGGAATGTACATGTTCAGGATCCAGGAAGGTACATGCTCAGGATCAGGACCCAGGAGTGTACACCTCGATTTGCTCCCCGTCTGGAATGACTCCAAAGAGAGGGGCCCTTGCAAGGAGGCTCCCTGCAAAACGTAGTGCTTTGCACCCCCTCTAGCTATGCTGCTGCCTCTGTCCCTCCAGGGGCCTGGGATGCTTTGCTCCTGGTCCTTCTCCCCTACAGCCCCATTTCTTCCCATGTACTCTGGTTCCTGTGGACGTGTCTTCTGATTCCCAGCCCATCACTTTCCCCCCTTTGTATGCCTCGAAGACCCCCTTTTTGCAGGTCCAGCACGTTCTGACTCTCCCCTCCAGCCAAACCTTCCTCACCTTTGCTCTGATTCCTTTCTCCACATTCCTGGCCCATCTGTTCTTTGCATCTACTCCTCCCTGGCAATTTCTTTTACTATCCTTTGTTTTTCCCCCTCTCCCTTTTCTTGGATGTGTTCTGCAGCTGGATGAAGCCATGGGCTTTTTTGATGCCAAGACAGTTTCTGTTCCATTCCTTCTTTTGCCAAACTTCCCCATTCCCTCGCTCCGCTTATACACTCCTCTTTGGAACATTACTCCCTTTGGTTCCACTCATTTTTCCCACCTCCCCTTTTAATTTTAATGTCACCTCCTGCTTTCTCCCTAATCAGCAATCCTGTGGGGGGAGGACCCTAATCAAACTTGCCCTACTTCCTGTCTGGGTGCCTACTTTTTCTGTCTTGATTCCATTTCTTTTCTGGAGTCACCGGACAACGTCAGCTCTCCTAACATGGACATCCTTTTCTTTTCTTGACTTGTTCACAGGGTTGCCATAATTCTCTTCCACAACATCAGGACAGGACCCTCTGTCCCATTTGCCAGTATGTGAACACAGTTCCCCAAAATCAGGGCTGACCCTGTTTTTTGGGACATATGGCAACCCTACTTGTTCATAAACTTAATATGATTCTTCCAAGGTAGCCTCTCCTTTGTTCATCACGTAAGTAATGGTGGGTCATCATTCCTCTTCCTAGATCCTTCTCATTCCCTCCTTTTGTCCCCCCCCTCATTTCACTATCTTTGTTGGAAACCTTACTTCCTTTGTCCCCATACTACTCATTTGGACGTGCCTGCCTGCTTACCTATGGCTGGAAACAATAGCTTTTGAGCAAACTGTGTTGAAAGAGCCACTTAGGGTGCAATCCAGAGTAACTTGGGGTCCTTGCTCCGGTGTAAGAACAACTTACTCTGGATTGCAATATGAATTTCCCATTGGTTTTCATTAGGTGGTGCCATAACTACGGGTGCACATAATGTCTCTTACGTGCTCCCGTAGTTACTCTGGATTGTAGTGTTTGTCTCATCCTGGTACACTAATCCTCATTATGGTTCTACTCAAACAGTTCATGCAGGTTTTCACAAACCTGCCAAACCTGTTTGACCAGAAGTAGTGAGATCTTCAAGCGTTCTCAACTCTTGAAAACTGCTGTTGGTGCTCAGCTTACCTGTCCTGCCTCTCCATTTCTCCTCCTCTGCCTCTTTCTAGTCTCTCACTCAAACCCTTAGCTACCTCTCTGATTTATGTCTGTCCTTCCCCACTTGGCCATCTATATCCCTGTCTATTTCTGATCACCAGATCCAATTGCACAACAATTCCTTGAAAGACCAAAACAAACCTGCTCTCTCTTTCCCACTTTTTCTTGTTTCTGAGCAATAAGGGTGCCAGTTACGATCATAGCTTTTCTCTATCCAAGAGTCTCCGAACCCTGGCCCTGGAGCCAGATGCGACCCACGGCCTGCCCCGGTCAGTTAACCTAGTTAAACCACCAAACAGGAGCAGTGATGATATGGTAGGGGAATGGGGATCCTATTAAGTGCAGGCTCTGTTTTGTTGGTGCTTGCAGAAATCCTGGAAATTTGAGCCCATTTATTTATTTGTCTTTCAAGATTGAAGGATGCCAACGATGATTCATTAATCTATCTCTAATGAGTTTAAAATACTGTATTTACTCAGATTTATCGCTCACCCTTTTCAGCCAAATTTAGAGTAACTACGGGGAGTCCTTGCTCTGGTGTAAGAACAACTTACTCTGGATTCCAATGTGAATTTCCCATAGGTTTTCACTAGGTGGTGCAGTAACTACGGGTGCACATAAAGTCTTTTATGTGCTCCTGTAATTACAGTACTCTGGATTTGGGGGATAGTCTCCAAAATCAGGGAGCATATTAGACTTGATGGTTAATTAGAATTAAGTAACTGTATTTTGATTATAAGTATAGGGTGTGCGGGGGCTGTGGGTGGCGCAAGCGGCTAAGACACTGTGCCTGTTAACCAGCAGGCCAGGGTTCGAGACCTGGGTCGGCCCCACAAGACAGGGTGAGCTCCTGTCCTTAGCCCAGCTCTGCGACACCAGCTGGATCCAATCGTATTGGCTCTGCCTTTCCATTGGACTAATTCAGTGGCGTGGAGAGGGGTGGATTTGCTGCTTGGGTAACAGCCTATCCTCCATAACAATCCAGCCCAGGCTTTCGTGCTTCGCATGCAGCATATGCAGCGCAGAGCATGATACCATAGTCTTCCAAGACTGATGGAGGCCTCCTTTTATAGGGTGTGCATTAGATTCGATGGCGCATTAGATTTGATTAAATACAGGTATTTTATCTGTGCCAGATATTTGATGTGGCCCTTTGTCTGGAAACTTTGGAGAACGCTGCTTTAGATCTTGCCCAGTGGAAGAACTTTCACCATGGTAGAAACTGTGGCAGTTCATGCCAGGTTGGGAGTCATTTGGGGTTTTTTTTTGGTTTGGAGGGAGGATCTGAATCAATAGTCAAACGTCTTAGAGGGACAAAGAAATTGGTTGCATGATGCACTGCTGGAAGAAAGAAACGAATGGGAAAGAATTGCAAGGGATGCCCAAGGATGAGAGAAAGGTGGTGTAGACATCTGCTGCGGAGGAAAAGACGGAAAGTTGATTCCCTGCTTCGTCACCCAATTTCTATGAGAATTTTGGGAGGAAGGAGAAATGTGGGTTAAGAAAGAACAGGAGAGGAAGTTTGGGGAAGGGCCCTGGCAGGAAAAGGGCCGCTTTTCATGTGGGTGTTCCCAGCGAGTTGGAAAAGAAAGAAGGAAACAATTCCAGAATAGAAAAGTGCAAAGCCATGGAGAGAAGTGGCGGCACCCAGTCCTGAGATGGGGGTGGCGATGGTGGCGACCTTTGCCAGCCAAGGTCCCGGGAGAGAATGGCTCGAGTCATGGAGGGTTAAGCGGATGCCGGGAATGAGGATGTGGGAGCCAAGACAAAAGGGAGCCTTGTCTTTGCCCTCAGGGAAGGCGGCATTTGAAGGCCCCACGGTCCAGCAAAGGCACTCGAGGAAGGCTTTGGCCTGGGATGAAATGAGCCAGGCGGGCAGGATGGAGACTGTACCCAGGCCGCTGCTGCGTGGGCGCGGGATTGTTTGTGTCTCTTTCTCTTCCAAGGGATATTTTGGGACCTCCTGGATGGCCACTTTTGAATGGAATTGCTCAGAGCAAGAGGAGGGACCGGGAAGGAGAACGAGGGAGAAAGCGGGGGCCGGGAGACTTTTAAAAATACCTGGACCGTTGGTGAAATGGACCCAAAAAGGAAGGCAAGGAAATAATTGGGGACGCCCACGGCTGTCAAAATTTGCACGGAGTTTGACACAATGACGAGTGTTTGCTTTCAGGGTGGAATTTTGTTGTTTTGAAGCAAGGGCTTAGTGCACAGGGTTCCCAGATTGGTCATACCCCATATGGCGTTGATCGTACCCCATGATCTGAAAGCCCCCAACCTCTTGCCAAGGTCCCGAGAGAGAATGGCTCGCAGAACCAGCATTCACCCGCAGAACCAGAAACAGATTCATTAAGGAGAATGATGGGCAGCCCTGTTTGATTTATATATCTCTTGGCTTTCCCATGCCAAAGTTCACAAGATGGCTTATCTTTTATCCTCACAACAACCCTGTAAGGTAGGTGAGGCTGAGTGTGAGTGACTGATCCAAAGTCACCCAAGAAACTTCATGGCTAAACAGATCTTTCAGGTTTAAGTCCAACTCCTTAACCACTATACCATCTTGGCTCTCCATTTCTTTTGCAAATGGTTCTGATCACTGTGTGTTGCTTTACTCGGGTGTAAGAAAGACAGTCTTTCCTCTATAACAAGTAGTGGTTCTGCTTTTTAAAACTGTGGACTATAGCACACATGAATGCAATCCTAAGGACGCTTATCTGGGAGTAAGACCCATTGAACAGAATGGGGCTTACTTTTGAATAGATATGGTTAGGATTGTGCTCTTAGTTCAGGATCTCAAAAAGAATTCTGAAGTTTTGCCCTTGTGTATGTCCACATAATTTGGATATGTAAGCAATTTGGGAGTTGCAGTGCAATCCTAAGCATGTCTACTGAGAAATAAGTCCCATTGTGTTCAATAGTATTTACTCCCAGGAAAGTGTGGTTAGGATTGCAGCCTTGGACTTAGTCCTAGAAGATCTAGGATCAAATCTCCATTTAGCCATGAAGCTCCTGGGTGACTTTGGGCCAGACACACTCTTATCCTTACCTACCTTACAGGGTCGTTGTAAGGATGGGAGGGAAAGAACTATGTACACCATCCTGAGTTCCTTGGAGGAAGATTGATAAAACATGGGAAATAAAACAAAATTTGGTTAAAAAGTGGGTTTTAACTACACTTTTTAACTGATCGGTAACAATTTCACAGGCTGACGCATGTTTTGATGTCTTAAACGTTAGACTTATTCCTGTTGCGTTTTGGGTGCTGATTCCAAAAATAGCACCAAATGTAGCCCGTCTTGTCTGGTTTTGAAGATTTTCATATAGTTTTATTAGAGGATCAAGCAGCTTATCAAGCTTTCTCATAAGGAAGCTGTTTGAACCATTCACTAATAAGTCCAAAACTAGATGTGATCGGGCAAAACAGACACCAGTTTTGGAATCTGAACCTCAAATTCTTATGAAACCACCATAAATTTAATTTCCCCCCCCCCCAACCGGTGGTTTTACAGGCATGTATTATAGGTAGAACTTGGGATACTTTGGAGAGAGATGAGCGAGGTATTGCATCATGCCCAGAATGGAAAGCCAAAGGGAGATCAGGCCAAGTAGAGCTGTGTCAGTGGCCTTCAGCCATATAAACATGAGAAGAGCCCTGCTGGATCGGAGTCAAGATCCACCTAATCCAGCGTCCTGCTCCCAAAAGTGGTCAGCCAAATGCTTTCAGGAAAGCCACAAGCAAGGAGAGCAACAGCTACCCTCCGTGCCTGGCCTCCAGGAACGGCTCTTTGGTGACGTGCGGCTTCTGATCTCGGAGGCCACGTTTTGCTATGGTAGCGAGTAGACTGACCGATCCTTTTCCTCTGTGAATGTATCTCTTATTCTTTTAAAACCATCCAGGCCTGTGGCCGCCACCACATTAATTAATAGATGCATTATGTGTCCATCCATTGTGTTGTTCAATGGAAGTCCCTTTTCCTGCACAATCTGAGTCTGCCCTGCTCCCGACATGTCGATATAGGGACGACATGTCCCAGGGATGGTGCGATCCAGACTGAGCGGTGCTGCTGTGGGTTGGCCACCTCTGCGCTACACAAAATCGTCCCTCAGACAATCCGAATCCTTTCCATGCTTCTTGTGCATTGCCGTGAAACCTGGAAGTGCAGGACTTCAGTTTCATGTACTCCAGGGCAGCGCATTTTGGGTTTCACAGCAGTGAGCAAGGAGCCTGATGAGGATGAGGAGGAAAATGATCTGCTTCTCACTCGAGCAAAAGGAAAGCAAATCATTGTAACTTGAGTGGGCGATAGGTTGGAATGGTGGTAGGTTCAGGTTGAAAAGCACATGGAATCTGTACCCCCCTTTAACCCCTTTGCAGCCTTTGGGTGGCTGCATGAATGGGCTAGTAATGGGTGACTCTGAACTATGAGAGAGATTCCTCTCTGTATCTGTGCATACTCTCCTTGTGCATGTGCACTTCCATGTGCAGAGACACTCCATCACATCGTAGAATCATATGAGTTGGAAGGGATCTGCAAGGTCATCTAGTCCAACCCTCTGCTTCAAACCTCTGCTTGAAGATCTCCAGTGAAGAAGACGCCACCACTGTGGCATCCTGTTGGTGCTAATCTGACCTTACAGTGTTTAGCATGTCCTTGCAAAAGTGTTGATCAACAAGGGGTTAATTCTGCCCACTTTCACCTTCTTCTCCCCCACTTCCAATCCATTGCTGCTTGTTTCCTGGGTTTCTTTGCCTGCCAGCACATCCCCTTTGAATCACCTGATGTTACGTAAGGAGAGAGATATATGATGAGTGTCAATGCTGAACCACAATTCCTTCCAGCCCTTCCCTTTCTCCACCCCCACAGCCTCCTGGGCTCGATTCATGCTATGGCAGCCACAGCAATTCCTTGCCCCCACCCTCTGTCTGCAACACAAAAGGCTTAGGTGAAGTCTGTGGGCAAGGATGAATTGCAGAGCCCCAGACATTGAAGGGGGTAGATAGAAGGAGCCTTGGAGGAGCCTCCCCCACCATGCGCTCCCAGGTTTCCCAGGTCCGGAAATTGGTTGAGACAGCATGAATCACTGCATAGATCAAGGGAAGAGGGAAATTGAGACAGCCACCAGGTCTGGGTGCCTGGTAGGAGATGACGTGGGGACAAATGCCAGTGCTCCAGGATGAGATCCTGTTGGAACTCATTGATCTGAAAAGTGGGATTTGGTAGGAAATGGGTGGATGAAAAAGGTCTGGTGTGCCGGAGCAAAACATGCAGGAGGTGAGGGTGGAAATCAGTTAGATTTTTATCTCACCTTCCTTCTAGGAACTCATCCATGGGTGTCCATCCATGATTTTCCTGGATGAGAGTTTAAGCTGCAAGAGATTGATTGGCTCAGGTTTGGCCTGGAACCTCACACTCCATCACAACATAGAATCATATGACTTGGAAGGGTGCCACAAGGTCATCTAGTCCAACCCCCAGTGGAGATTTGAACCTGCACCACCCTGTTGGCCCGAGCGCTTGTTTTTCCCACTTCTAAATGGTGACCTTTGAAGCTCGCTGTTGTACCTCTGCGAGAGTCACTCCTCTGAGTGTAGCTGCTGCTCCTGTGTCTCTGCATTGGGTGTGATTGCACGACCTCGTTGCACCTGTCACAGATGTGGCGGCTCCATATGGCAGCCGGTTGCAGAGAGTTGGTAACTTCACCAGAGGCTTCATGGCAAGGATCGTACAGAGACACAGATGGAAGTTTTGTCTGTTAATGAGAACTTGGGGCATTTTAGGAAATTTTCATTAATCAGATGTGCCCTCCTTACAAGCAGTTGGAGAATGATGGGGTGAATAGCAAGACTAATAAATAGATAAATGTCTGGAAGGGCTGAGTGGAGCGTGTGAGGATGAATAACTGGATGGATTGATATTGTCTATAGGAGTGGCTGGATAAATCAAGAGATGAAGGAGAGGCAGATGAGTGAAAGATTCAGGATAAGGATGGACTATAGGTGCATGGCCAGTTGATAGATGTGTGTGCTGCTGTGTCTTGATATTATATGTTTATTTTGACAGGAACATTAATATCTTGCTTTTCTGTTGTTAAAATAATGCCCAAGGTGGCGTACAAAAAGTGTGCCAGAGGCTTAAAGATGGACATGTGCTGCAGTTCCCAAACTTGTAATGGTGCCCTCTTTTTGGACTCTCCCAAGGACCGCCAATTTGGATCTTGTGAGAATCACATGAGATCTCACAGAATCTAAGATCCTGAGAGAAGGAAGAAGCTGCTGGGGAGTTTGTCACAGGACCCTCAAGCACCACAGTGCACAGTTGGACAACCACTGGACCCATGGATAGTTTGATGAAGCATGTGGCTCCTTCCCCAGCTTGCTTTCAATCAGAACTTCATACAGTGGTCCCGAAATGGAATCCACAACATGGCTTTTGTTTCTTTTGTTTGCCACCTTTGGGGTCCTGCTTTGGGGTCCGGACTTGTCCCAGCATCTCCCCACTGGCAGCCTCACCTTGAACCAGTGAGCTAGTGTGGGGAAGACGCCAGTTTTGTGAACGGTTTTGTGTTGCTTCTGATTGCTTCGAATCTGTGACTCTATTGTTCTGCTCACCAACATGATTCTAAAATTACACACACACACACACACACACCGTATTTACTCAAATATAATGTGCCATCAAATCTAATACTCATTCTATACCTATAATCAAAATACCGCATTTACTCAAATCTAATTACCCATCAAATCTAATGTGCGCTCGGATTTTGGAGACTGAATTCTGCTGAAAAAGTGAGCATTAGATTCAAATAAATACAGTATGTATGTGTGTGTGTGTGTGTGTGTGTATGTATATGTATATGTGTGTGTGTGGGTATGTATATGGGTATGTATGTATATATATGATTATCTGATCCTCATATTATTCATCCTGATCACTCCTGCTTTGCTGTGACTGTAAACTGGTGCAGTCAAGATGGGGCTCTTGCCTGGTGTCTTTCCATGTTTCTCATCCCATCATTCTGATTCTCTCCCCAGGCCTGGCTGCAGCAGTATGGATACCTTCCCCCCGGAGACTTGCGAACGCACACTCAACGCTCTCCCCAGTCGCTCTCGGCCGCCATTTCCGCCATGCAGCAGTTCTATGGACTCCAGGTGACAGGCAGGGCCGACTCCCAGACCCTAAAGTGAGTCTCTTGCTTTTCATGCTCCCTCTGGTCTCCCACACCTTCTGACCTGCTCCTTTCCATGTCCAGTCAGTGTGTTTCACAGTTTCCACTAGCATCTGTCTTGCACATTTTTCTTAGTTTCCAGAGGAAGTGTCCTTCAATTCTTTGCAAAGAATAGATTGAAAAAACAAAGGTATTCAATGGTAATTGTCTTTTAAAAAACACCAAAGGAAAAAAAAAACCCTTCAAAAACATAAATTGGGGAGATGGGACATATTTGTCATAGAAGCTCCCTTTCTCTGGTACCTTCAGTGGTACCCTTGGCCGGCCCACCAATGAGGCCTCTTGAGCATTTCACCTTAGGCAGCAATTTGGTGGGTAGCAATCTGTCCACCCACTCACCTCCTCCTTTTTGCCCCACTCCCGGAATTGGAAAAGAAGGGGGTAGAGGAATGGAGCATTTGGCAGCCTACTTCCTCTGGGAGGTCTTGAGCTGGCACTAGAAAGCAGCACTTTATCAATCAATCAATCAATCAATCAATCAATCAATCAATCAATCAATCAATCAAATTTCCTGCTTTTGTCTAAACAGACCCGACATACATAGTAAATACCACAAATTTACCCCCATTGCTGCTTCCACTTCCCTTGGAGTTGAAGAGAAAGAGAGGTAAATTGGAGGAAATAGAGTGGTGGCCTTGAGTGTCTCCCATGAGACACTCCCAGGAGACACTCTAGCCCACCTTTCTTCTTTCCACCACACTTATTCTTCAAATTGAATGCGAGCAGCAGTGGTGGGGGATGACATCAACAATTATGAGGAAGAGATGGTTAAAAAAGTCATGAAAACATAAAAATAATTATTATTAGAATCAAATTCAGCAGTTTAAAACAGTATTTAAATAGCTATTTGAGCAGCTATTTTTGGATTTGAGGAATGGGGAAATGGCCATTCTGTTGTCATTAGGTTTGGTGGAGATGACCATTGAGGGAGAGCAGGAATATGGAGGGGAAGATGTTCAGGGTGCCTCATCACCCTGATGCGTCCAGGGTTTCGTAAGACTGGGCTTACCGAAACGTCACCGGATAGAAAAGATTTACCAAGTGCAAGTGGTGGCCGAACCGAGACATTACAAAACCACCTAAAAGGCCATGATGTAACCAAGAGAAAGACTGGGTTTGGAATTGTGGCTGGCCACCTGCTTCCAATTCCTAGCGTCAGCGAGCAGACATTATGGCTGAGCAATATCCTGTCCCAGGGTGGCCTCGGATTGCGCACAAGGCTGCATCTGGTGTAGTTACGGTTCACCAGAGGAACTCCACACCACAAGAGATTGGCAAAAGTGCAGAAATAAAACGGAGATTTTAAATAACTCTTGGGAGCAGAAGGGAAAGGGTGGCTCTTCCTCTGACTCATTGATCCGGATTGAAACAGTAAAAATTGTTGTAGTGCTAGCGGATCAGAAGCAAACTGGTACCTGGTTTGCTGAGAAACCACCTGTGGAAACTCGAGGCTTCCGGTCCAGATCCTTGATCATGTTGGTGAAGCAGGACAAGAGTCCCTGTATGAGACCAACCAACATGAAATGCTGGATGTAGGCTTTGGAATCACACAAATCTTTCTAAGGTTTGGGTGTTACACGAACAGACACCCAGAGGCCATCTGTGTCACCATCTGTAAATCACACTTTCATTCATTCATTCATTCATTCATTCATTCATTCATTCATTCATTCATTCATTCATTTTGTTATGTAAACTGCTTTGTGAACTTTTTTTTGTTGAAGTGATGATGATGATGATTTAATATATCCAAATGTAGAGGGCTGGCTCATCCCTTGGTGAGTAGATGCAGAACTTGTGGTCAGAAGGTTTTGATCTTGTTCTCAGAATTTGGGGGTATTTTGCTGATGCCAAATCAATAGACTTTTATGCTCTTGTGCTAGGCCAGTGATTTTCAGTCTTTTGCATTTCATGGCACACTGACAAGGTGCTAAAATGGTCACGGCACACCATCAATTTTTGGATCATTAGCAAGGCACCCCATGCTGTTGATAGAGGGCTCGTGCCCCCATTAACCGTACTTTTATCCATGCCCCAAACTTCCACAGCACTCCTACAGACTATTGGTGGCGCATTGGTGTGCCATGGCACACTGGTTGAAAATCATTGGGCTGGGTCATAAAGAACACTTTGGGCAGAAATAATGGCAAACCCTGTCCAGCTATTCAAGGAAACTAAGGGCACAAGCCAGAGTAACTATGGGGAGTCCTTGCTCCAATGTAAGAACAATTTACTCTAGATTGCAATATGAATTTCCCATAGGTTTTCCCTAAATGGTGCCGTAACTACATCAACGTAAATGTCTCTTACGTGCTCCCATAATTACTCTGGATTATAGGGTAAAACTTTTTGAACTCACCTATGGTGAGTAATAATTTCTGCCAGGCACAGACACTGATTCCTTCTTTCATTCTGGCTTCCTAACAAGTGCCAAAAAAGACATGTCTGACTTAAGAACGTAGTAGATTTGCTTTGAATTGTACAGTATGTGGCAGGCAGTACTATGGAAGCCCCATTTCCAGAGATGGCATCTGAAACCTTGAACACTTTCCCTTTCTTCTAGGGCCATGAAGAAGCCCCGCTGTGGTGTTCCGGATAAATTTGGAGCCGAGATCAAGGCCAATGTACGCAGGCGGCGCTACGCCATCCAGGGGCTGAAGTGGTCACAAAATGAACTTAGCTTCTGGTGAGGTTTGGAAGAGGGTGAGGAGCCTGCCTGAAGAAGAGGGGTGGGGGTGGGAAGGGGTTAACCTATGGGAGCAGAGAGAAGTCACTTTGGGGTTGGATCCATAGTGGTAGGGCAGCCAACACAGAAACCCTCTAAAGGGCAGAAGTATTCTCTAGAGTTGGTGCAAGGCGGGTCAAGGGAGGGTCCTGTGGGGAGCTACATGGAATATGGAGGTCAGAATTTGGAGGGCATGAGTAGCCATGGAAGAGTTGGTGAGGTTGGCTTAGCACATTGATGCTGCAGGTGATTAGAGGGACCCTTAGGGGGGCCACCTGCTTTGGATGTGAGGACCAATGGGGTGGTCTGTATTGGGTTGTGCTCAATCTCGGCACAGGAACTTCAGTGTTTGCTTCTTCTACAGCATCCAGAACTATACACCCAAAGTGGGCGAGCACGCCACTTTTGCTGCGATCCGGCGTGCGTTCAGCGTGTGGCAGTCGGTGACGCCACTGCGCTTCCGCGAGGTGCCCTACTCGGCTGTGCGTGAGGGGCGTGAATCCCAGGCGGACATTATGATTTTCTTTGCGGAGGGTTTCCACGGTGACAGCACCCCCTTTGATGGTGAAGGGGGCTTCCTGGCCCATGCGTATTTCCCTGGGCCCCACATCGGCGGGGACACACACTTTGATGCTGCGGAGCCCTGGACGTCACGCAACGACGACCTCAGCGGTAAGCAGAACGGGGGGATGGGAGACAGCAATGGTGGGCGGTTCAGGGATGGATGGAGGACGTGAGAAACAGAGACATGCATGTGGATGAGCAATGTACGAGAAGCAGAAATTGGTGTGCAATTGTGTACAATCCCCATCTCCCTTATTCATCAGCTCAAGACCGTTTGCAGCACAATTTCCCTTTTCCAGTTCCCCAAATGTTCTTGACTCACAACTCAACTAGTCCCCAACAAAGAAGAGGGGCTTTCCAGGGACTTTCAAAAAAGAGGGACTTCTGAGTCTGACCAAATGGACTTGGGCCTTCAGTGAATGAAGCCGTCCCACTCCCCAAATATTCTTTGAACTATTTAGCATTCTCCCCTTGAAAGGGGGATCAGATCCCCTTGCTCTTAACTACAGGTATCCCTCAATATCCACTAGGGTTCTGTTCTGGAACCCCCGGGGTTAAAAAAAATCAGTCGATAAAAAACCAGTGGAAAAATAGATTGAAATGTCCAATCTTCAAGGTTTCCTGCACCTTCACTGCTCCTAATGGAGCAAGGTTGAGCCTCAGTATCTGCAGGGGTTTTATTCTAGGACTCTCTGCTGATACAAAAAACCCCAACATATTAAATAAAAGCAGTTTGAAAAAAAGTGTATTAAAAAATAAAAGGTGTGTCCTTTTACAGTTGTTTAAAAAAAACAGCTTTTATTCCTGTTGTAGAAAGGCAGTCAGCAATGAGAAATGCAAAGTACTGCCTGACTTTGCCTGGCTCCGCTGAAGAATGGATCGACTGCTTGGATGATTGCCTCTCGACAATAGTAGAAAAGCAGTTTTTAAAATTGTGGTTTGCAGTGGGCATTTGTGTTGAGTCAAGTAAACAAAATCTGTGTATAACAAGGTTGGACCTGTAGTTCTGAAGGATTCTGGTATGATCCATTTATAAAAATCCATGTATAAAACAAATACAAATCCATGTATAAAAAAATCCGTGTATCACAAGATTGGACCTGCAGTTCTGGTATGATGTAGATTCTGAAACGTTCCCGTTTTTCAACTCATAGGGAATGACATTTTCCTGGTCGCCGTGCATGAGTTGGGCCATGCGTTGGGATTGGAACACTCGAACGATCCTTCCGCCATCATGGCACCTTTCTACCAGTGGATGGACACAGACAACTTTGAGTTGCCCGAGGATGACCGCCGTGGCATCCAGCAGCTCTATGGTATGATCCTTTGAATCCTGTTGTGACCTCAGACCTCTCTACCTGGTCACTCTTGTGGTGTTGTAGCATTTCTGAACTGAGAGGTTTGTGACCATAAATGACACACTGTCTGTACTGGTGCCAATGGTTCCCTCGGCACTGCCAAACAGTCCGCCTCAAGAGGATGGTGGCCATGTATTTGTGGTCTCCTTCAACCACTTGTGAGGGCTTCTCTTTTGGGTTCCACTTTGCCTCACATCGAGCCAGTTGAATAACCCATTGATACTTTAGAGATATTCCTGGTTGAAGGGCATGTTCAAAACTGACATTGCCTGCTGATCATCCCCAGTTTGTGGCAATCAGAGATGTAGGGCAAAATCCAGAGTAACTACGGAGAATCCTTGCTCCCCGTAGTAAGTAAGAACAACTTACTCTGGATTCCAATATGCATTTCCCATAGGTTTTCACTAGGTGGTGCAGTAACTACGGGTGCACGTAAAGTCTTTTACGTGCTCCCGTAGTTACTCTGAATTTGGGGGTAAGTGGCTTTGGGGCTTTTAACTATTATGGCTAATGGCTCCTTTTAAAATTTATCACATCTACCACCTAACCCCAAAACAACTTTGCCCCAACACTAGCCTTAATCCTCACCTCTCCACTTATAGAACCGTAGACTTGGAATGTACCTAAGAGGTCATCTAGTCCAACCCCTTGTCTGTAGCAGGAAATCCTCCTAGAGGTGCTTGTTGAGCCTCTGCTTGAAGATCCCCAGTGAAGGAGCGTCCACCACCTCTCTTGACAATCTGTTCCACTGCCAAACCGCCCTTAGCATATATCGTATATGTATACTGTATATATCTACATCTCAAGAGGTGATTGCTTCTCAACTCTACCTTGTCCCAAAACAGGTTAGTAAGATTAATTCTTTACATCTTTTTCTCCAGGGTCTGAAAGTGGTCACCCCAGCAAACCTACTCAGATCCCCCGTACAACTGTGAAGCCACATGTCCCCGATCGGCCGCCCCACAACCCACCATATGGCCCTAATATCTGTGATGGCCGATTTGACACCATTGCTGTGCTAAGGGGCGAGATGTTCGTCTTCAAGGTGAGGCCAGCAAGATGTGTGTCGAGGGACAACTAGAAGGCATAGTAAAGAGGAAGGGGCTATCAATAGTTCGAGGGTCATCAGACCTACTTCAAGCCATCTTTGACTTTTCCAATATTGATGGGAAAATATTTAAAAAATCACACATATTGATGTGTTTAAAAAATCTGTATATTTCCAAGCTTGTCTGCCCAAATTTAGGAGCTAGAAATACTACTATTTTTTTATTTTGAAGTCAGTTAACTGCCAGGATATTTTTTAATGTTCTTGACTGCAATCCTAAACACACTTGCCTGGGAGTAAGCCCCATTGAATAAAATGGGACTTACTTTTGTATAGACAGGCATAGGATTGCAACCTTTAAGTTTGTAATATGTTTGTATTTGTTTTTAAAACATTTTTAATATTTTAATTGTCTATTGATTGTTTTATTACATTCTTAGTCACCTTGGGTCCGTCGGGAGAAAGGCAGCGAATGAATGAATGAATGAATGAATGAATGAATGAATGAATGAATGAATGTAGAAATACTGCAGTAAAAATAACATTTTAATTGGCAGGAAGCTGAAATCTGCATTCAATATCTAATTTCCAACTGTGGAATTGCTGACTATGATCGCAATCCATATGCTCAAGAATAACATTAGTGCTGTCAGCCATGTTCCCCTGTGATCTATGACCTGTATATAAGTCATACATGGTTGTGTGCTAAAAAGGAGGGACAAGTAGAATTCTGCTGTATGTACAAACCTTGCAAAATTATGCCAATT
Source organism: Cryptoblepharus egeriae (assembly GCA_030015325.1). NCBI lineage: Eukaryota > Metazoa > Chordata > Lepidosauria > Squamata > Scincidae > Cryptoblepharus > Cryptoblepharus egeriae. The sequence continues at coordinate 105,272,551 of JAREYC010000004.1, read as the reverse complement.
TCTTTGATTTTTCATTTTTCACATAATTAATTCTGCTTTCTACCCTCTCCAGGATAAATGGTTTTGGCGAGTCCGTAACAACCGTGTGATGGACGGGTATCCTCTCCCCATTGGACAGTTCTGGGTTGGCCTTCCTTCAACGATCAACACGGCATACGAGAGGAAAGATGGAAATTTTGTATTCTTTAAAGGTAAGTGGATGTTTTCCGTGTCTTTGTGCCGCGGAGACCTGTGAGTTCTTATGAGGAGTTTGAATATGCCCATCAGTCAGCGAATTGACGTGTACTCATGTTCTGACCTTGGCAGTGCGGCAAAGAACAAGCCCTCGAAACAACCATCTTTGATCAATCCTGCCGATCAACTCCTGAGGCTCTTCCCTCAAATTATTGGCTTGATGGCCATTAAAACCCCACAAGAGGGGGATGGATAGGATTGCTGTCCTCCTTTACCAGTATTAAGGGATCTGCAGATCTTTCCTGGGAATGTATATGCAGAGAGATCTGGCAAGGATCCTTTTCTCCAGTTCCAGCTGAGACTCGGGACCGTTTTGTGGCTGGTGCTATTCAGGTTTCCATTACTTTTGCTCTTCCAGGAATCCCTATATTATTATTATATTATAATAATCCCAGGAATTATTATATTATTAGGCCCCTGGTGTCCACGGAGCATGGATTCTATGCTACTCAAATCTGCAATGCTGGAGTTCAAGAGGGGCTGAGGTTGTGATGCCACAATAACTGTGGCTTCAGCAGCCTGCCAGCTTCGGAGGTCACACCTGGGAGACTCTAATTTGGAGATCCTCAAATCCATGGATGCTTCGTCCATGGATAAGGAGGACCTACTGTATTAAGACTGAAAACGGTGATGCTCATGAGAAGTGCACCTGAACCCGTTCCTATAGTGGACCAGTGTGCACTTTTGTGGCTCTCGCTCCAGCACTGCAAACTGTGCGTATCATAGATGACATTTCTTCATCATAGGTGAAGTTTCTAATTAGTTAACACATTAATTAATTAACACATTAGATTGAGAGTGAAAGGTTCTGCTGGAGATTTTCTCATCTCCCTACTTTCCTTCCACCGATTCTTATGGAATAAGAGTGGTGTGTCACCAGTGGCGCATGGAGTTCTTGAAGTCTGGCTTGGTGCGCCATAGAAAATCTGATTGCATTTCATCTTGACAGGAGACAAACACTGGGTCTTCAATGAAGCTGTACTGGAACCAGGCTACCCCAAACACATCAAGGAACTGGGCAAAGGGCTTCCCACAGACAGAATCGATGCTGCACTTTTCTGGATGCCGAGTGGGAAAACCTACTTCTTCCGGGGAAATAAGTGAGTTATTAATGCCTCATTTTTGTTGTCATTTTTTTTTGGTTAACCCCTCCATTGGTGAAGTTGTCTTGGTGGATAAGGAACTGCTGATGAGCCCAAAGCACAAAGCTTGCCACCAAGCTTGCTTCTTACCACCATGATGAGTTCCACCTCTATCTACCACTGGTTTGTGAGCAAAAATGTGATGTTCTGGCCCATGGCTGTTCCCAGAAGGTGGTATGAAAGGTTCAATGGACAGGGATATGGAATTGGCTTCTCAGGATGGGGTTGAATTTTGGGGAGGGGAAAGAAGGGTGATCCCATGGGTTGTGAAGGATTGGATAGGGTAATCATTGAACTGTGAATCCTTTTAGAGGAGGTGTTCCAGTAACCTGCTGAAAAACATTTGTGATTTGTCATGAGCAGGCATATTTTCTGCAAAAGAGAACATGTTGGGTTTTGTGATAACACCATGTTCTTTTTTTAATGTTCAGATATTACCGCTTCAGTGAGGAGAGCCGATCAGTCGACGCTGACTATCCCAAGAACATTGACGTCTGGGGAGGGATCCCTGATTCACCAAGGGGGGCATTCATGGGCAGCGACGAGGGTAAGGAGAGAGGTGTGCGGAGTGTGCTTTTAAAGGGATGGGAAGGCAATGAAAAGAGAGATCTTCCTCTCACCAAGTTGGATGGTACTTTGCTGAATATTATCAAAGTAAATGAACATTTTTTTATTTTTTGCCTTGCTATGTACAACCCCCATTCCTCCATATAAGTATTTTACTCATCAAAACAGGACTCTTAATCCTTTAAGCTGCATAGAGAGGTTATTGGTGAGCTACTGTTGACTCGCATGGTTGAGTCAGTGTGTATTCAGGGATGACAAGTGGTAAAAATGTTCAAATAAATAGGATTTCACATGAATCATCTCCGGGGAAAGCTTAGTTTTGATGCTTTGGATCAGAAAGCCTTTTGGGTGAAATAAAATCTGGAATGCCATTCCAATTAATTAAAGTTTGCTTTGAAAATACAACCTTACTTGGAACAAAAGAAAACCCTGATCAGATAAGTAATGTGAAATGAAAATAGGGGGACAAAGGTTTGATAAAACCCATTTTCCGTAGACAGCAATTTATTGCACCCCGTTCGGCCAGGCTTCTCTGCTTAACCTTTTCTTGTTTTGCTTCGTCTGTCCATTCGGTTTCCGGTGCAGCCTTCACCTATTTTTACAAGGGGGACCGTTACTGGAAGTTCAACAACGAGAAGCTGAAGGTGGAACCGGGATACCCCAAGTCGGTACTCCGGGACTGGATGGGATGCAGCTCGGGCGGCCGCCAAGACGAAGGGGAAGAGGTCATCATCATCGAGGTGGACAATGCCGGTGAAGGGGCTGTGAACGCGGCCGCAGTGGTGCTGCCCATCCTGTTGCTTCTCACCATCTTTGCACTGGGGATTGCCCTACTCATCTTCAAGCGCTACGGCACGCCCAAGCGGCTGCTGTATTGCCAGCGTTCCCTGCTGGACAAGGTGTGACAGGGCGAATGTCCGGTGTGGGCTGGCAGCTCAAGGCATTCCTTGCTCCTGCCACTGACCACCATCTTCTCCTGCTTCCAGGGCTCTGTTCTTGAGTGTCCTTCCTCCCCTGACCATGTCTTTCCTTTTGGCTTCTCCCACTGCCTCTTCTGCCCTGTTTCCTCCTCCTGTCTGTGCCTGTCTTCCTTTGACCACTCGCCACATTCCCTCCATCATGTCATTCCATGCTCTGTCCTCCACCTCCCATGCTACCTTCTCCCCCTACCTGCCATCTTTTCCTTCCCATTCCATTCTCCCCCTATCCACAGTCTTTTCATTCCTCTTCAGTTCTCCCCCTACCCACCATCTTTCCCTTCCCCATCCATTCAGCTGGTCCTGCTCTTTCCTTCCCTCTCTTCTGATTCTCCACCTCTTGCCCTTCACGTTTCCCAATTTCCACAAAGAGGGTGTGCTGAGCACACTCATTAATGTAACTTGAGGAGGTGAAAGTGGACCTCCCTCCGTGCTGGTTTTAGCTTTGCCCACCCCACTGTAGTCTACCTGCTGTGGGGCCCTCCCTATGAAGTGGCAGGGGAGCCAACACTGCTAAGGTTCACCCTCAGTTCTGGTGGGTACGTCTATTAAATTAAAATGGTTACCTTCATGGAAATTGCTATTAAATTATCATTGTAATCTTCTGATCACTAGATCAGTAACTAGTTTACTGATCATAGTAACCTGGATCACTAGACTGCCTCCTTCCCTTGTCTAAGTATTCTCTTTTTGCTCTGATCTCTCCCTACCCCTTTCTTCTGGGGACAGATGGACATTAGCGGTGGGCACACAAATGGATGCCCTTCCTTCGTTGGCCTGTAGAAGGATGAGGGTAAGGCGGGGAGATCTAAGACAGCATGGCTTCATGAAAGGATATTGAGGGGGTGGTGGGAGAGAAGTTCCAGATTTTTGCCCAATGGTGGGAGATATGAGGTTGAAAGAGAGTCTATAGCATGGGGGTGGGAGGTAGCTATTACAGCATTCCAAAAGGGAATCACATATATTGGGCATGGCTGGAATAAAGAAAGGACGGCCGCTGACCAACAAAACATTTATGCACATTACCCAGTAGAGAGTAAGAGGGCAGGCGATCAGTGGACCACAAGGGGTGGATTCTAAAATGTGGGGCATGGCATAACTGCCCTGTTTGTCTTGGCATGAGAGGGACCTCTTAAAGGGCCAGCCTTGGTCTTGGGTAGTGGTTTCCAAATTTTTTGCCCAGCGGCTCCCTTGACCTACTGGGCCACTGACCGTGGCTCCCCAGTAAGGTTACAATCCTATACAATGTATAGAGTGGTGGGTTTTTCAAGGGGTGTTGCTCCCTTGGCTGGTTTCCGTGACTCACAGGGAATCACTGGTCCTGGGAGAGGGGAAGAAGGGATCTCTCCTTGACGTAAGGCGGAATGGTCTCTTGACATCCCAAATTCAGCAGAGAACGGGGCACATTTGAGATGAAAAAGTGGGAGGACTAAATGATGATGATGATGATATTTGGGAGGACATGGACGTAGTTGTAGACGGTGGCATGGAACAGAGGTGGCAACGGTCAGCAAGGTTCAAATTCGGATGGCACAATTTGCAAAAGTGCAAACTCCAGGGTCTGATTAGAGTTGCATAAATTTTATAGTTGTTGCTTCTTATCCAGTCTGGATTCTGCAAACGAAAATCAGCACAAAGAAAAAGGGGGGACGACACACAAAGTATTGCACCAAACAAGTGCCTCAAACTGCCTTATCCTCCTTTCTTAGGGAAAAGTTGACTTTTAACGTGTTTTTGTTGAATTTGTAATTTTTAATTATTCTATAGAAAACAAATGCCTTTTTTAAAAAAATAAAAATAAAAATAGTGCATTAACAGGGTGGGGAAAATAGAATAGGGGTGGGAGGCAAACCCCAAAAATCCTGCAGGCCGGGAATGGCTGGGTCTCAACTCTCGCTCCTGTTCGGACCATTTTTTAAAGCAAGGGGGTGGTGTTTGCAAATGGTCTCCAAACGGAATTAAACTGTGTTTAACGATACATTTGTGTTTTGTGGGTGGGTTTTAATATTTTTTATTGTTCCACTTTATTATTATTATTGTTATTATTTTGCTATTAATAGTAAACACCCATTCTTTGAGAGGGGAATATACATACGATGCTGGGAGCCTGTCGGCTGTTAAATTCTGTTACTCCTTTAATGTTTAGCAATAAAAAAAACCATTTCTGAGTGGAAATGGACTTAAAATGTTGGGAGTTTTTTTAAGATTTCCTTTTTTTTTTGTTTTCTTCATTTCGTAAATATTTTGTTAATAAAAAGAATCACCAGAGAATTAAAAAAATAAATAAATGCTGGAATAGCCCCCTTTTTAATAGTACTGTGTATTAAAGTGTGTTTTATTTTGCTTTTGGGGAAGAAACAAAGTAGGGATTTGGATATATTTCTGGAATATTTGCTCCCCCCTATAGTTTCGAAAATACTTGTTGAAAATGGTGTAACTATGAATCCTACTTGGAACAACAGAAAAGGGCTTCTTGATGTGACGCAATTGCTAAAGGACCAGAAAGCACAGAAACTTTGTGCTTTTCTGTTTGTTTCATCCCACATCCAGAATTGCATGTCATTGGGCGCAAGCCAGAGTACGGGGAGTCCTTACTCTGGTGTAAGAACAATTTGCTCTGGATTCCAATATGAATTTCCCATAGGTTTTCACTAGGTGGTGCAGTAACTACGGGTGCACGTAATGTCTCTTACGTGCTCCCATAGTATATGGGCTGTGGTGGCGCAAGCAGTTAAGACGCTGTGCCTGTTAACCAGCAGGCCAGGGTTCGAGACCTGGGTCGGCCCCACAAGACAGGGTGAGCTCCTGTCCTTAGCCCAGCTCTGCGACGCCAGCTGGATCCAATCGTATTGGCTCTGCCTTTCCATTGGACTAATTTAGTGGCGTGGAGAGGGGGGATTTGCTGCTTGGGGAACAGCCTATCCTCCATAACAATCTCACCCAGGCTTTTGTGCTTCGTATGCAGCGCCGAGCACGATGCCATAGTCTTTCAAGACTGACGGAGGCCTGCTGCTCCCATAGTTACTCTGGATTGTAGGGATTGTTTTTGGAAAAAGTGATGATGGACCCTTTTTGAAAACTGCTGTTCCCTTTTGAAATCGGCTCATCCGATTGTGCAATTTAGAATTTTAATCCGGTTTCCCAGTATTTTGCTGTGCAGATCTGCAGCACAGTTCTGGGAAACGGTACTGTTTTGTTGTTGTTTTTATGGAGAGGGGACCTATGGCGTTGAATCCTCTCCGTTGGAGGAATGCACACTCCGCAGACACTCCGGGACGTGGCGTTCCAACTGTGTGTCAGAGTCATGTGCTCCAGGGCTCAGCTGTAGAGCTGAACAGCTTCCCAAACCCCTATCGATTCAGCTTGGGATTGAGCTGTCTTGAAGATCTAGATCTAGAAATTCTAATTTAAGAAATTCTAGATCAAGTTCTATTTTCTAATAGCTTGGGGTGAGTCCAGTACTTTTTTAATAAGAAATGCTACCAACAGCCCTATCCCCATTTAAGCTGAGTGGTAACTCAGTAGTAACGGAGAGTAGTAAAAAGTTCTCCCTTTTGAAAGGGAGAAATAAAAAGTATATGATTTCTTTAAAATCATATCGTAACCCTATAGAAGTAGTTTTTTGAAGAGCCTTAGCAGAAAAGCGAGGGAGCCAAATAAAAGTGTTAAAATGAATGATGTTGATTAACAACAAAAGATACTATATTTTAAAAAATCAAGTCACCAGGGATAGATGCATGACACGCAACTCCTGCATCCTGTCTCTGCTGATGTGACGTCTGTGTAACCAAGACTTCCTCTCAAAGCAACTGAGTCAGGGATAATTCAGTGGATGCTAACCAGGGCCGCAGCCAGGCTGCAGCCGAAATGTCCCAGCCGTTCCTGTGGTAAGAGTGGGGTGGATTGAATGTGGGCCATTGGACCTCAGTAAAAGATGCCCTAGCCAAGGCTGATGCTCAGGGTGCATGCGCTGCTCCCCTCCCCCTTGGCTGTCCCTGTGGGTCCCGTGCACTTGGCAGCGGACCCAGGTGCTGATCTCACGCTTTCGTGGCGGCCACATCTGGAAGCAATTAGATGCCGGGGGAGGGAGGAAGGGATGTGTTCAAAACACAGCTGGAAACAGCAAGGCAGAGATGGCTGGGGAGGCAAAAAAGCTCACATTCTCCTCCCCCAGCAATGCTGGATCTGGCTTTGTCACCAGTTATTGGTAGGATCACAGGATGGGACATTTCAGGGGTGATGGGGTAACAGTTGCCATGCTGGATCCCACCCCTGGCTGAACCACTGACCCAGATTTGGAATGGCAGTTTCTGTCCAAGAAAGCAAAAGAGGAGAGTCTGGCCAAAGCTGGGCCAGAATGGCCTGGGCTTGGCATCAGAGAGTGAAGATAGCAGAGCCACTGTTTATGCTGGCCTGACCATGTGCACCTTTGATTATGTGGTCTAGATCCGGCCATAGGTAGGAATGGAAAACTTGAGGAAGGAGCTATAGATCAATGGGAGAGCATCTGCCTTGTGGACAGAAATGTCCAGATTTCTGTCCTCAATCCTTCGGTCACTGATGTCAACCAGTGGAGACAATCACAGCGCATGACTCGGTAGTGCAGCTGCAGAAGGGCGATCCTCAGGAAGGAAGGGTGATCCTCAGGAAGGAAGGGGCTTTCTTTTGCCCCCTCTTCCTTGCAACATCATAGTGATCTCACTGCCAGCCAGCAGCACTTCCCATGGATCTAATGCGCAAGAGAGACCGAGCATGGAAAAGGACGGGAACACCAGCATTTCTTCCTGGCTGGCCCTCGGCCACCGCCTGGTCCTCAGCCAGGCTGGGATCTCCCCCAACAGTCAAACAAAACACACATACCCCCGCTTGGGCCAGCTGATGGAATAAAAAGCTTAGATTCCTGGCAATTCTCCACCTATCTTTGGCTTCATCTGTGCAACGAAAGCAGCAGTTTAAGCTCATTACAAAGCGCTTCTTTCTCATTCGAGCGGTGCGGAAACACCCATGAATGTGTCGAAGGAAAGGAATGCACTCTTTGCATGCTCAGAGGCTGTCTTACAACACAGATTCCAGGGATGAATCTTAGCCTTCGGTCTGAGTCTGGTGCTGAGAAGCAAGTTCAAATGCACCCTGCATCTTCCATCTTGGGCTTTAGAATGATAAGCTATTCCATTGCTTATTTTTAATAAACTATTTTTAATATTCATTTTTAATATACTATTCATTGCTAAATTTTCAATTATATGGTGAGATTATAAGGCAGTAATCAAGAGAGCCAAAAAAGTATAAATAATTTGCTATTAATAACATCATCACAAGAAGGCGGTGCAGTAGACTGAGAGCCCAATGCTATGCATGACTATTCAGAAGTAAATCCCATCAGAGTCAATGGGGCTTACTCCCATGAAAGTGTGTCTAGGATTCCAGCCTTAGAGAGGTAGGAGTGCAGCCTTAGGCTACCATCCAGAGCAACTACGGGACCTTTTACACTGATGTAGTTACGGTGCCGTCTATGGGAAACCTATGGGAAATGCATAGAGCAATCCAGCGTAAGTGCCTTTTATGTCTTCTCAGTTACTTTGGATTGTAGGGTTAGAGAGGTTAGATTCCTATGATTACCCAGAGGTTAAGCAAGGGTTTGAACCCTAGTTCAGGTCTACAATCTACCCCACATTCATGGCTTAGATTTACCCTATAATCTTTGCACTGCAACTGTTATCTGTGGTGCACAAAGTGAATTAGTTACAATTCAGTGGCAACCAAGAAGTCTGAAACTCACCGATCTGGACCTGCATGAGATCTGGTCCCGATGGCAAAAAAGGAGGAATAACTGGAGTTGCATGACTTGTTTGCCTCTGTGGACTACATTAGCATCCCAGATTTATTTTATTTAGCATATGGCATAAAAAACATGGACTTGTAGTAAAACAGATGTCAGTGTCCAATCCATTCTCCAGCCATTCAAGGACAGAGTGGTCTATGTTGAAAAAAATCAGACACTGGGTCGGTATAAGCTCTTGATTTATGGACACGATGTGATGAATGGCATCCTAGATCCATCACTCAGCCCAACTCTCGTGATCAATCTTTGTTAACCAACATCAACATACTGTGTTAACCAAGCATAAAAGAGTTGTTATCATGCATTTTGGGGGTGGTCCAGCCAATAATCCATGTCATGTAAAATATACACACCCATCCCGTTCTGGGATAAATCACAGCATGTTGTGGGGGGCGGTTTCTATCAATCAAAAATAGGTTTTTCAACTCCTGTTGAGGGGTGGTATAAAGACTGCATATAGGCTGCAATCCTAAAGACACTTTCCTGGGAGTAAGACCCATTGAACACTATGGGGCTTCCTTTTGAGTAGACATGTTAGGATTGTGCTCTATGTGTTCAATGGCGCCTCACCGCAGAATGCAAGTGGATCTTCCCTGCCAGAGCACCTCGGTTTTGCTGTCCCTGCCTGGGAGGGTGCCAAAGGGGAGCATGAGGATCTCCTTGAATGGTGTGGTGTGGCTCCCTGCAAAACCTAATGCTTTGCACCCCTTCTAGCTATGCCACTGGTCAAATAATATTAATGTAGCAGCACAATTTAAAAATAATTGATTTTAACATGGAGTTAAAAACCACTTCTCTGATTAAAAATCAAGAGGTAGCAAGGACTGGAAAGCCCTGTAATGTCTTTACCCTACTACACTATTGCTCTTAACAGTTTTATTTCACAGGCAGAACACCTTTACAATACTTAATGCAAGTGAATCCAATTCACAAAGCTCTGGTTTCCAGCATCGAGTCAATCTACCAACCCCACTTTTCTTAGAGGAATCTTAAACACTTATATGGAATCATACAAACTTCTATGGAATCTTATACATCTTATAGGGTCTGCAGCATACAGCTACCCTAATCCTTCCAATCAAGCCATATAGACTCTTGCCTCCTGCATCCCAGCCATTGCAGTGGTTTACAATGCTATGTATGGTCCAATCTGCGTACCACTAAATGGTCATCACATGAAAACACCCCCAAACAGCAAAAGCCACAATGGTCTTAACACACTGTAAGCATGTTGGGAGAACCAAAGATCAAGAATATGGTATTTATTTGGGAGTCTTTATTTGGGATGTTCCTGGAACAAGCGTCCTTTGGGCTGGAGCCTCTTGCTTTTCTTCTCCTCTGCCTGTTGCTTGACTTCTCTCTGTTGGGCTTCCCATTTCTCGATCCCACGGTCCATCTCTGCAGAGATCATGGCTACACGACGCTGTGTAAGGTACGAGGAGAAGAATTAGTGCAGTTTCCGAGGAACTCTTCCCCAGCTTCACAAGAGGCACAGATGTACACCAGACGTATGCACATACGTCCACCACACGCTTCCCACAGTGATGCTGTGGGAAGGTCACAAATTCAGCACACTTCAAGCAGAATGTCCTGCTTGAAAAACCTTGGGAGATGGTTTTGTGAGATGGATCTTCAAGAGATTGCAAAAACCACAACACACAATGTCCCTGGAAACTTTGGACCTCACTTACTGCAAATTCTTTATTCTTTTCTTGCCTCTTGAGTTGACCTTTCATTGGCGGGGCAGGTCGCCCATCTAGGAAAATGGGGGGGAAAAAGGTCATGGAATTAATCACAAAATAATTACATAAGATGGGATCCTACAGCTCTCTATGTCCAGGTACGGCACCCACCCTTTGAACTTCCAGATGTTGTGGAACTCTATGGATACTACAATATTCTAGAATGTGACAATAAAATGCAAGTACTCTGGGGAGAGAGAAAGAAAAGAGAGAGGGAGGGAAAGGCATATGGCAATGTGTAGGATTATTTAAGCCAGCGAAAGGATACTCAGGTGTATATAGAGTTGGAGGCACAAGTTAAGAGATGTCAGGACAACTTGATGGACTGCGAGTTTCTTACCAGCAAATGACCAATCAGGTAAGTCTGTCATGGGCCCAAAAACTGAAGGGTCGACAGGGAGACCATGCCTGGAAGGAAACACGGAACAGAAAGAAAGGTGAGGTGGCAGAGATTATGGAGATAAACAAATAAATTAGATGGTTGTGTTGAGTCGGCTCCACTTAAAAAATCTAGTTCTGCATCTCTAAAGACACTCTTCTGATCATACTAGTTTCAAGTACCAAAACTGCTTTCTAATGGTTTGTTTTCTGATGATCCACTCTTTCAACACCTTTCATTTACACCCAGAGCTCATGCATTCAATGCATGTTTCGCTCTTCCAACCTCTCTCTGTTGTTCTAAAGGCCAAAATCGCCCATGTTGTAGTGCCTGGTCTGTCTACAATCCAGAGTAACTACAGGAGCACATAAGAGACATTTACGTTGATGTAGTTACGGCACCACCTAGTGAAAACCTATGGGAAATTCATATTGCAATCCAGAGTAAATTGTTCTTATGTTATACTCCTCCATTCTTTCGAGACTGAAGGATGATGATGATGAGTTATACTCTTCATCAGTAGCGCTGCCAAGATCCATCCCTCTCTTTGCAGGACTCACTTCATTCTCCATTTTCCACCAGCCCACTGCGCAGAACTACAATGCAGGTTCCTAGATGTGACCATGATTTTGGTCAGCTGGGATCCTACAAGGTGATATCGGAAAGAAGAGAGACATAATTCAATAAAAATGAAGTTGCCTGGCCAATGGCATACCCAGAGGGGGTGCAAAGCACTACTTTTTGCATGGAGCATCACTGCAGCACCTCTCACCTTTGAAGGCATTACAGGCAGAAAGGATCCGAAGGGAACGGTGCCTGCACACTGCAGCAAGGCTATCTGTAAAATTTAAAGCTTTGCACCCCCTCTGGCTATGCTACCATCCCTGAGCCCAATGACTATTTCATACTCATCATGTTTCCATATATATAGCATTCAAAGCATTGCACACTTTCATCGCTGTAAAGTATCAATGACCTTTTAAGGGTGTTTACTATCATGCTTCACATAACAAGTTCCGCTTCACTTAATAAGAAAGCGCGCTATGGGCACGTGTGCTATGCAGCCCTGATGCTCTGCGTGGAGGCTCTTTAAAAGGGCTGCAGGCCAGCGCTTCTGCCTCTAACTGCCCCCAAGTCCCCCCACCGACGACCTTGAACCTTCAGCAGCAGCCCAGGTAAGTCTCCTAGGAAAGAGTCTTTGATTGCAGTCTATGTCTGTTCAGAAGTAAATTCCCATTGTGTTAACTGGGGCTTACTCCCAGGAAAGTGTCTTTGATTGCAGCCTCTTAACCATATCTACCCAGAAGTACTTCCAGGAAAGTGTCTTTAGGATTGCAGCCTAAGTAGACTTCATAGGACCATGCACACTGAATGCATGTTTTGAACTCAATTCCAGTGTTTTGTCATCATTTTTACAGCCAATTAATATTTTTATATGAATATTTTGGGGGTTGTGGAACCAATCGTCTGAGTTTGCATTATTTTCTATGGGAAATTCTGCTTTACTTAAAGAGCAGGCCTCTGCAACGAATTAAGCTCTTCATGTGAGGCACCACAGTATAGTGTTTTGCACCCTCTCTGGCTATGCCATTAATTTGACCTGAAGCTTTTCCCATTAACCCAGGATGGCCAATGCTGGGGCTTTGGGAAGCAAGTCCCCTACAGGGAGAGTTGGGAGAGTGCAGCATTTGCAATTTGCTCTTGCAAGGCAGAAACCACCACTTGATGACTGCTTCCCATTGCTGGAAGCTACAAGTTGCTCTACAATTAATTCCAAAATATGCTATTATATATTACATATAATTTATGTATTATTATTAAATAAATAATTATTTTTCCCCAAAAGGTGCAGTTAATTTCCAAAGGCTGGGCAGCAAAACTCCTCTTCCAGGCATGCATGCATGCTTGCAATGCATGCATACAGTTGCATGCAATGCATGCACCCAGTTGCATGCATGCAAGCAAGCATGCATCAGAGCCAGATCACAGGTACAGAACACTCTCATGCATTTAATGCAGACTCCCTAATGCATTTCTGCTTCTCCCCCCATTTTTCCTCCCTTTCCACCAAACCACCCAAAACCCCTCCATACTCAGCCTTTGGGACATGCTTGCAGCCATTTTGATGGGGAAAACCTGCCCAGGGACCATGCGCATGCGTTCTCTGCAAGCTGTACGGAAACAGCTGTCATGGGAGCCGCCATCTTGGCTCAGGCACAATGGGCGCCGCCATTTTGAAAGCTAAGTCGCCCTCTTGTGGTTGGCACCCTCTTGTGGTTATGGCGAGAAGTGCAGGGGAGATGTTGCATGGAGGTGTTCCTTGGTTGATCATATGTCACAACCAAAAAAGGGCATTTTGAAGGACACCCAAGAAAAATGTAGGACAAAAGAATAAAAAATAAAAAGATAAAAACTACATAATAAACATATATAATTGTGTGTGTATGTGTATGTGTATATATATATATATATGTGTGTGTGTGTGTATATATATATAAAACATAAACACTATATATATATATATATATATATATATATATATATATATATATATATATATATATATATATATATATATATTGTTCATGTGGTTAATTTAACTCTATATTGCTTATTACTAAATTTAAAACTATTATACATAATTTTATTACATATATACAGTCTATATAAACATATTACATTATATATTACATGTATATATAAACATAAACACTATATATATTGTGTTCGCATGGTTAATTTACCTCTATATTGCTTATTACTAAATTTAAAACTAGTATATGTATTTTTTTTTGCATATAATTTATGAATTACAAGAAGGCTACCTGCTCACAAGTAAATGGAGGACAAGGGAGATTTTTTCCAGGACACAATGCTAAAAAAGAGGACATGTCCTGGAAGAAAAGGACATTATTTTCACTCTGGCCGTGTTTTATGGGGGAGGGGGATATTGCATGGGGGTGTTGCACAGGAGGTGTTGCACAAGGGGTGTTGTATGGGGGGATGTTGCTGATGGGGATGGTGCATGGGAGAACGTTGCACGGGGGATGCTGCATGTGTTGCATGGGGATGTTGCACAGAGGGATGGTGCACGGGGATGTTGCATGGGGGTGTTGCACAGAGGGAGTTGCACAAGGGATGGTGTACAATGGTGTTGCATGGGGGTATTGCATGGGGGGATGTTGCAGATGTGGATGGTGCATGGGAGAATGTTGCACAGGTGATGTTGCATGGGGGTGTTGCATGGGGGATGATGCATGGGGGAATGTGGGATTTTGCAAATGGGCATGTTGGATGGGGGTTGCTGCATGGGGGAAGTTGCATGGGGGGTGTTTCACAGGAAATGGTGCCCAGGGTGATGTTGCAAGGGGGATGTTGCATGTGGGGGATGTTGCATAGGGGATAGTGCAGAGGGGGATGTTGCATGGGGGGGATGTTGCATGGAGGATAGTGCCGTCCAGTGCCCAGTGCTGCCCAGGCCCACGAATATTCTTGAAATTCTACTCCTGCAACGGTGGGTAAAGTTTGCTAGTTATATAATAAAATATAAAATCTTTAATATTATATATCAGAATTTATTATACTTTAAGGAGGACTGTGTTATAATTACATAATAATAATTTATTAGAAATGTTTGATCCATTAATGAGCTCTTGCCCCATCCACGCATCTCCCACCCCCCCTTCCGTTTATTTTGTTAACAAGAGCAACTATTGCCTTTGGCAACCACCATCATTTAGTGAGTCAGTAACTTTTCAGTTTTATATATAAATTTTAAAAATTTTGTATTAATCATTTCTATTAAACTATAATTTTATAATTATAGTACAATCTATTAAAATCATAATAAATTATAATTTACACTACAATACAATGTGATATCACATCTTCTGTATGTATAAAACTTAAAGGTGACTGACTGACTAATCAACGCCCAGCCAAAACCACCGGACCTAGAACCATGAAATTTGAGGAGGGTGTTCCTTCTGTGATGGAGGCACCCACTAAGAACCGGTTTTTGCAAATTCAAATTGGAAGGGGGTGAAAAGGGGTGCAACACATTTTCAGCCTATACTTAACGTTGAAGACAGACTGATCAACACTCAGCCCCAATTTCTGCATCTGTCCAATAGGGGTGCCTGTGGATGTGCGGGGTTAGTGCATGGGGTGGGGGTATGGTGCACCACATGGGAAGAATGTGCTCAGGGAGATGGTGTACAAGAGGGGATGGTGTATGAGGGGGTGGTAGTGTGCAGAGGGGGATGGTGCATGGAGCAACGTTGCACGGGGTGGTGCATGGGGGAAAGGTGAACATGGAGCATATTGCACAGAGGGGGATGCTGCATGGGGGGTTGGTGAACTGGGATGGGTGGTACAAGGGAGGGTGGACGATGGTGATGGTGGTACATGGAGGTGGTGGTGCACAGAGGGTGACTGCATGGAGGGGGATGTTGCATGATTGGGATGGTGCACTAGAGGGTTGGTGCACTGGGGGAAATGGAGCATGGGGGAATATTTTACTCTCGCAACTGCAGGTAAATTTCGCTAGTCATATAATATGAAATATTAAATTATAATATTTTTTGAACGTGCAGGTGTGACTCAGGTCATGAATTGGAACTGCAGGGAAATCATTTAATGCATCTAAATTGGAGTGAGCCTTGGCCCCATCCAGGACCAGGCAGGAAGGCAAAATAGATCTCCAACCCTTCTGGTTACAATTAGCGTCCTGCATTCAAATTGAGTATTAGGAGAAAAGAAAATATTTCTTTACCCAGCATGTGATTAGTCTGTGGAACTCTTTGCCACAGGATGCAGTGATATATCTGGCTTAGGGCGCAGTCCAGATTAACTACAGGGAGTCCTTGCTCCGGTGTAAGAACAACTTACTCTGGATTGCAATATGAATTTCCCATAGGTTTTCACTAGGTGGTGCAGTAACTACAGGTGCACATATTGTCTCTTATGTGTTTCAATCGTTACTCTGGATTGTAGGTTTGATAGCTTTAAAAGGGGATTGGGTTGATTTCTGGAGGAAATCTGGTTTATCATCTGGAAATCTGGTTAATCTGGAAATCATCATAGGTTACAATCCATGATGGTTATGTGAAACCAGTAGGCCATCTCTGAATGAGTTGGTAATGTTGGTGGTTCATTATTCTAAGGAGCCGATGCAAAAATGGGTGCTGCTAACGACATCATATGCTAAGTGCAATCCTAAGCATGTCTACTCAAAAGTAAGTCCCATTGTGTTCAGCTATTTACTTCCAGGAAAGTGTGGCTATGGCTTTACCCCTACTGGATCCCTCCCTGTACCACGGGGCTCAATGCAGAGATGATCAAACTTTGCATTAGCAACAGTGTTCCAGGCTGGCCTCTCTTTACCTGTTGATTTACCTACTGTATTTACTTGAATCTAATGTGCCATTGAATCTAATGCGCACCCTATACTTAAACTCAAAACACCGTATTTACTCAAATTTCTTTAACCATTGAATCTAATGCGCACCCTGATTTTGGAGACAGAATTGGGCTGGAAAAGGTCAGCGTTAGATTTGAGTAAATACAATATTTTGAATAGGAATCGCAAGCTTTTGAGTTCACGGGTCTCTTGATCTGTGTTCAAGAGTGCTGTGTGTCTTGGAAGCTGCTTCTGATACTGAAATCAGAAATGAGGAAGCAGTTTCACGGGGGGGGGGGGTGTGTGTTTGGAGAGGAGAAATCACTTTTGCAGGAAGTCTGTGCTGCAGCGGGCACTGCCATGGGGAGCTTCACAGGGCACTATTGCTCACAGTGCCAAGGTAGGTTCCCCCTGCCCCCACCTGTCACTGGACGGACCTTGGACTCGGTCAATGCTCACCCTCCCTTACCCCCTTCCTCCGCCCACGCCAACCTTGGTTAGTTCCTCAAGTCAAAACTGCTGTCCCGGCAGCTCCTTTCTCTTTAACTCCCTAAGCGAGCCTAAGTGCAGGCAGCTGGACCTGGGCCAAGGAGCTGAGCCTGGAACCGGTGAGTGCCTTGTCCATTTCTCCCTTACATCATCTTCATTCCCAATCTTCCAACCTTTCAGTCCCATGATCAGAAGAGTTTTCCCAGATCAGAAGTCCTCCACATCCCAACTCCCAACCCCTGTGCTCCATCTCCTTTCCCTAGTGCGAAACCCACAGTGCCAGGGTTCCAACCCTGAAAACCCCAAACACCACCTTTCCAGCCTTCTGGATTTGGAGATAAGTGTCCACTGGTCTGAACACCAAGCCGACATGCTCTTCCTAGCAGGATAAGCCCCACAGCCCTTCCTTTCCAGTCCATCTGACTGGATTCTGCTGACTTCCCAGAACTGCATCACAGTATATAGGAGGCAAAGGGATGATCTGTGCCCAGGTCTGCTGTTTAACACCCTGGAATACTGAGCTACAATCTGGGCAGGCAAAGATCACCCCTTGTCCAATTTTCCATATCCAACCTAAGCCAGCAGCATTCCCCCACCCTTCTCCTTTCCAAAAAGCTTGCCAACATCCCTTGCAAACTGGCGCTTCCTAAAGACATCCTTTGGAACAGTGATCCTCAATTTTCATGTCATCAGCCCAATCAATCAATCAATCAATCAATCAATCAATCAATCAATCAATCAATCAATCAATCAATCAATCAATCAATGCATACACAAGTAAAGTATGAGACTAGGTACCTACTGCTGATCCTACTTCCTCTGCAAAGACCCAAAATATATCTTCTGGAACAGCTTTTTCTTGTTACGATCCCAATCCATCTATACATCACTCAATCAATGTAAATATGCACACACAAGTAAAATACGGGACTAGGTACCTACCTTCTGCTGATCCTACTTGCTTTCCAAAGACCCAAAATACATCTTCTAGAACAGCTTTTTCATTTCATGATCCCAATCAATCAATCAATCAATCAATCAATCAATCAATCAATCAATCAATCAATCAATCATTACATACGTATGTACATCCTAACCATGTCTAATCAAAAGTAAACCCCATTGTGTTCAATGTGTTTTATTCTCAGGAAAGTGTCTTTAGGATTGCAAAGATATACATACATACATACATACATACATCATACATACATACATACATACATACATACATACATACATACATACATAAAGTATGAGACTAGGTACCAACTGCTGATCCTACCCCTGCCCCCATGACCCAATCCATCCACCCCATCATTGCCCACTCCACTCTGTTTTGCCCACTTCTTGTGCCTTCACAACAACCCTCTGAGGTAGGAGCCTGAGCATGCTGACTCAGGGGCTGGAGGGCAAGACAGTGAGAAGAGGCTGTACGGAATTATATCCAGAACTCAGTTTTGAAAAGGCAGTTTTATTGGATTGGATTCAAGCCTGCCTTGCACAGGCTTTGAAAAAGTTGCCATGAACCACCCCCCCAAAAGGCTTTGTGAATCCATGGGGGTCATGGCCCACAAGCTGAAGAACACTGCTTTGGGATACAAGGTGCCCCCAAAAGGCTTAACTCGAACTGTTTGTCTTCTCATAAGGCAATGGCCAAGACTTCGCAGTATGTGGCAACGTCCCAGGATGACCAGCCTGCCAACGTGGTACCCAACGGGAACTCGGCCCCCAACAACCAGCCTCCAGAGGACTCCATGCAGTTGAAGAAGGAGATCTCCCTTGTCAATGGTGTCTGCTTGATTGTGGGCAACATGATCGGCTCTGGCATCTTTGTCTCCCCCAAAGGCGTGTTGATGTACAGTGCCTCCTACGGCCTCTCCCTCGTCATCTGGGCCATGGGGGGCCTCTTTTCTGTTTTTGGGGCACTTTGCTATGCTGAATTGGGCACCACCATCAAAAAATCAGGGGCCAGCTACGCCTACATCTTGGAGGCCTTTGGGGAGCTGCCAGCCTTCATCCGCCTCTGGACGTCCCTCCTCATCATCGAACCCACCAGCCAGGCGGTCATTGCGATCACCTTTGCGAATTACTTGGTGCAACCTGTTTTCCCTAACTGTGAGGCTCCATACCTGGCCGGTCGTCTGTTGGCTGCCGTCTGCATCTGTGAGTTGGACCAGGAGGTTGGCAGCTTGGGAAGGGATGGAGGAGGGTAGGGCGAGTATGGCGATCCTAAAGTCGGCACAGGGGAGCGGCCTTGGCAATGCCAAGGCTGATTCAGCTACAGGTGGGTTGAAGGGCACTCTCCTCCTAGTATCTTATCTCTCATTCTTGCTTTATCTTTCCTTGAACTTCCCCCCTTTGGCAATGGTTTTGAATCTTGGTGCTTTGGGGGGTGAATCTGAAAGCTTCAACGTTGGCATTATAGAACCCAGCCTTGGTTTGCTTCGGCTGGACATGAAACCAGGGTCTCCTCCTGGCCTTTAGCATCCCTTTCTTAAACTATTGCATTGCATTTGCATTCCCTCCCTAGATATAACCGGCATTATCTTACCTCCCAGTGGAACCAGTCGAGATAGAATTGTTTTCTCAGATCGGATCCAGTCACCAATCCCTTAATAAATGGAGTCACATAGATCAGATACCTGTGACGGCCGTCTCCACACAGCTCCTCTCTGCTTTGATCATCCCGTTAGAAATTAACAAGGTGAAGCCTTTCCACAGGAGACGCATTGTGTATTTGCCCATCTATTGTTAAGGCCCAGTGGGAAAATGCGACAACCTCATAGTCATCCTGACCTACAACTGCAGTCTATGGGGCTCTGGAGAGGACCCAGGAATCCTGATTCTTGATTTCCTCTGTTCTCATGGAAAGCCAAACTGTTTGTATGTGGACAAGCCCATACACGCCATCGCTCAGTGCTTAATCTTTGAAACTTGCCCAGATATTGTTCCTGATCACGTTGTGTCACCAAGTATGTGGGTAAGAGCTATTCAGTGATCAGGGAAATATCTCATATGCATGATCAGGGAAACGTACACTGCGGATGAAATTATAAACTGGGAAAGATACCCAGTGCGTGATACCCTGCACATGATCAGGGAAAGATACCTTGTGCATGTATGCAGCGAACAGAGAAAGATACCCTGCACATGATCAGGGAAAGATACCCTGTGCATGTATTCAGTGACCAGAGAAAGATACCCTGCACATGATCAGGGAAAAATACCCTGCAGATGAAGTTATTTAGTGATCAGGGCTTTCCCTGATCACTAAAATACCCAGCACATGATACCCTGTGCATGATCAGGGAAAAATATTCTGTAGATGAAGTTATTTAGTGATCAGGGAAAGATACCCAGCACATGATACCCTGTGCATGATCAGGGAAAGATACCCTTCAAATGAAGTTATTCAGTGAACAGGGAAAGACCCTGTGCATGATCAGGGAAAGATACCCAGCGCGTGAACTTATTCAGTGATCAGGGATCCTGCACATGCTCAGAGGAATGTTGTTGTCTGTGAGTGCCAGATCATGCTTCTTTTTGTTTCTCCTTTGTCCTCTCTTTCTGTTCCTCTTAATCTGTGGGCAATTCTGGGCCTTTCTCAGGAAACCAGTGACTTCAGCTGACAGACGGGCATTGCTGAGTTGGCAGCTCTTGTCTGGATCCAGCTGGCGAGAATCGCAGAGTCAGGCTCCCCAAAACCGCTCCCGTTGCAACACAGGAATGTGCCGGCTGAGAAAGCAGTCAGCCGCGGGGTCAGGCTTGAGAGCTAGTAGTGGTGATGCTGCAGCATAGATTGGGGGGCAGACAGAAACATCAGGATGGAGGGCTGTCTGCAAGACAGTAGCGGAAACAGAAAGGCACAGGGAAGAGGTTAATTGTAATTATGATGCTTAATATTTCCATATTCCTTTTTTCTTATGTATTCTGAGAATTTTGAATGTTCAGGAATTCTTAGAACAGGGCAGACCAGTGTAAATCAGCCTGTTTTTAGGATTTGGGGACTGTGAGGACTAAGGCCTGGAGGGGGGAACACCTTCTTCCAATTACCTGTGTGTGCCACTCAATGATGGGGTTATGGGCCCAATACCCGTTGTTATATGAGTAGGTCATTAATCAAACATTCAGCCCTCTCTAGTGCCTTTGACGTGTAAAAAATTCTCCTTGTCAGACACTACATGGCTGTACAGACTAGTGGTTATAGCCTCTCCTTTCCAATATGAGCCTCTTTGTTGTGTACACTGACACTCCACTGCAGGCTATGGAGGTCCCAACTCCTTCATTAAGAGCTTCTTTGTTGTGCGTTGGCCACTACCATATATGTGATCTGTTGTTAAGTGAATGGTTGGTAAGTGGAGCCTCTATAGGTTAGATCAGGGGTCAGGGAACTTTTTTACCTTTTACCCCAAAATATATTTAGATATGCCAATGATACCCCCTTGATTTGAAAGGAAGGAAATGGTCACCCGAAAGTAAATTGAAAATCTGGACTTTTAAAGTCTTTTTTCTGGACGTCCTACATTTTGTCCTACATTTTAAAAATCTGGAGTAAATGTAAAATAAGTGGTTTACTTTTGAGTAAACGTAAAGCAAGTGGCTTACTTACCTTGGCTGGGGAGGGTGTTTGGGCACACTGGGGGCAGTTCCAGGCTGCTGTGGCTGAGTGTGGCTAAGTCTGGCCAGCCAGAGCAATCATTTTAAAAAACATTACTGTGCGCATGCTTCATGCACTCTTCCCCTTCCAAAAGCTCCAACAGAGAGCACTAGTGCTTCTCTGTGGCGGAAGTGGTAGCGCTCTCGGTTGGAGTTTTTGGAAGGGGAAGAGTGTGCGCACCAGCGCAACTGTCCATTACCCCCAAGAATTACATTTTTACCCCATTTGGGGTAATTTACTCCTGTTCCCTGACCACTGGGTTAGATGCTTAACATCTAAGAGTGGAATTTCCTATCTTGCTGGGGCAAGACTCCTTTTGGTTTTGGTGAAACCTCTCACAGGTCCTCAGCGTTGTGCCCTTAGGTTTATTTTGAAAATGGGAGCTGATTCTGTTTTTATCTGGAAAAGCTCTCTATTCATGCTCAGAGGCTAGCTTGGTTTCGGAATGCTTCCCCGCTCAAAAAAAGAGGCCACTTGGACTCCTTCAAATATTCCTATTTGGGGTTGGGAAATGCCATCAGATGGTTTAATGGAGTATAGTTGTGCCCCACCAGCACTGGCATAGTTAGAGGGGTACAAAGCACTAGAGTACAGAGATTGGAGTGGACTACTCTTTGGGTCTGATCCTGCAGAGTTGCAGAAGCTGTACGCAGAAGCTGTGGCTGCCCAGGTTATCAGCTCCTTCTCGGCTTTGTTCCCAGCCTGATAAGAAAGAAGAATTTATTGCCTTGTTTATTCAGAAGTTGTGTTGTTCCCGAGGTGTCCCCAGTTCTCCCCTCCTCTTCCCTTGGAACGCCGGCTCCCTCCTCCCGCCATCCCACCTCTTTGGGTTTGGGTGTCTGGCAAAAAGCCATATCCCGCACAGACCCCTGAGTCACAACAGCTTGTTCGTGCAAGAAAGCTCAAGGTTACGAGGACAGAACGTGAAAACAACAGGAGATGGAAGGGATAAACAGCAAACAGATCCATTTCGGAAGCTGGCGCTTGGCTGAGAAGTCCGGGTGGACTTCCACGTCTGGATCCATCCATCTTGTTTCAAATCCGGAAATTGGTTCACACGTTAATGATGGAGTTTGATTCTGGAACACAAATTATGTAGTTTGGTTGCCCATTGCTGTCTACCTACTACTAATAGATATCCATTGCTCCTGCTAGTAGGTACCTAATTGTTTGCTGCCCATTGTTACCTTGGTAAGGCTGAGTGGGATCTGTGGCTTCCTCGGTCCTATCAAAGAGTAGTGTTCATACTCCAGGGATTCAGACATGCTCAAACTGCAGAAACAGTGAGGGTGAGTGGTTAGAACTATAGATAACAGGGACCTCCAAGCCCTGCCACAGAAAGGCAAGCATTCCTTGCCCTCTTCTCCCCATCTACCCACTAAGCCACTCTGTCCTCTCCATGACTGAGAGTACCAGGCACCAAAGTACAACCTCGAAGCCCAGTAGGAGTGAGAAATCTAGGGAGACACTTGGTAGCTGAAAATCCAGGTGTGAGTAGATAGATAGATCTACCTTAGAAAGATAGATCTTCCTTCCTTCCTTCCTTCCTTCCTTCCTTCCTTCCTTCCTTCCTTCCTTCCTTCCTTCCTTCCTTCCTTTTGGAGGATTCATTTAGAGTCATGAGCTGAGTTAACAGATTACAGCCTTCCCTCCTCTTTTTTGGAATCAAACCCCACTGATATGGGCACTTTATAGGATTTAGGGGAAAAGTTCCAGGTTCTCCTGGTTTGACCCCCAAGTTCATCATAAGTCTGTTGACTTATGCCCTTTTCTTTCTTTCTTTCTTTTTACAGGCTTACTCACTTTTGTGAACTGCGCATATGTGAAATGGGGCACCCGGGTACAAGATTTGTCCACCTTCGCCAAGGTGTTGGCTCTGATTGCCGTGATCATTGCAGGCATCGTTCGCATTGGACAAGGTATCACATCTCGAGGTTCTCTCTTTCTCGCTCTCTCTGTGGAGGAAGCACTTTTAATAAACCCCTTTATAAATTTTTATAAACCTCTTCCTAACATTTACTGCGTTTTGGAGACCACAGCCTTGTAAGGCATGGCTCTGTTGCCCTTCTACAAAAGAGGAACGAACAGTGCAATCCTGTGCATATCTACTCAGAGGTTAATCCCATGGTGTTTGGTATGGTTTACTCCCACGAAAGCGTGTTTAGGATTGCAGTCTAAATCACTCTCTTCAGGTAACACCATGAAGGCATCTCAGATGTAAGGCGTGAACCCAGAGCCAAATTCAGACCCAGTCCATTCCTCCACATCCCATGGCTTTATGGATGAGTGCCCACATACACATTGATCCCTTGTGGTATTAGGTGATGACTGCCCATGTGAATGGGCAATGTTATATAAACTGTAGCTCGGATTCCCTTATCATTTGGCGAATGCCTCCATTTTGCTCCCACTGCCTGGAAGGGCTGGAGCAGGGGGAGAAAGACAGCAAAACCCAGTGCTTTGCACCCCTCTAGCTATGCCACTGTCCAGAGGAACCCTGATAGTTTGATGATGCCTTTTGGTGTGATTAGCTCATATGGTGAGTCAGCAAGCAAAGATTTATTGATTTTATTTGATTGATTGCGCAATCCAGAGTAACCACGGGGAGTCCGTGCTCCAACCTAAGAACAATTTACTCTGGATTGCAATATGAATTTCCCGTAGGTTTTCAATAGGCGGTGCCATAACGACGTCGACGTAAATGTCTCTTATGTACTCCCGTAGTTACTCTGGCTTGTAGGGTTATTTATTGTATGGCAAATACATGGACTTATAGTCAGTCTGATGTTAATGTTCCATTGCCATGTATTTTGAGACACAGGAATTCCACATTGATATCTGGCTGCCAACTGTTGCCAACTGCCAAGTCTTCAGTGTAATCTGGCTGCCAGTTGTTGCTGGTTGTTTATCGGGAGTCCACCATGAGAAGGTGAACGAGCATCACACAGCAAACAAAGCGACATCAGGCGATGGACATGATGGTATGAATTCCTTTTCTCTTCCTACAGGACACTCCGAGAACTTTGACAACTCTTTTGAAGGGTCCTCATGGCAGGCAGGAGACATTGCCTTGGCACTCTACTCTGCGCTCTTTTCCTACTCTGGATGGGATACCCTCAATTTTGTTACGGAAGAAATTAAGAACCCCGAGAGGTCAGCATTCGAAGCATGTGTTGCCGGGAAAATGCAGCTCTGGGGAGATGGCCGCAGTTCGGTATGCGGTGCTGAATGTGGCAACAAGCACCTACTGGATGGTGTTTGGGTCGTAGAGGAGTTCCTAATATCAGATCCTAATAAATAGCTTTTGGCTTGCCAAGAGCAGACAGGGAAGGAAAGACGCTTCTAGCAGGAGGCCACGGAAGCTCCTTATCAGTTCCACCCCACCCTGAAGCAGTCTTCAGACTTTGCCTCTGTACTTTAGCAGGGTTTGCTGCCCAGGTGAAACTGGTAGGGACTTCTTCCTGCTTTGCCCCGAGACTAGATAGTTGTGATTCTCAGCTAGTTAGTTGTTCAACCTGTTCAGACTGAGGTTTCCAAAGTTTACGGCCATCAAATATCCGGCATAGTTTCGAGTTTCAGATAAAATACTTTAAATATAAAAACTAAATATATTGGAGATAGATACATGAATAAATGGACTTCCCGGATGCACAGCACAGAAATAAAGCACACTTAATAGAACCCCATTCCCCGAGTACATCATCACAGCTCCAGCTGTGGTGGTTTAACTGGGTCAGATCCTCTTAGGGGACCAGAGGCTGGCTGCCCGCATTGGCTCCCAGGCTGGGGTTTGGTGACCCCTGCATTAGAATGCAGAACATCCAGTCCAAGCAGTGGGGTGGGAAGACGGCACCTTGGCCTTGCCTTACTCTGCAAAAATTCAGAGACACAACACACTTCTATCATTCTTCCAAATTAGTGCATTGGCTTGGTATGTGCTTGTGCGCATTGCCATCTAGCGGTGAAAGGAAGGCAAGGATGCAAGGTCCCAAGTGGGGACACATGGGGCTTAGGATGCCCGGGTTCTCTTCTAGTCTTGGTGGCCAAAGGCCGGAAAAATTCTTGGCTTTTGCAAGAAAAGTGGATCCCTTCACTAGTAATCGAAGGCTCGACTTCTGGTTAAAAGTCAATTAAAGTAAACTTCTTGTAAACGCTGATTTGACTGTATTAGAGACTGAGAATTAATTATTCTAATTAATCTAATTAATTTGATTGCCAACAGTGGTGGTGGGCTTGACTTCACTGGGGATCTTCAAACAGAGGCTCGAGGAGCATCTGTCGGAGATGCTGTAGGAGATTTCTGCTACAGGCAGAAGGTTGGACTAGATGACCTATTAGGTCCCTTCCAACTCAATGAAGTTCAAATTCAAATCCTTTTATTGGCAAAAGGAGGTGCCAGTACACCTCTTAAAACAAATACCATTTGTGCCAATGCACCTCTTAAAAACAAATAACGTTTAAAAACATCAGCTGCTTTGAATTTTGAATAATTTGAATGGGAACGTATCCTTCTCTTTACATCTATTTTCAAGAAGGTTGCCATTTTCATGATTAATTCAATATGAAGTTTTATTTAAATAAATAAATATGAGGTATATACTATTTACACCTGCAAGGAAAAATCTAGTTTTTTTTCCATGAAACTCTATGGTTCTGATCTGAGGATTAATTAAAAAAACCGAGAAACTGTGCCCATTGGAGCAAAGGGGGGGGGATGAAGAGAGAGATGCAAGGGATTGAACATCACTGTCTTTGCTGGACCCCCAGGAACCTGCCCCTCTCCATTGGCATCTCCATGCCCATCGTCACCGTGATCTACATCTTGACCAACGTTGCCTATTACTCAGTGTTGAGCAAGACAGAAATATTAAGCAGTGATGCAGTAGCTGTGGTGAGTAGCTCTCCTTCCCGTGGCCGACTGTGGATTCCAGCTCAGAGAAACAGGTGGTGCTGGAGTGATATACGTGTCTATATATGTTATTATAGTCCGGTCACATGGTGGACAATAGGGCTGAATAAGTATTATGGCTGTCCCAGTAGTGTAGCTAGAAAGGGTGCAAAGCACTAAGTTTTGCAGGAACCTCACCATAGTATGCAAGCAGTCACTCCATCTCTGCCTTGCTCCTCCGTTGTTGAAGATGAGAGGCAGAGACTGCTTGCAAACTACGATGAAATTTCCTGCAAAACATAGTGCTTTGCACCCCCTCTAGCTGTGCCACTGACTGTTGTTCCCACTACAAAAACCACTGGTTTCCCATCCTTGGGAATGGTATTTGTAAAGAGACAACTCACTGGTGTGCTTTTCCTCCTAGCTGTTTGCTGATCAAGTGTTTGGCGTGATGAATTGGACCATCCCACTTGCTGTGGCGTTATCTTGCTTTGGGGGTCTCAACGCATCCATCTTAGCGGCTTCCAGGTAACCCATGTGTGTCGGAGTCCGCACACATCCATTCAGAGGCTTTACTCCTTGGTTTCACTTAAGTGGCCGACACTTGTGACATTTCCCCCCATGCGCTTGATATTTGGCACAACATCTGCGTTCATGGAGGTGGTCTCAACGTAAGGGAATGCTGCATTTCAGCTGCACTGATGAAAGTGGGACAGGATTGGGTCCTCAGTTCTTACATTTGCCCTTGCTCTCTCATTAGGCTGTTTTTCGTTGGTTCCCGCGAGGGGCACCTTCCTGATGCCATCTGTATGATCCACGTCCAGCGATTCACACCTGTGCCTGCTCTGCTCTTTAATGTAAGTTATGGACAGGTAATATCTAAACGGTGGTTGTGGGGGAGCTGGATTGGCAATCACCGAATCCTAACCAATTTCCCAGGCTTATTCATTTTTATATCACAGGGAGCCATGGCTTTGATCTACCTGTGCGTAGAAGACATCTTCAAGCTTATCAACTACTACAGCTTCAGCTATTGGTTCTTTGTGGGCCTTTCGATAGCGGGGCAGCTCTATCTACGCTGGAAGGAGCCATTGAGGGAACGGCCCCTGAAGGTAGGATAGGAAAAGCACCTTTATACAGGTGTGCCACACTGAGGATCTGATGCTGGGAACAGATCATTCATGCATTCAGTATTCAATGCATTTACTCAAATCTAATGCGCCATTGAATCTAATGCACACACTATACTTATTTTAAAACATCACATTTATTTGAATCTAACAATTGAATCTAATGCGCACCCTGATTTTGGGAACTAAATTCAGCTGAAAAAGATGAGCATTAGAGTTGAGTAAATACAGTATATACCACTTTTCAGCAGTATATGAGATCATAGAATCATAGAGTTGGAAGGGACTTAGTAGGTCATCTAGTCCAACCAGTGATGGGCCCAGCCTCCCTTAAGATCTGTACGCCGGAAGTCAGGGGGCGGGGCCGGAGTCAGGGGGCGGGCCCTATTCAGGCCGAACTGCACATGCGCCAGACTTGGCGCATGCGCAGTGCGTCCCCTGAAGCGTCCTTGGTGCCAGGACGCCAGACGCTTAGTGTGCCTGCGTCCACCTGGACGCAGGCACGCTGAGCGTCTGGAGCTCGGGGCCAAGACGCTTAGTGCGCCTGCGTCCAGCTGGACGAAGGCGCGCTGAGTGTCCTGGCGCCTAGCCTCAGGACGCTCAGTGCGTGTGCGTCGAGCTGGACGAACGCGCACTGAGCGTCCTAGGGCTCAGTGCTAGGACGCTTAGCGCGCCTGCGTCGAGCTGGACACAGGCACGCTGAGTGTCCTGGCACCAAGCCTCAGGATGCTCAATGCGCGTGCGTCCAACTGGACGCAGGCGCACTAAGTGTCCTGGGGCTCGGCGCTAGGACGCTTCGTGCGCGTGCGTCCAGCTGGACGCACGCGCACAAAGCTTCCTGGTGGCGAGCCCCAGGAAACCCGGTGCCGGCGGACGCTGGCGTACCGGTCCCCGCGGCTCTTGCAGCCGCGGGTCTGGCCGGTTCGCTGGAGTCCGCCCTGGTGGAAGACCTGGTACGGGCGCATAGGCCCGTACCGGTATCTGCCCACCTCTGAGTCCAACCCCCTGCCTGCAGCAGGAAATCCCCCTAGAGCATCCCTGACAGGTGCTTGTCGAGCCTCTGCTTAAAGATCCCTAGTGAGGGAGAGTCCACCATGAGATGAAGGGTTCTCATCTGCCTGCCTTGCTTGTGAGCTCCCAGTGGGACCACAGGAAACCCAGTGGATTGAGCCAGCCCAACAGAGGGTTGCATCAGATATTTCTCTTCCCCTCAGCTCAGCATCATCTTCCCGATCATCTTCTGCCTCTGCACCATCTTCTTGGTCGCCGTGCCTCTCTACAGTGACCCCATCAATTCTGCCATCGGTATCGCCATTGCTGCGTCGGGACTGCCCGTCTACTTCTTGGTGGTGAGGGTACCAGAACACAAGAGACCGCAGTGCCTGCGCCGGGCTGTGGGTGAGTGGCACACTAACCATGTCTACTCAAAAGTAATAAGCCCGATTGTGTTTGATGGATATTACTCCCAGGAAAGTGTCTTTAGGATTGCAACATCAGTCTCTGATCTCAGTCCAATACCTAGACACGCACTAGCAGGGCCCCCATGATTGCAACCTGTGGGGCAGGAACTGGGATTAGGTGCAGAGCCCAGGACTGCAAAACAGTGGCGTGTTTTGTGCTCTTCCTCGTGAGATTAGCAGAAAAGCTAATCCTGCAGGGGAAACAAAAGGCATGGAGCTTTGCACAGTTTGGACAGGCTAAAGAATTCCAGCTGCTTAGGAAAATTAAGAAATGTTATATAAATCCTACCCAATTTATTTCAGACTGCAAGCTGCGGACTTTGAATATCATTATGGCTCCTTGCGGGTGGAGATGATTAACCCTCAAAAGCAACTCCCCTCCATCACCCCATGACTGTCCCACCAAGATCTTGAATTGCTCCCCTCCCTCAACAGTACTGATATATGCCACATCACCTAACTGCCAGTTTCCAACCGTTCTGGTCCTAATTGCTTGTGTTCTCCTTGCAGCCTCTGTGACGCGGCTCATCCAAATTGTGTCCTTGTCCGTCCTGACGGAGATGGATCCTGACCTTGAAACAAAGTCTCATTGATGGTGATACTGTTGGGGGGAGGCCGGACTCTTCCCCCATCCTCTCCTTTTTTTGATGGACTCTCCCGTGACCTCTTAATTTATTTTTTGCTACTTCCTCGGCTTTGGGGCCGGCTGCTGCAGGAACTGATTTTATTTTTTAATTTTGTCTTTGGTGGACATGGGATTCCACCTTGGCAGCTGCACCCTAATAAACTCGCCACACTTTGATCAGTGTCTGCCCATCTGCTTCAAGAGGGTTCTCATTGCCCTACAACTATCTTCTCTCCCCCCTGGGTTAACCTTATAGGTACATCAGCTCCTGGTGAGATGTTTTTCCACTTGTTGCCTGGAGTATTAATTTTCCTGGCACCCCACAGAAACGTATTAACACAGATCACCCATTTAATTCTGAGTAACATGGGGTTAAGGAAGCGGAGGTTCCCCTTCCCTGCCTTTTATAGGAAATGCCAGATGAGAGATATGTCAAGACTGGAACCAAAGAATCCAGGCCTGTCCGACCCAGTATCCTAATTCAAGGCAGAAGCTCTGAAAAATCAGAGGAAAGAGTTACAAATTTGGAAATGAATTTTGGGGTGGAAACAATATTTTTAATTATATAATATTTAAATATTATCTGGGGCTCAAATAATATTGTAGTACAGCAAATCCTCAATATCTGTAGGGGATCCATTACCAGATCCCCTGCACATACCTATTTCCATGGATGCAGCAAGTCCTCAAAGGACCTCTTGGCGGTGACCAGAAACAGCTTGGTCTTTTGGAGTTTCCATATCACAGTGGGGTTTATAGGATTGGCCTCAGGTCTGCACATAATGAATTTCTGGCTGTATGATCCTCTTTAGGATTGATTCCAGAAAGGACTTTCTAATTAAGCATGGCATGGAGAGAGAGCTTTCCGCCCTCGCTCACAATCACTGAAACACCACCGGTAGACTGAGGACACAAAAGAAGGGCTTTCTTTCCACAGCATGTAACTAAGCTGTAGAATTCATTGAATGGCCTTAAAAGGGGTGACTGGACCACTTCAGAGAGAACAGGTCTCTTAGGGGATACCATGTACCACCTCTTGGTTCAGAGGCAATGTAGCTATTTGTCCCAGGTTTGGAGAAGAAGGGGACCTTCTCCCATCCATTGTGGGAAAGAAAATGCTGGTTTGGATGGGCACTGAGAGTAGAGTATGAAGGTGATGGCCTTCAGGATTTAAGGTATGAACCGAGACACCGTTCTTTGCTTCCACTGCAATGCAGTCTCACTCCTTCTAAGCCTATACTTTGTGATTATTCCTCATGCAAGTCTCCAGGAGAGACCCAAAAGTGGATTCTTTGGTAGGAGAAAAAATCCTATATGCTGCATTAATGGTAACTTGAATTAATCTTGGAGATGGAGGCAAGGCAGCCATTCATCTGCCCCACATGCCTCCTTTTCTGCAGAATCCAGCAACGCCAGAAGGAACTTCCAAGTCCTTTATTTGGAAAGAAGATGAGAAAACAGGAACGGAGGTGCGAAGAAGAGAACGCTCTGCTGCCCCATGGCCAAGTCTCTGAAAAGGAGAGGTGTTTGCTGCTCAGCCCAGAGTATCTTCCCACGGTCTTTTTGGTGGCGGAGGTTTTGTCGTAGAAGGTGGGTGCTGTTCCAAGGGGTTATGGGAAAAGGTCTGACGCAACGGCCCTGCGAGTCGGAAGGAATGAGAACAAAACGGTTACCCTTTGGCTCCCCTTTTCCAAAGCAGGCAAAAACAGCACTGTCAATCCTTCCGTCTCCAAATGTACCTGTATTTACTCAAATCCAATGCGCCATCGAATCTAATGCTCATCCCTACTTTAAAAGGCTTGAGATCAAACAAGGCTCACCTTTTGCTGCCAATTCCAGGTGGTTTTTGATACGGCGCTCTCGGTCTTCTAACTGCTGAGCAAGCTGCGCATTTTTCCAGCCTGCAAAGAAAGGAGGCCATTAATCTCCTCTGAACAGATGGTCCTTGCACCAGTTGATGCCTTCAGCATTCCTCCCCTACCTTTTTTGAGGCTCTTCACAAAACCTTCCTGGTGAGGCAGGACAGACGGATCGTGCTGTATGTGTTCGGGAATGCGCAGCCGGGCACGGACGGCAGGTATGCGCAGCACGGCCACTTGCACCAGCGAGAACAAGTTTGATGTCAGCCAGTAGGTGAAGACAGCCTATGGGGAAGATAGGGGAGAGACAGCATATTAGAGGCATATTAAATTAGACAGCATATTGGTTTAACCTATTCGTTATCCAATTTATTCATTCATCTACTTTTTATCTCTGATGTATTTATTTAAATTTTATATTTAAACTAGCAAAATGTACCCGCATGTGGGAGTAAAGTAGCCACATAAGTAGCTATGTTGAGGGAGTAAAGTACTCCCTGTATGCCATCCCCCACTGCGCATCACCCTCCCGTTGCATATCACCTCCATATGCATCATTCCTCATGTGCATCAACCCCCGTGTGCATCACCTCCCCCATGTGCAACATCCCCCAAGTGCTTCAACTACCCCATGTGCAACACCCCCCATGCGCATCAATCCCAATGTACAATTTGTCCCCCCTGCACCATCCCCCACCCCATGCACCATCCCCCCACAACCATGGCAGGGTGACCAGATGACTGGAAAAACTCGGATTGGTCCGGATTTTTAGCCTCCTGTCCGGGTGTCCTACATTTTGGCTTCGTTTTGAAACTTCGCGATAGTGAACATTACCCCATCATGCCATATGTCATTGAATTCGTACTGAAGAGCAGAATCCAATGCAAGAATCAGTTTTGAGATATCTCCTTCCTACCAAAAGTTATGGTAAAAAAACTGAAAGAGGGTAGGAATTTTGGCCTTGGGATTCAGGAATTTTGGGTTTGGCATCTGGTCACCCTGAACCATGGGCACCGCTACTGGGCAGGTGCATGATTTAGGGCTGGGTGTTGATCAGTCTTCAATGTTATGTATAGGCCAAAAATGTGTTGCACCCCTTATGGGTTTAATTTTTAGAAATTGGTTCTTGGTGGTGCTCCCATCACAGAAGGAACACCCTCCCCAAATTTCACGCTTCTAAGTCCGGGGGTTTTGGCTGGGAGTTGATGAGTCAGTGAATCAGTGACTTTTCAGAATAAGTGAGTGACGTTTTGTTCTTATATACCTAGATTTATTTTCTGGCCATTTTAGAGAACAACGCCCTGGCTTGTGATAGCATGCAGGGGACAGGTTCCCTATAATCCAGAGTAACTATGGGAAGATGTAAGAGGCACCTACTCTGGATTGCTCTATGCATTTCCCATAGGTGGCACCATAACTACATCAGTGTAAAAGATCCCGTAGTTACTCTGGAGTGTAGCCTTTGTTGGTTATGCCAAACATTTGTTTGATCAACCAAAGGAACAGCAGATCTACAGCAAAGAGTGTTTTGATTCCCTCTCGGACATTTGGGAATATTCACTCTGCATGTACAGGCGAGATCCAAATTCACACTAAAACAGACTAAAGTCATGGATGTTGCTTTTGTCAATGTGGAAAAAAACAAACCCATAAAATTCAAAGAGAGCTGTTAGAAAAGGGAATTCCTTACCGTTGGGAAGGAGATGGTGAGAGGCAGGATAACAAGCGGCATCACCCGGAAGACGGTCTTCATAACTCGTAGGTTTGGGTTGGACACGCCTGACTCTGCTCCCAGCTGCCGGAAAGAAAGATGGTGGTACTGATGCTTGCTCGGAGCCCCTATGACCATGTTAGACTTTTGGGAGCAGTGCCAAAAAGGGGGTATGTGGTCCCAATGAGGGACAGGTGATGTGGTCCCAAGGAAGGACAGGTGATGCCTTTCTTCCTAACCAAGGCCTGGGAAGACTGCACAGCCTACTGGTTGCAGACTCTCAATGATCTGCACTGGAGGTTCACCCTCGCTACCCTACCAGCCTTCAACTGGAGAGACTGGTTCAAATCTCTGTTCATTCACAAAGCTGACTGGATCTGGGTAAGGAGAGGGACAGCAGATAACAAGCTGTTCACCATGATCAACTCTTGTGTCTCCCCTCCCTTCTCCTTCACTGCTCGAATCTTACCTCTAAGATGGCCCACATAGTGACAGTCACTGTCAAGGGCAAGGCGTAATAAGGGTCTGCTGCTGTGAGATCCGTGAACCACCACAGCCCCCCGGTTTGCATGCTGGGTACGGGGAGCTCGGACATTTTGCGCAGGGCGATGAAGAAGGAGATGAAAATGGGTGCCTGGGGAAGAGAGAGAGAGAGGAGAGAAATTCAAATAGTGGAAAATTCTGGGCAACAAAACTGGTGTCGCCACGGGGCAAGCACTCACCTGGACAAGGGGCACAAGAAACCCACGCAAGGGGTTCACGTCATGGGTTTTCTGGTAAAGGGCCAGATCTGAATAAGCCTTTGCAACTGCGGGAGAAAAAAAAGAATGGATTCAGGAGCGATGGTAGGAAGCTTCCACTACGCTCACAACACCAGCATCCTCCTGGTTCCTCTACAGATCAGGTTCCTCCCACAGGATGATGCCTCTCCAGCGCTTCAGAACTTGGGGAATGGGGTCCATTTAAGTATTTGCTTTATTTATGTGATGTGTGTTGGTTCCTGGAGAAATCCTGGAAATTTCCCATTCATTATTTAATTTATTCATCCACTACTTTTTTCATCTCCAATGTATTTATTTAAACTGTATATTAAAATTCATTAATTGGCCCTCGACAGGTATTTGATGAAGGCTGAAAGGTTTAGAGATCCCTGACGCAGATCGTTACGTTACCCCCACCGGGCAAACTCACATTCAAACTTGTTCCCCGCACGCTTGGCCTCGTTCATGCGGGTGGTAAGTTCGTTAATTTGCGGGAGGTGGTTGTTGAGCTTGGCGGCCTCTCGCTGGCCCTTGATAATGAGAGGGAGGACCAGGATACGAGCGGCGACCGTTCCTGAGTAGTTTCGGGGAGAGAAAATCTCTATTAGCCATAGTTAATTTATGCACATAGCGCAACTGCAATATTTATGCGCAATGCAATTTTAGTGCCTGCACCAAAAATTCTCTGGTGCATGAATCATTCTGCTATGATTCTCCCACCTCCAGTTCCCCCATCGCCATCCCATCTGCCATGGAAAACCCTGCTCACATGGCCATCAATTGATATTCCTGCAGCCCCTTCACCTGCTACGATGGCTCCCCACCAAGGCAGCCCTACGTCGACATGGAGGGACTCCAGTACATTCTGGATGAGACCCACTGGGGTGTAGGAGCCCAGACCCAGTTCTGCTAAGCTCAGCTCCTGAACAACATCCCCTGTGGAGACAGCAGTCTCCAATGGGGTGGCCGATACAGCTTGAACAACCTAAAGAAAAACAAAGAGACAGAGAGAATACTAAGCATGATGAAATGCATCACCATCTTAGAGCACAATCCTAACCATGTCTACTCAAAAGTAAGCCCCATTGTGTTCAATGGGTCTTACTCCCAGGAAAGTGTCTTTAGGATTGTAGCCAAAGTCTGTCTACTCACAAGTACGTTCCATTATATCCAATGGGGCTTACTCCCAGGAAAGTGTGTTTAGGATTGCAGCCAAGGTCTCCTTACCTGGGTGCCTGCAACGGCAGCGGTGCTTTGACACCGGTTTGCTGGCCTCGCGAAGAACATGCAACAGACATTTGGGGAGTGGCGATGGGAGAATAAAGGTGCTTTGGATCGTGGCCATGTCAACCGGATAGACGTTCTGTGGATCTGGAAAGCAGGTTGTGAGAAGCAGAAGATCAGCAGCCTGCATGTCAGTGGCTAGAAAAGCCACTGGTGTTAAACTAACTGGTGTTAAACTAACAAGCCACAAGTTACCTCCAAGCCACGTGTCTTATAATAGTGTGGACAAAACTTGAATTGCCTGACGGATCCAGTCCAACCGGGGCTGTGTAGGACCATAGTGCGTTTATGACTCCCCTCATCCCAAAATGTAGCTGTGAACTCCCACTTTGGGAACCACTGTACACAGGGAACTGATATTGATTGAAAGTCAAGTGATCTGTAAGTGAGGAAGGGGCTGTGGGGGTCTCAAGGATAAATGTGGGATGCAAAACATGGAAGGAGTACCATGTGAAGTGCTCTGCAAACATGAGATCACAGAATCCTAGAGTTGGAAGGGACCTAGTTGGTCATTGAGTCCAACCCCCTGCCTGCAGCAGGAAATCCTCCTAGAGCATCAGACCAAAGGCCCTTCCAGTCCAGCTTCCTATATATCACATGGCCCTGGAACTGGCATGATCAGGACAGCAGCTCAATCCCATGTATAAGTCTACTCAGGAGTAAGTCCCACTATAGCCAATGGGGCTTAGTCCCAGATAAGTGTAGGCAGGACTGCAGCCTTAGAGCCCAATCCCACGCATGGGTCTACTCAGGAGTAAGTCCCACTGTAGCCAATGGGGCTTACTCCCAGGTAAGTGTGGGCAGGGCTGCAGCCTTAGAGCCCAATCCCACGCATGGGTCTACCCAGGAGTAAGTCCCACTGTAGCCAATGGGGCTTACTCCCAGGTAAGTGTGGGCAGGGCTGCAGCCTTAGAGCCCAATCCCACGCATGGGTCTACCCAGGAATAAGTCCCACTGTAGCCAATGGGGCTTACTCCCAGGTAAGTGTGGGCAGGGCTGCAGCCTTAGAGCCCAATCCCACGCATGGGTCTACCCAGGAGTAAGTCCCACTGTAGCCAATGGGGCTTACTCCCAGGTAAGTGTGGGCAGGGCTGCAGCCTTAGAGCCCAATCCCACGCATGGGTCTACCCAGGAGTAAGTCCCACTGTAGCCAATGGGGCTTACTCCCAGGTAAGTGTGGGCAGGGCTGCAGCCTTAGAGCCCAATCCCACGCATGGGTCTACCCAGGAATAAGTCCCACTGTAGCCAATGGGGCTTACTCCCAGGTAAGTGTGGGCAGGGCTGCAGCCTTAGAGCCCAATCCCACGCATGGGTCTACCCAGGAGTAAGTCCCACTGTAGCCAATGGGGCTTACTCCCAGGTAAGTGTGGGCAGGGCTGCAGCCTTAGAGCCCAATCCCACGCATGGGTCTACCCAGGAGTAAGTCCCACTGTAGCCAATGGGGCTTACTCCCAGGTAAGTGTGGGCAGGGCTGCAGCCTTAGAGCCCAATCCCACGCATGGGTCTACTCAGGAGTAAGTCCCACTGTAGCCAATGGGGCTTACTCCCAGGTAAGTGTGGACAGGGCTGCAGCCAAGGTTTCCAGTGTGACACTCCCAAGGTCATGACCCCTGAGCGCGATGACGTCACTAACGTGCTGAAGCCGACCTCCCCCAGTGAATGACCCACCTGCCTGCATGGCCCCCCGAGCAGAGGAAGCGTCCCCGCGACCCTCGCCCGGCTCCACGCTCGCCGGACCGCCGCAGGAGCCGCCATCGTCCCCGCCAGGAGGAGGAGCCACCTCTACACGTCACAGGCACGTCGCGCTGCCACTCTGACGCCCTCGTGAGGCCGCCGCCGCCATCTTTATTTTGGGCAATCGCCCATTCATCTCTGTGGAGGGAAGCCATATTTGATAAGGGCAAATGTTCTCAGAGATTTTAAAGCTTTGGGACGCCTTTTTGAAGGGAAAGGAGTCATACAGCAGTGAAGAGTATCGCCCTTTGGAGCTGAAGCCCTGGGTAGTGAGGAAAAAGCGGGTGTAAAAGAAACCGACGCCATTTTTGAAGAGGGCGCTGTTGGCCTCACTACATCCGGGTAACACAAAGCGGGTCCATCTTTGTTGTGGGCAATATGAAGCCAAGCCTTATAGCGCCGCCATCTTTGTTTTGGGCAACTTTGTGGACTCGGCGATAATACGTCATGATTGCGACGGGCAAAAGCAACCTGTGCTTTCAATGAAGTGGCCACAGGAGGGCAGCAGAGGACAGCTTTGGATTTCAGGATAGCTGCACTCTGAGAGTCCTGGAAATGTTTTGCACCCCCTTTTTTTCTAGGTTGCAAAAATATTGGGGGGCTCACAGTCCATGCAGGAGAAATGCATGTTCTATGAGATACAAGACTTTCTTAACAAGATATAGTATTTTTTCTTCCCTTTTTGTTTTATTCACTGATTATGCTTTTATTATTTTTATTTTTTTCAATTTTATTTTGTTTTTTTAAATTAATTTTATTTTGTTACAATTGCAATTGCACTGCCCTTTCTTTCTTTCTTTCTTTCTTTCTTTCTTTCTTTCTTTCTTTCTTTCTTTCTTTCTTTCTTTCTTTCTTTCTTTCTTTCTATCTATCTATCTATCTATCTATCTATCTATCTATCTATCTATCTATCTATCTATCTATCTATCTATCTATCTATCTATCTATCTATCTACCTACCTATGGGCTGTGGGTGGCGCAAGTGGCTAAAACACTGTGCCTGTTAACACTGTGCCTGTTCGAGACCTGGGTCTGCCCCACAAAGCAGGGAAAGCTCCTGTCCTTAGCCCAGCTCTGCGACGCCAGCAGGATCCAATCGTATTGGCTCTGCCTTTCCATTGGACTAATTCAGTGGCGTGGAGAGGGGGATTTGCTGCTTGGGTAACAGCCTATCCTCCATAACAATCCAACCCAGGCTTTCGTGCTTCGCATGCAGCGTATGCAGCACCGAGCACAATACCATAGTCTTTCAAGACTGACGGAGGTCTGCTGCTATATCCATCCATCCATCCATCCATCCATCCATCCATCCATCTATATACAGTGGCGCCTCACATAAAGTATTTCATGTAACAAACAAAAATTTCTCTAGGATTCTGCTTCACATAACAAACTGTGCTTCACGTAAAGAACACATTCGCTGGCAGTTGGGGCAGATGTGCTGGCCGGCAGCCTGTTTAAAAAGCATCAGGGCTGCCTAGCGCACCTGCCCATAGTGAAAGCAACACTTCCATGCAGTTCCTCCTGTGGCCGGGTGTCTGTGGGCAGAGGGAGAGAACAGCACAGGAGAGGAGGGAAGCAGCTCAGGGCTGGCCGGAAGGGAGCAGGGGAGAGAGAGGCTCAGGATGAAGAGAAGGAGAAAGTGGGGAGACACTTGGAAGGTGTCTTGGCTTGCAGCCTCCTAACCATGTATACCCAGAAGTGAATCCCA
The DNA here is from genome assembly GCA_030015325.1 of Cryptoblepharus egeriae. Lineage (NCBI taxonomy): Eukaryota > Metazoa > Chordata > Lepidosauria > Squamata > Scincidae > Cryptoblepharus > Cryptoblepharus egeriae. The sequence goes on along the minus strand of JAREYC010000004.1, from coordinate 105,233,957 downwards.
TTGTGTTAAATGGGGCTTGCTCCAGGAAAGTGTCTGGAGCAAGTGTCTGGAGTGTCTGAAGTAGACTTCATAGGATCCTAAGTAGACTTCATAGGACTTCATATCCTGCATAGGATATGCAGGTTTTGAATTCAATCCCAGTGTTCTGTCACCATTTTTATATCCAGTTAATACTTTTATATGAATATTTTTGGGGTTGTGGAACCAATCGTCTGAGTTTCCATTATTTCCTATGGGAAAATCCACTTCACATAAAGAACGTTTCACGTAATAAACATGCCTCCAGAACGAATTAAATTTGTCACATGAGGCATCACTGTATATATATTTCTCATATATGAACATTATATCTTTCCAATCCGCTTTTTGAGGCATTGCTTTAATTCATCTTGCAGCAATGAGTTCCACAAACTCATCTTGTGGCAAGGAGTTCCACACAATAGGGAAAAAATATTTATCAGAGAAATCATACTGAGATGTGAACTTTTTAAAATGTATTTGTGGGAATTATATCCCCCCTTTCTCCGCAAGCAGACCCAAAGCGGTCAACAATATCAGTAAAAGCACATATGGTGCGTTCCTAAGCATGTCTACTCAGAAGTAATTCCCATTTTGTTATATGGGACTTAGGGCAAAATCCAGAGTAACTACAGGGAGTCCTTGCTCCGGTGTGAGAATAACTTATTCTGGATTGCAATATGACTTTCCCAAGATTTTCACTAGGTGGTGCAGTAACTACGGGTGCGCGGAAAGTCTCTTATGTGCTCCCGTAGTTACTCTGGATTTGGGGGTTACTCTCAGGAAAGTGTGTATAGGATTGCAGCCATAAATAATAGATATTTACAATGTTTAACAATATTTAAAAACATGTTTAAAAAACATTAAGAACAACTCTACACTCTGGGACAACTCACTGGCCCCACATTAATTGAAAGCAAACCTGTGTGCAATCCTTGGGGTTTGTTCAGGAGACAAACAAACAAACAAACTGTTGCTTTCTGCTGTGAGCTCGGGAGTCTCCATAATGAGTAGGAAGGCCAAAGCAAATGTGAAGGCTACGAATTCCCAAACTGAGGGTGAAATCCAGAGTAACTACAGGGAGTCCTTGCTCTGGTGTAAAAACCATTTGCTCTGGATTGCAATATGAATTTCCCATAGGTTTTCACTAGGTGTTTCTGTAACTATGGGTACACCGTACATGTATTGTCTCTTACGTGCCAGTAGTAGTTACTCTGGATTGTAGGGCAAGTCTGGATTTGCTGCTGAGCAGAGGTGCAAACAATTCAGGAGTATGGAGAAGTGAACTCAAGTCCACAGAATGAAAGAGGAACTGATTTATTTGCTTGCTGCAGTACCGAGTCTGTCCACAAGGTAGCAGCAGAGAACTAGGACAGGAGATGGCAAGGAGTGGGAACAAATGGGACCAGTTAATAAATACTTAGACTAAGCACAATCTTAACCATGTCTACTCAAAAGTAAACCCCATGGTGTTCTACTTTGTGCTAGCTGGACTTGAGTTACTTGATTCAAATTCCTGTCCTGATCAGATACTGAAATGGGTGTGAAATGAAATGTGCATTTATGTGAAATAACGTGAAATGTGCTTGTGCATTTATTTATTTATCGGCTATGTGGCCTCATGACATCTAAGTGCACCAAGTGGCTCTCTGGAAGGACCCTCCAGGTTGCGTTGTTTCTGCCATCATCTTGACCAGACTGTCTGGATGGCACCACACAAGCTCCAGTTGGCCAACCCCGTCCCAATGCCACCTTGGCCAACTGTAGAACCTGTCCTTGCTGCTGTGTACTAACAGTCCCCCGTAGGATCACAATGATGCCTTCCAGCACTTTCACCTTCTTCTGGGGCTCCTCGTTGCTGGGCTTAGCCTGGATCCTGGTCAGGATGATAAAGGTGATTGCAGCAATCCAACCCTCCTGCACACCTTAAGTTCAGATCCTATTCTCACTTAACTGCATAACCAAAAAAGAGGACAAGGCCTCCCAAAATGTAGGACATCCAAGCAAAATGTAGCTCATAACAAAATAAAACCTAAAAACACTCATGAATTTTGCTTTCATGGGATTAATTTAAACACTATATCACTAATTATTAAATTTAAAACTATTACATATAATTTATTGCATATAATTTATTATTTACAAGAAGGCTACATGCTGTCTGCTCACAAATAAATGAAGATTTTTTTCCCCAGGACACAAAGTTGAAATCCCTGTGTTTTAGGACTGCTACATTTCAATAAGGCTGCAATTTAAAGACACTTTCCTGAGAGTAAGTCCCACTGAACACAATGGAGCTTACTTTGGAGTAGACATGGTTAGGGTTGTGCTCTAAGTTTCATTTTTCTCATCCTAAAGTTGTTCAGCACCAATATGTCCACAGGAGGGCAGCAGAGGACTGGCAAAGAAACTAACAGATTCAAGTAGGGGGGGAAGAGTAAAGGAGGTGGTAGGGAAAGTAGTAGTAAAGTAATAGTAAAGTAGTAAAGATTGATGGAAAGAATTAGAAGGTGATGAACAAAAACCTTGTTTAAGTGTAGAAAAGTGTAAGAATAATTAGGGTTGATGCAATCCCCTGTTTGTTTTTTTTTAATATAGGGGTCACCCAACAAATCAGTAACCCTCAAAAAACCAGGGTACAATCTGATGAGGCTAACATAACGGAATGAGAACCCTATTATTAGCTGAATGAGAACCCTATTATTAGCTATTATAAAGATGGATGGAAAAAATTAGAAGCTGAGGAACAAAAACCTTGCTTCAGTGTAGAAAAGTGTAAGAATAATTAGGGTTGATGCAATTCCCTGTTTGTTTTTTAATATTATTAATATAGAGATCACCGAACAAATCAGTAACCCTCAAAAAACCAGGGTACTATCTGATGATACTAACATAGCGGAATGAGAACCCTATTAATTGCTTTGATATATGGAAATGAAAGCTGAATCCTGCCTACACCTTATTGTTTCCCTGCTGCGTCATAATAACACTGCAGTGGTGCTGGGAAAAATTGGAAACCAGTCTGAAAACAAAACTTGTTTAGAAAAAAATTCACTTTTTGTTACATGTGGCAGTTGTGTTATCTTTTTTCTGGTTAAGTGGCCATAACATTTGATAGCATGCAGATTTAAAAGTGCTGTTTGTTTTGTTGTGTTCTGTGTGAAACTTGGCATCAGCAGGCCTCCGCCAGTCTGGAAAGACTATGGTATCGTGCTCGGCGCTGCATACGCTGCATGCGAAGCACGAAAGCCTGGGTTGGATTGTTATGGAGGATAGGCTGTTACCCAAGCAGCAAATCCCCCCTCTCCACGCCACTGAATGAGTCCAATGGAAAGGGCATCAAATGCTACTTAAACATGATGGTATTATTGTAAAATCTCAAGATTTCACAATTTCAGCCAGTACTAGTTTCACCTCCTCCACTGATGTCTGATGATGTCGTATGTTGGGAAGGTGAATTAATGCAATACAAATATGATCGGAAAATGCTGACAGTTTGCTTTGTGTGCACCAGAGAGCAGCAAAGGATTAAGGAAGACTCTTCTTCAGTGCCATCACTAGGGTTTTTGCATAATCTGGCCAGCGCGTTGTCTCATCCCTGAACCTCCTCCTATGCAGTGGGTAGCGCAGGACCCAGGTTGTGGGTGTGATGATGAACCATTGTCCTGCACTATCTAACTTTGGATAGAACAGAGATATTTCAACATAGTTTGCACCACTGCATTCTTTGAACGATACCCAAAATACCTAGAATAAAAAAAATGGCCAGGAGTGCTGTCACCCCTTTGTGTGTGTCACTTGATGTGACATGCAGCCCACTAACACCATTGATCTTCCCTGTTTAAGTTTGGGTTGTGTGTCTCAGAGAAACGAAGAACAGCATGTGTGCCCATATTAATTTTTTTTTTAAATTTTGGCATCCTGAGCCCTGGATGGCTTTTTATATATGTTCAGTTTGGACTTCAAGATTCTTATTTTCTTACGTACCTTGTTTGGACGTCACGATTTCACGTGACTGATTATGGTCAGTAGAGAGCAGTAGAGGATCAAGAAGTCTTCTAGCAAAGTTAGGTTTAGTGTCGGGGTGGTAATTTGTCAGGTGATTAATTCATATACTGATTTAATCATATACTGAATTATATTCAGCTGCTTAATTCATATACTGAATTATATGAAGTCACTCTAAACCCTGACTGTTTGCATGAGTGCATGGAAGTGAGTGGTTATACTGTTGTTTTATTACACCTGCTTGTATCCATCTTCAAGGAACTCAGTTTAGTGTTCACAGCTCCTTTCCTCCCCATTCATTCTCACAACAGCCACAAGCAGGGTGTGTAGGAGGGGAGTGAACGGGGGGACCTGAAGTCTCTCCAAGGCTGGAATGGCCCAGTATCATCGGCTAAACAGTTTCAGAATTTGAACCCAGCACCCTCCACTCCTACTCCAACATTACTTGTTGTGCTGCTAAACATCCCTGGAATATCAGATCTTCTATCCTGAGTCTCTGAGATTATATCCCAGGATTATGTAGGTGCAAATGGAAGGAGTCAGTGGAATGAAATTCAAACTGAATCTGTGCCTCCAAGATCTGGCTTTTTCGGTGTCATTTAATCAGCTTCAAGTAACTGAGGAACTCCCCGCCTCTGGAACTCATAGTACCGTTAATGGTTTCTCCTGCAGTGCTGGCTATGTTGAGTGTAGTAGTCAAGAGTGCGCACGGATGAATGCATACTATTCCCTCTGCCAAGCATTTGGGGCCAAGGAAATTGAAACACAGTCATGGTTCCTTGAATAGGGTTGCCATTTGGGCAGAATGTTACTGGCCCTGCCAGGTCTCATCCTCTGCATCAGTTGCCACCAGGGTGACTCTGTGTCATAACTGAAAAAGAGGACAAGGACCCCCCAAAATGTAGGCCACTCAAGAAAAATGTAGGACACAACAAAATAAAAACTAAAAAATTTATTTTTATTAAAAAATAAAAATAAAAAAGTCATATATATTGCTTTCATGTGCTTAATTTAAACATTATATTACTTATCAAATTTAAAACTATCATATAATTTATTACATATAATTAATTACAAGAAGGCTATATGCTGCCTGCTCACTAGGAAAAGGAAGACGAGAAAGATTTTTCCAGGACACAAGGCTAAAAAAGAGGACATATCCTGGGAAAAGAGGATATATGATCATCCTGGCTGTCATGCTACCTGCATTCTGTGTTATCAGTTTAAGATTAGTATACTATGGGCACAATCCAGAGTAACTACGGGAGCACGTAAGAGACATTACGTGCACCCGTAGTTACTGCACTACCTAGTGAAAACCTATGGGAAGTTCTTATTGCAATCCAGAGCAAATTGTTCTTACACCGGAGCAAGGACTCCCTGTAGTTACTCAAGGATTGCACCCTAAGTTACTAAAATAAGACGTCACTCAAAACCAGTCCAGGTGGAAGGTTTCCATATGCTTGTTAATTGTGCTTCTCCACTCATTGGCCAGGTAGGATGAAGTTGGTTTGGTCCTTAATAGGCAGCTGGGCAGGGGGTCCCTTGAAGTCCCTCCATAGTCAAGGACTGATCTATTGGGGGCAGGAAGAGTTGCCTGCCTAGGCAGATGCTTGGAATATTCCTTCTCCGTGGGATCTGCTGCAACAGTGCTATAGATTATTACGGAAATTTGGTTGCTCTGAACTTGGAACCCAACCCTACAAATATTCCCTAATGGGCCTTACTTCCAAGTAAGCATGCATTCTTTTGCAGGTTTCCTGTATTATATGATCAACATGGATAGCAGCAAATATGAAGTGTTACTGGACCATAGCAAGGCTGTTCTCTACAAACTGAACATCTATAGGCGCACAAGTAGATGCTCAACTTGCATTGAATTTCACTTTCCTTTATTACAGACTAGCAAAATGTACCCCCATTGTGGGAGTAAAATTTCAAGAATATTTGTGTGTCTGGGTGCACCCTTAACCTCCCTGTGCAATAACCCCCCATGCAACACACTCTCCTGAACAACACAAACCCCTGGGCAACACCCCCCATGCAACACCCTCCCTTGCTACACCCCCTGTGCAATTCCCCTCCCACAGGCAATACCCCTCCCCTGTGCAACACACACTGCCCCTGGATCCACCCTCCATGGAACCCCTCATGCAACACTTCTCCCCCGTGCAACACCCCCCATGCAACACACATCTGGGCAATACCCCCCTGTGCAACACCCCTCCCCCATGCAACACTCCCATGCAACAGACACCCCCAGGCAACATCACCCCTCCCCCGTGCAATACGCCCCCCTCCGTGGAACTCCCCTGTGCAATACCCCTCCTCTGTGCAACACCCTCAGTGTAATGCCTCTCTCCCCATGCACCATCCTCCTTTGACTTCTACCGCACAGGTGCTGGGTTTGATCATCTTCAATGTTAAGTATAGGACAAAAATGCATTGCATCCCTTTTCACCTCCTTAGGGGTTAAATTTCTAGAAATTGGTTCTTAGTGGGTGTTGACATCACATTAGGAATATGCTCCCCAAATTTCATGTTTGTAGGTCCAGGGGTTGGGGCAGGGAGGTGATCAGTCAGCAATTCTTCAATGCAAAGTGTTGCACCCCTTTTCACCCTCTTCCAGTCGAAATTTCTGAAAACCGGTTCTTAGTTGGTGCCTCCTTTTCATAAGGAACATCCTCTCAAAATTTCATACTTCTAGGTCTGATGGTTTTGGCTGGGCGTTGATGAGTTAGTGAGTGAGTCAGTGACTTTTCAGTTATATATATGTAGATCTGTGGCCTTTGGTACCCTGGAGTCCCTGTTATAAGCAGTCAGCCACCCAGCCTATTACAGGGAGCTCAGCAACAGTGTCACCTGTTGGGTCTGGAGCCATCCTCCCCAGCCCCAAGCCTTGTCTTTCCATTCAGGTTTCCCAAGTCTGCCCCTGGAGCATCTCCAGGAGCATCTTGTCCTTGGAGCATCTTTGGTACCTCTGAAGTATCTTCTCTTCTTTGTGACCTTATGGGATTAAATGCCATGCAGTACCATGAGTGCTACACAGTCCTACACTTCCACCCCAAAATTGCTTGCATCTTCCTGTGCCGCCCTTGGGAACATGTTTTCAGTCCTACCCCTGGATGGACAGACAGATGGACAGCTACAGAACCTTTATTTGTTTGTTTGTTTGTTTGCTCAATATTCACAAAAAAATCCCCTACAGTAAATAACAATTCAAATTTTTACATTCAAACAACGTTAAATTCACAGAATAAAAAGAGCAAAACTAGAAAACAGAGCGACAGCACAGATCCAAAACATGGGAGAATCGCTGGTTCCCCTTTGGTTCAAGAACTAGGGAGATTGACCCAGGGGCACCACCACCGAGAAGGTCCTCCATCTACCCTGTCACCCCTCCTCTTTCTGAAGCTGTGGCCCCGGGTTCTTGACTCGGTCCAGATCCGAAAGAGAAAGCAAGTTCATATGGGAGCAGGTGTTCCTTTGAATGCCCATCTTTGGAGGTCTAGATCTCAGAAGGAGTAGGGGGGAATATCAGGATTGAAGACCAGTGGCATAGCTTAAGGGGGGTGGAGTAATCAGTCTTGGAGGGAGCCTCACCCCTTTGGAGCCATTCCAGGCGGGGGAGCATAAGGGAGCTGTATGGAGCCAAATGGAGCAGAACAAGGGCTAATCCACATAGCCCCAGTCGGCTATCCCTTATAGCTGGGCAAATGGCTTCTTTCCCCAATGATGCTCCTCTTATATTAACCAAGAGGAGGTTATAACTAACCTCCTATAACCTCCTCCTATAACTGACTAACTCCTCTTATAACTAACTAGGACAGCTCCGTTCTGCTCGACTCAGGGTGGCACACAATAGAAACAGAATTAATTAAAAACATCATATAAAAATGAACAGTTTAAAATACCATTAAAAACAGTAATAAAATATATATTATATAGACGCTGCTACACATTCTTGTACTCGATCACGTTTTTGTACTCGGGGCCTGCCGACGCCTTCAGTTGCATCACAGCAGAAAAGATCCATTTCGCCTGATGGAATAAAAGGGGTTGGGGTAGAAACAGAGAGCCAGGTAAGTGTAGGGGAAAAAATGTCTAGACTGATTCTCAGCTTCCTCGGGTCTTGCTTAGGGTTGCCATAATTCTCTTCCACAAAATTGGGACAGGACCCTGTAATTTTCCTTGCACAGTATGTGAAACACCATCCCCAGAAACTGGGACTGTTCCTTTTTTTTGGGACATATGGCAACCCTACCCTTGCTCCCCACTCACCTAGTGCCCCCCATTACCGGCATTCCCCACTCACAGTTGCATTGTAGCAGACACTGAGGAGGAAGAGGATGAAGAAGATCAGGATGGTTGTCCACGGGCTTTCAATTTCATCATCACTCTGATCCATCTCAGCTGAGATCATTATTACTGCAAGTGGAAAAATGGGTCATTAAGTTCTCATAAAATATCGTCAAATACTATCCGTTTGCGCACCCACATCTGTTCATGCCCTCTCATCCTACACAACACCGTCCAGGTATTTGACATGGCCCCAAATTGAAATTACACTCTGCAATCCCTGCACCCAAGGCGGAGGAATAGATTCTCCACTAATGCCTTTTGGGGTCCCATCTGCACTTATTCATGTTGCCAACTCTAACTTTATACCTATGTTTGGATAATTGTGTACGTGCTCACTTCACTTAGGCCGCAATCCTATATTCACTTTCCTGAGAGCATAATCCTAACCATCTCTACTCAAAAGAAAGCCCCTTAATGTTCAATGGGTATTACTCCCAAGAAAGTGCCTTTAGGATTGCAACCTCACCCCCAAATCCAGAGTAACTACGGGAGCATGTAAGAGACTTTATGTGCACCCGTAGTTACTGTACCACCTAGTGAAAACCTATGGGAAATTCATATTGGAATCCAGAGTAACTTGTTCTTACACCGGAGCAAGGACTCCCTGTAGTTACTCTGGATTTTGCCCTAAGCCACATTGAACACCAAGGGATTTGCTTCTGAGTAGCTATGTATAGGATTGTCCTACTGAGTCACACTGCATCATGGTTTTTATAGTATGAATTTTTTCCCCTTTGGTTTAATGAAAACTACAAAACCTATGATGCAGTGCGGGTGCATATAAGCTCTAAGCTCATCTGGAGCCTACAGAAAAAAGAATATCATTACATTGAATGTTTGGTGGAGGATCTGTGGTAGGGTGTAGGATCTGGGGTGACCCCATCTATCCACCTTGTGTGACTTTGAGATCTGGGTTTCCAAAATGGTTTCTTTCAATGGAACGAACTCCCTCAATTCTTGCAACAGTATATCCAGAAGTATATCCTTCTGTACATATTTCGGACGCATGACTCGGCAGACTGACAACTTCTCAAGACACTTGCCGTATCTTTTGGGTTGGGTGAACAATACTCAATAACTCAATAACAATCTATGGATGTCATCTGTGGATGACATCTATGGATGTCCATCATATGAATAATTCTGAATAAATCTCCTTGTATTTGGGTGGGGGTGGACACTTAAAAGTTAGCCTTCATGAGCATTCAGAAAGACCACCTAGTGAGTGAAAGACCACCTAGAAGGACCATCTAGAAAGACCACCTAGAAAAACCACCTAGAAGGTTGAGATGGAGCTGGATTTAAGTGTGGTATTAAATTAGTTTTAACACAAGGAGTACCCAAGGAGTACACAGTCCTAAGAGTGGAGGACTGGCATTTGTGTAGGTGCAGAGCTCTGGTGTCATGGCACTGAGGATGGAGATGGACCTGGCACCAATTTAATTTCTTTCAAGGTGTTTGCCTGCAAGAAACTGTAGTTTGATGACACAACCTGTGACTAGTAGTCCATTCATCTGGCCTGCAAGGCAATTCTAATGGACTTTCTTTCCCCCTTTCTTTGGTGTGCCCTCTTTACCCTTCTGTTGCCCAGTCTCACCCTTCTGGTCAATGTAGCTCACCAAGTCCTTGCCTACAGGGCACCATGAGTGGCACAAGGCCTTAGTTTCTCATCTTCCATTAAGATGGGATTATTAATATGATGGGCAGGACTTTACCAAGGGGCAGTGGCGCAGGACAACATGAATAGATATGTATCTATGCATGAGGACCAATGGCTCTTGTTTTGCCTGAGACCCCTTGGCCCTTGCTTTCCATTGATCTCATTTGCCCCAGGATGGTCTGCCTGCTTCAGTACTGTCAACATTGGCTGGGGTCCTTGTAACTCAGTGGCAGAGCACCGTTTTTAGTCTATGGCCTCATTCCTTGGCATGTTTAGGAAAAAGGGCCCAGCAGGCGAAAGCTGGCATTTGAGGAGATCCCTTCTGAATGAGGGCACCTCCTCCAGAAAGGACCACCTGTTCTAGCATCCTCTTTCCAACAGGTGTTGGAACCTGGGAATCCACAACCAGGACATGAAAGGCATCAGTCCCAAATTTTTGGTTCCCAGCATCTGGAATTACTGTATTTACTCAAATGTAACACTCACCATTTCCAGCTAAATTTAGGGTGCAATCCAGAGTAACTACAGGGAGTCCTTGCTCCGGTGTAAGAACAATTTGCTCTGGATTGCAAAATAAATTTCCCATAGGTTTTCATTAAGTGGTGCAGTAACTACGGGTCCACGTAATGTCTCTTATGTGCTCCCGTAGCTACTCTGGATTGTAGGGTTGGTCTCCAAAATCAGGGAGCGCATTAGATTTGATGGTTAATTAGATTCAAATAAATGTGGTATTTTGATTATAAGTATAGGGTGTGCATTGGATTTGATGGCACATTAGATTTGAGTAAATACAGTAAGTGCTCTGCTGAATATTGAGGCTCCAACTATCATAGCCAATTGCTACTGGCAGGTTTTTTTTGTCATCTATGAATATTTCTTTGGGATAGTGAAAGCTTTTTCTGGGGTAAGAGGGCTAAAATCCTATTACCTTGGTCTTGGTAATAGGATAGTGCCCCTCCTTGCAGGATACAACCCATGCTTCTTTGACACAGATGCATCTGTGGCAGGAAATTGAGAGCCCAATTCTATACCTGTATACTCAGAAGTAACTCCTGTTGTAGCCATGGGGTTTACAACAGGAAAGTGTGGATAGGATAGCAGCCTGTGTTAGGATCAGTCCCATTGTACACCCACTCCTTATCAGATACCATTAATATTTTTGGGAATGGGAAGTGATACCCCATTTTTCGTGACACTCCCTATTTTTCTTTCCATATAAAATAGGAACTTTCTATACCATGTGTATAGAAAAAGGATTTTTCTTGGAGGAAGTGATATCAGGCCTATTTTTGTATGTTGGGAAACCATAACCAAGGAGTCTACAATTGACTTGCTCATATTTTACTACCATCTGGTTGGCCTTCAGGTAGGGTTCTTAACCCTTGGTGCATGCACATCTTCTGGTGCCCCCTGCTACATTATCCCAATGCAGTATGACTGATTGAAGCCACTTCAGCCCCATATAGTTGTTTCTGTTCCCTGATTTTGTTGGGGTTTTATTTAAACCAAAACACCTTCCCCACAATGTCACAAAATCTCTTGGTTCTTGACCCCCATGTTTGTGACTCAGCCATTGAAGCTGGTTCTGTGAACTTGGATATCGTCCTCCCCCCATTTATCTCACTGGGTGGTTGTGTGGATAAAATTGGGATGAAACCCAAATACGCAACCGTTTTAAAAAGAAGATGAAATTTATAGATACAACAGTAATAGCAAATGGATTTTTTGAGATTTTTTAAACTCAAAAATTAAAATAATTTTTACTAAAATTATAGTAATTAATCCTACAATGAATCCTACAATTCAGAAGTAAGCCCACTGAGTTCAATGGGGACCACCATCAGGAAAGCATGCACAGAATTGTGGCCTGAAGTGTTAGTATAATTGTTAGAGGAAAAATGGACCTGTCCCAGTTCAGACTCCCATCTCCCATCCCACACATCCCTAATGCTCCTGGGAGAGACAAAAATAATGTATCAATGTGACCAACTCATTGTGTAGTTTCCCTTTTATTTAGCCATTGACCACACATGGATGCATACAAGCTATTTACATGCGCTGGATCTGACAACGCTAGAACAAATTCTGGAGCAGAATGCTGGATGGGGCAGCCTCCATTATTTACCCTGCATTTTGTGTATGGACTTCTGAATGAACTTCATGCTCAAGCCCTGGTGGACAGCCATGAAGGTATAGGAATCTCCTCTGTTCCAGTGACTCCTGGGGACCTGCAACTTGCTCACGAGGAAGTAGGTGTCGTCTTTGTCTTTGAGGACCGGGGTGATGGCATCGCTGTTGGTTAGGAGTTGGCCATTCTTGACCCAATTTGCAGAGATGTCGCTGGGTTTGAAACCTTGGACCAGTGCGGTGATGGTCACGAGGTGGCTACCTGAATTGATCTCCTCAATGTGGGGGTGAAAGAGGTAGACTTGGGGGGCAATTGGGTTATCTGGATGCAGAGAAGCAGATTGAAAAAGAAGAGCAAAGGTTTTTTTAGTTTAGGCCATGGAAGAAGTGGGGAGAATGGGGGTCTTGAAGGGAGAGGACTGGAGAGTTTTTGCTTATTGGATATGAAAACAGGATAAGTATGCTCTCCATCCATCCATCCATCCATCCATTCCAATCCATTCCAATCCATTCCAATCCATCCGTCCATCCATCCATCCATCCATCCATCCATCCATCCATCCATCCATCCATCCGTTCTGATCCATTCCAATCCATCCATCCTTTAGGGAGACTGGAAGATCATGCGATAAATCTTCTCTGGACAAGAAACAAACTGGGGACCACAGATATAGGGCGCAATCCAGAATAACTATGGGGAGTCCTTGCTCCAGTGTAAGAACAATTTGCTCTGGATTGCAATATGAATTTCCCATAGGTTTTTCACTAGGTGGTGCAGTAACTATGGGTACATGTAATGTCTCTTACGTGCTCCCGTAGTTACTCTGGATTGTAGGGTTAGGGTGCACCATGGAGCCTATTTCCCAAAGTTGTGTGGGGTCAGCAGTCATTGGGTCAACAGTCATGGGGTCAGCATGTATTCTCAGCAGTCTACTCCCCACCTGCAGAATAATAGGAGAGAGCAACCCCTTTCCCTCTTACCTTTCTCCTTGGAAATACTCTTTTCAATGGGAAAAGCCAATTCTTGCGCATGTTCCACTTTGCAGGTAAAGATGTCCCCGTTCTCCCAGTCTTTGGAAGAGATTTTCAATCGGCTGATGACAGTGATGGTGCCGTTGGACTCGTCTCTAACGTCTTGTGGTTCGGGGTTCAGGGTTCCCGCTTTCTCGTGAGACCAGGTCACCGCCAGCCCTTCGCTGCTTGCCAGATTGACCACTATGCAAGCAACTTCGGGCGGGTTTCTCATCAAATACAAGTCTTCAGGATTTGGGCGTTGGGTGTAGACTCTAATGCCTGTATTGTCATCTAGAGGTTGAAAAGATCCTTATCAAGCCCCCAACTACTGGCCACACTTTCGTAAATCCTTAGAGATTATTAGCCTAACCTGCCCTATTGACCTCATTGTGAGCTGGCCCCATAGTGTGTTTCGACTTCCCACCTGGATCACTTCATCTCATCTGCTGTTTGTCCCTCCTCCTCCTTTTGCAATCAGGATCCTACTCAGCAGGAATAGGTTTTTGCTCTGGATATCCCATATTCTCTGCAATTTCAGGGGTTCACGTCCTTTTATGTAAAACTTCAGGCTGCAGAAATTCCCCTCCACTCTTTGCACCATGTTCAATCTAGACTGGCATCCCGACATATCCTAATGGTAAGAAAGAACTGCTTGCCAATACTTTTGTAAAGAGACACTAGAGCTGGGGATCTCCAAACCCCATCTGGTGGGCCAAGATGGCCCTCTACATCATGTCAAGGTACTGTATTTACTCGAATCTAATGCTCACCCTTTCCAGCCAAATTCAGACTCCAAAATCAGGGTGCAGATTAGATTCAATGTTTAATTGGAATTGAGTAAATAAGTATTTTGATTATAAGTACATAATTATAAGTAAATAAGTATAAGGCGCACGTTGTATTTGATGGTGCATTAGATTCGAGTAAATACGGGTATATGATGTGGTCCTGAGGTCAAAAAATCTGGAGACCTCTAGGGCATGCATCACTATATGAACTCCCTGATTTGTTCCAGGTTCAGAAGTTCTCCAAAGTTTTCTAGAACAAACATGGGACAACATCAAGATTGCACATATGAGGACAGCGTAGAAAGTCTAGCTTCAGCAGACCATAATTGAAATCATATGTATAGATGTAATTACATAATTACATGATATGTATTGGTGTAATTCACACATACCTGTGTAAACCTAATCGACACTCAGCTTCTTCAGGAGTTCTTACCTGTGCATATACTGGCCTGGCTTTTCACGGGGGTGCTGACTGCTGCGTGGTTCACCTGGCAGGCGTAAGAAGCCCCTTCGAGCCAACTGCCTTGAGTAACGTTGATTGTACTGACGGTACTAAAGGTGTATCCATTGGTATCTTTCCAGGGATGGTCCGTGTCGGGAGACAGGGATTTGGGTTCATTATTCTCAAGCCAAGTGACTTCCACGTCAGCCGGATAGAAGCCCGAAATGATGCACATCAGTTCAACGGTGGCACCGCTGGATCGGGGCTTGCAGGGTGAATGAAGAACGCGGACCGTTGGGGCTACCGGCTCGTTCTTCTTGCAGGCTGGAGGAAAAGAAAGTATATCAAGAGTTAGGAATGCCCATTTTGTGGTGACCAGGGCCAAACTTCACCAGTGGAGGTCCACCAATTATTCACAACCATCCTTTCAAACATGATTCTTCTCAAAGCTCACCTGTTTTCTACAACAACAGTCCAACTTCATCCTTTCTGCCCCTGCACATGGGAGGGCATGGTGGTGACACCCTCTCAAAATAATGACAAATAATTATGTCTAAATAATTAGATCTAAAGAAATTAGATCTAAAATTTTGATCTCTGATTAACCTACTAGTTCTCCAAACCTGTGACTACACAGGCCAATATATTTGGCTGTCTTAAAAGTGAGACCTATGCTTGGGTATATTTTGGGTGCTGATCCCCTACATCCCTTTAGTTCTGGAGATAGCCTCATTCCTCACTGGTTGAAGCAGTTTCCTCGTGAGGAAGCCATGAAATAGCATGTTAGGTGGTGACAAACACCCAAGTTTTATCCTTTTTTCTCCATCTTTTTTTCTTGTTGCCCAACACCCTTGTTGCCCATTAAAAGAAATAAGAAACAAGGCAACCAACAGGCTGCAGGATGCTCAACCAACAGTCTGTTTGATGCTCATTCGGGCGCTCACTCTGGTGCCGGTTGGTGCATGTGCAACATTTCACTGGAATGTCTCAGATTTCCAGTTTGCAGCTGGGACGGTGAGGAAGCTGCTGGAAGTGGAATAGTTGCTGGTGCCTATGACAGCAGGGAACTTCTGGATCCTGGAGGAGATGGTTTCTCCATTCCATTGCACGGTGACAGGTTGGGAGGAGTAGCCAGAGACCTTCCCACTTTTATCTTATCCGTCTCATGCAAACTATTGGCCAGATGATGCAGGGAACATTTTGTATCCAGCAGTATCCACAACTTGGTTCTCCCACCACCCATTTTCCGTCATCCATCAGATTGATTACTCACTGAGTAAAAAAAGAGTAAGCAACATAGTGCCATGCAGACTCACATGGAATGGGTGTTGGCTTATTGTAGCTGGTCGGAGCATGTGTGACGTTGCAGTGGAACTTCTCGTCTCTCCACTTGGCGGCTGGGACGGTGAGCTGGCTGCTGCTGGTCAAATGGCCGCTGGAGTGTGCTACAGGAGGGAAGTTCTGGAAGCCGGTGGAGATGGCTCCTTCGTTCCACTGCACTGTGACTGGTTCAGGGAAGTAGCCCGAGACTAGACAACCCATGGTGACTTCAGAGGCGGTGGAGAGGTCTTTACAGCAGGGGGACAGCGGGAAGACAGATGGAGCTGTGGAGGTTGTTGGCGTTGCTGTGGGGGGAGAGAGAAAACATTGAGGATGTGCCCATGTTCAAGTAGGATTCTTCTGATCAGGCAGGTGTTTCCAAGTTGCTAAGAATGGGGATCAAGACAACATTTTTTCTTTGCATCCTCCCCAAAGCTCTCATGCCAGGCAAGATGTTACCTGGATGTGCCACATTCAACGAGGACCATCCAACGTCCTGGAATTAAGAGGACCACATCATTTATCGGAGCACAGCTTGTCAAAGGAAGGGGGTCTGGCCTTATCCAGGATATTGGAGCTCCTGGAAATCTTCCAGCTTCTGAGATGTCATAATTGCTGCAAACATTAAGTGTATTTTTATGCCATTTTTGAGCTAGCCATTTTTCCCTGGAAATTGAACCTTTAAGGATGCTCAAGGTTTTGCCGCACACATGCAGCCATACATGGTCCACAACAGCCATTCAGATAAACCCAACCTCTCTGAATTTGCCTGATGAACATTTACAAATCTACCAGTGTTTCCAAAGTTTACCAGTTGTCTTTGACTCTTCAAAACCGATGAACTTATGGTAACTTTAGCCAAATTTGGCCCTCTGCATTCAAATTATGCCCAACAGGACGCTTCCAAGTATTATTGTGCAGGATCACAGCCTTACAGCCCACTCCTTTACATGTTTCCTCTGAATTAAGTCCCATTATAAGTCCCATCGCTCACACCCAGAAAAAGTATGCATAGGATCTCAGGCTTACCCTACAGTCCAGGGTAACTACAGGAACATGTAAGAGACATTTACGTCAACGTAGTTATAGCACCACCTAATGAAAACCTATGGGAAATTCATATTGCAATCCAGAGTAAATTGTTCTTACGTTGGCGCAAAGACTCCCCGAAGTTACTCTAAGAGCAAAATCCTAACTATGTCTACTCAGAAGTTAGCCTCACTGTGTTCAATGGGCCTTATTCCCTGGAAAGTGTCTTTAGGTTTGCAGCCTTAGGGCACAATCCAGAGTAACTACGGGGAGTCTTTGCTCCGGTGTAAGAACAATTTGCTGTGGATTGCCGTATGAATTTCCCATAGGTTTTCATTAGATGGTGCAGCAACTACGGGTACACGTGTGTGTACGTAAGGGTACACGTATGTCTCTTATGTGCTCCCGTAGTTACTCTGGATTGTAGGGCAAGTCTGCAAACCAGAGTAACTACGGGAGCACATAAGAGACATTACGTGCACACGTAGTTACTGCACCACCTAGTGAAAGCCTATGGAAAATTCATATTGCAATCCAGAGTAAAGTGTTCTTACTCCAGAGCAAGGACTCCCTGTAGTTACTCTGGATTGTGCCCTTAGTTAAGTATGACTCCCTCCTCCTTTGGCAATCATGCAAAACTTGGAGACGGAACCACATGGGAGACGTATATTTTCTATTCCATAATGATCAATGGGATTTTGTGGCAAGAGGAGATGATAGCCACTAAGTGACGGCTGTGAGAAGGGGGTGTGATTTTGTGGCCAAGGAGGGGGATCAAGAGGAGGTGGAAGAGGAGGCATATGGTGACTGCAGATTTTCACATAAGTTTGCCTTTACTCATTCTGTAAGTGCCCCTGTTGCTGTGCCAGATACTGAGATATAGCTGGTATACACAGATACATACGGAGATATAACTGGTGAAGCTTTCTGAGATAAAGTGGGATAAATATAAATACATTATTTATATGACAATCTTTATATGGAAATAAAGTGGAAAATAGATAAATCGGAAAACAGCATGAACTACTAAGTTTCCCTTATTAAAAGTAGAGAAGGATGCCAAGGGGAAAACGGTGGGGGTTAAGATCTTTGGTAACCAGTTCACTATCCTTTGATGCCAATGTGCTTGATATTAAAAGCACATTTCCTGGAACACCCTTTGGCCTCAGTGACTTTTGGTTCAAGATCAATGGCTCTGGTGACATTTGCCACATCAACATCATCCCTCCACCCTGGTCTCAAAAATCCAGTGTCCGTTTTTAGCTCTGGTAGTTCTCTCACTTCCTCTTATTTCTGTACCATCTGTGCCCGCAGGTGCCTGGCATCCTGTTTAGTTCCCTTCTGTGCAGAGATGTTTTCTGATATGTGTGAGGGCTGTAAACAGGGAGGTAAGAATTTTGCTGGGACCAGCAAACAATAGTGTAGTAGTATGAACAAACTAACACGATTTAATAAATCCATCAGTTGTTGGTAATAAAACCACATTGATTTCTAATTAAACCAGCTTAAATATGTTACACTTGAACTTTAAATACAGCCAGTACTCTGCTGGTCATCAGAAATTGGTGATCTGTGGGACCAGGTTGCCCCAAAGTCATCTGGATAAAAGATCCAGTGGCTAAATGGACCACTTGAGGTCCTAGCTAACCTTCTCAGAGCTGCTGTAAATATAATTTCTGTACATTTTCTGCACCACAAGTAGCATGATAGTCCAGATCAGGGGTGGCCAAGCTTCCAACTTTAGGGCTTCTGAACTTTTAAGAGTTGGGTAGATTTAAAGGCGCAGCTTGTAAAACTCACAGCTTATGAGGTGCAGCTTCTAAAATTTTCTCCTCTACACAATAGTTAAGGTTAAGGAGCTCTAAAGTTGAAGGCCTTTCCTGGTCTAGAACTCTAAGCCTCAGCTTGCTCTGAGGAGCTCAGGAGAGGCAAGTGTGTAAAGGGAGACATTCAACAGGTGACACTTTCTCCAAGAATGTCATGCCATAATCATGGAAGATGTTCCACCTGCACTAGTTACAGAGCTGTTAATGAGTCCAGATAGAAACATGCCCTACAATCCAGAGTAACGATGGGAAGACGTAAGAGGCACTTACTCTGGATTGCTCTATGCATTTCCCATAGGTTTCCCATAGGTGGCACCGTAACTACATCAATGTGAAAGGTCCTGTCGTTTCTTTGGATTGTAGCCAAAGATTGGCAACTTGAACCAAGTTAAATCTTAATGTTTTATCTTTGCCATACAATATACATGAGTGTTTTTAGCTTTTATTTTATGTATTACATTTTTCTTGGCTGTCCTACTTTTTTTTGAGGGGGGGGGGGGCTTATGACATCTGGTCACTCTCTCCTGGAGAACAAGACTAACTTATAAATGAGTTAACTTAATCTGGATTTCAGCCAGGGTTTGGATTGACCCTGCAGATTGACCTTTCTTGTACAGTGGTACCTCGCTTAACAAGCGACTCACTTAACAAGCATTTCACATAACAAGCACAAATTTCCAAGAAATTTTGCTTCACTTAACAATCAAGCGCGCTATGGGCATGCATGCTATGCAGCCCTGATGCTCTGCGTGGAGGCTTTTTAAATGGGCTGCCGGCCAGCACTGCTGCCTCTAACTGCCCCCAACTTGGGGGCAGTTTTCTGGAGGTGCCAGAGGCAGCTGCCCCTAACTGCCCCCAAGTGCCCGCACCGACCACCTTGAAACTCCAGCAACAGCCCAGGTAACCCTCGGGAAAGTGTCTTTGATTGCAGTCTCCTAACTATGTCTACCCAGAAGTAAGCCCCATTGTGTTAAATGGGGCTTACTCCCAGGAAAGTGTCTTTAGGATTGCAGCCTTAGTAGACTTCATAGGATCATGCACACTGAATGCATGTTTTGAATTCAGTTCCAGTGTTTTGTCATCGTTTTTACATCCAGTTAATATTTTATATGAATATTTTGGGGGTTGTGGAACCAGTCGTCTGAGTTTCCACTTTAAGAGCACTTAAAGAGCTTCACTTAAAGAGCTTAAAGAGCACTTAAAAATCTGCTTCACTTAAAGAGCAGGCCTCTGGAATGAATTAAGCTTTTTATGTGAGGCACCACTGTATTCTCAACCTGCAGCTCTCCTTTCCCCAATGACAGGTCCCATTCTGCCTTCAACCCCTTGCTATCCATGAGCCCTCTGCTTGATAGTCGCCATCTTTTCCAACAGTTCTGCTCCACTGCTTTTAAGACCAGCCCAGCACTCCCAACACCACACAGAACTTTAGTTGGACCTTCTCAACACTTTGCTGGCAGCTGCTGAATTTTTACCTGGCAGACAGTTTGCATTAAAGACAGAGGAGCCAAACTGGAAAAAACGGTGGCAACTTTCAGCATGTACCTCCTGCAACTCTGCTTTTGTTCTAAGGGTTCATTTCATCCAGCTGAAACCTCTGGGGAAACTCCAACCCAGATGCCCTGCCATGTGGGGCACTTTCATGTGTCTCACTTGAAACTTCAGCCACGCATGAGCTTGGGAGGCCAAGCTCGGCCCGGCTTCTATGCTGTTCGCAACAGTGTGATATAAATGCATTAACAGGGGATAAAACTCATCTTGGTGCTGCGCAAAGCTGCACATTCTTATTTCCCTGCAGGTATAACTGCCATTAGAGGCACAAGAGCAAGTCATCCTTTTTTCTGATCATTTGACTCCAAATCACATATACAGTAGGCTTCCCTATCATTGTAAGGGTGGCCCCAACTTGTTGTACTAGGCTGTTCTTCCAAAACTAGGGGCAAGGGTTGCTAACTATTTATCTTCAGCCATAACTAGCTTGCACTGCTTGTTAAAAACTGATTTTGTTTAAAAACTGATACTGATTTTTGCAGAATCAAAGGCACAGGAGTTGGTAAAGCTGATTTTCCTTTTGACACTTGGCAACTGAAAAAAGGAGCCAGGGAGCCTGGCTACCCCCTTGCACCCTATCCTGCATAATCCCATATTTAATTAAGACTCCTTTGCAATTTTCAGAGTTAGAACTAGATCCCAGTCCAGTCACTGGACCACCATCCTCCCAGATATGGGGTTAGGACCCAAGTATCCTGGATGCCAGAACACTCCCAACTCCAATGCACATGCTATATTTCACCTGCTATTTTGTACTCTCATAGGATCCCAGGAATCCCAGCTAATAACACTCTTGTCTTTTACCCCCCATCAAGATCCTACCGTCTCACAGATATCAAGAGTTTTTCTTATCAGAAATTCCTGCTTCAATTGGCTAGACCCCAATGCTGGGAGCCCCCTATACCTGAACTGACAGAATGATCCTTGGCAATGAATTTCTCCTTCTAATGTATATACTATATATCCAACTCCCTTTTTTATTTGGGGCAAGGGGTTGTCTCCGGCTTTAAGCTGAATTTTCCTTACACATGCGGGGCAGATTCCTTAGGAGAGGTGGTTATGAGAAACCCACCTACAACCTACTGATGCTTCCCCAGAATTAAGGGGTGTATTCCCAAATGCATATGCAAACTCAATCAACTTTAAGATAGAAGTCATAAGCTCTGGTCCCTGGCTGTCAAACACTGCATCCACTGGCCTCTTTTAACTGAGCATGGAACTTAAGACTACTTTCTACTCAAAGCTCTGATCTAACTTGCTAGCCAGACCTCCTGGCCCAGGAAAGCTGGCTCTCTTAGGGTGCAATCCAGAGTAACTACAGGGAGTCCTTGCTCGGACATAAGAACAATTTACTCTGGATTGTAATATAATATGAATTTCCCATTGGTTTTCACTAGGTGGTTCCATAACTACATCGACGTAAATGTCTCTTACGTGCTGCCGTAGTTACTCTGGATTGTAGGGTTAGATCAGATATGTTGTAAACTGGTTACACCAACCCTGAACTGAGGAGGGCAGAACCTAGGAGATCTGATCCTCATTGCCCTACACAGTGTAGGAAGGTCCTCAGACCCTCTTACTCCATGTCTTCTTGTATGGACCTAAGTTTGCCATAATTCTTTGCTACAAAATTGGGTCAGGACCCTGTGTCCCATTTGCCAATTTGTGAACACAATCCCCCAAATTGGGATTGTCCCTATTTTCTGGGACAGTTGGCAACTCTAAACAGACCTCTGGAAGGCTCCCCCCATTCTAATTTAAGTTCTGCTTTTCAGAGCAAATTATATTCTGGCCAATGATATGTCACCTGTTTAGCCCCATTCTGTCCATATGGGACAGAATTGAGGACTCTGACCAAGCTGTCCCATCACAGGGCCTGCTCCAATCCTTTCTCCATGGCAAAGTTTGAGATCTTCCTACTCCAGCTTCCAACTTCCAAGTAGGGTTCCAAGCTCCTGGAGTTCAGGCTCGGTCAATAGCTCCTGCATGTGCTCAGGCTTTGGAAATGAAGCCCCAACCTTGTTACCAGAGCCTTTGGAAACTGTTTCTCCCCTACTGACTTCCACACATCCAGATGCTATGTTGGGGAGCAAGCAGATTCTTGGCCAAGTGTCTACTTGGGCAGGCAAGGTGCCCACCTACACCCTGCAACAGTGATGGGATTCAAAGAAATTAACAACCAGTTCTATACCCATCTGGCAGCCACATTTAAATGACTATTTTTAAACTTTATATGTCCCATCTCTCATTAACAACCGGTTCTATGGAGTAGATGTGAACCTGCTGGAACCCACCACTAACCCTGCACCTTCTCAAAAATCTGCTAGAAGATCAGAGTGTCCTTGGTTCAGGGCTCTCCCACTTGAACATTAACCTTGGGGAAGAGTTTCAGTGGTCCTCGTGGCTCTGCTGGTGCTTAGCCGAAGACTAATATTTATTGGGCTGGTCAGGATGTGCCTGATTGAGCTTCAGTGTGGAGCTTGCTTGTGGCCACCATTTAGGCACCATCTTCCACGTACTTGCTCTTGACCACCATGGATCCTGCCTGATGTTCACTTGGGTGGTAAGAAGTCTCTCAGTTAAGCATCAAGTTTAGAGGGGATCTCCGGGAATTCTGCACTTCCCACCAGCTTCCTTGAAGCCTGGTTTTGCTCACTGGATATGGAGGCTTTCTGTAGTCCCTGGACCCCTAGTAGACTTTTTTTGGAGACTTTTGCTCAGCTGGGAGGTTATCTAGCTAGGTGGCAAGCTGAGAGGTTAACTCACAGCTTGGAACCCAGATGCTCATTGGGGAGATAAGAAATCTCCCTGGGGAACATGAGGCAGAGGCAAGCTCTCTACCAGGCTCCTGAGGCCTGGTAAGTGGACCATCTCTCTTCACAAGCTTTGTTGATGTCTATGGAATTTTAATAGGTTCACAAGCTCTGTTAAAGTCAATGGATATTTAATAGGTTCAGGAGGAGAAGGTCAGAAAGCTTCTAACTGAGGATCAGATATGGAAAGCTCTGAGCTTAGACCCTTTGGTGACTATAATGAAATGTGATACTATGTTTTTGGGTAGGGAGCACTGGCTTGTAACAAGCTCTGGGCCTCCTTAATGGGTTGTGAGGAGTCTCCCAACTGAGTTTGGGTTTTGGACGTGTTGGTAAGAATGAGAAGCCCCAGGAAGCTTCGAGATCCATAACCTTTCTTTAGATCCTACACTCAACTTCGCTCTTTCTCCCATTCACTGAAATTTGACATTCAACCTGGGATAACAGAAACTCAATCTGAATGTCTGCCAACCTTAAAAGTGATCTAGCCATTGCTTGCTCATCTCCTGAAGTCATCATCTAAACCCAGTCTAAGGGCCTGATCCCGTCCAACTTTCCAGGACTGATGTAGCCATGCCAGTGAGGCATGTGTTGCATCCTGCAACGGGACAACAGTCATGCTCAGGACAAAGGAACATTTATTTCTTTTCCTTGGGGCTGCATTGTTTGATAGGAAAAGTTTGATAGGATTCGGTCCCAATTCCTGGGTGATCTAAATACCAGTAAGAGGAACATGAACATACACATATATAACATTTTTTGTCCGAAATTGGATCCATAATAAGAACTATCTTATGTTTAGGATCATGGATAACCATTCCTTTCCCAGACAGATCCCATAAAAAACCTTTTTCTACAGCTTTACCTGTTTTTCTGCTTTCCGATTTATTGTGGCAATTACTCACCAAGGCCAAATGAAACTCTTCCCCAAACTCAGGACAAACTCTTCCCCAAGGCCACAGCTGATTGAAGCAATCTTGCCTTTGGCACCAACCTGGGGCCTGTTGCTCTTTGGTGCTCATCTTGGTTCTGATGAGGCCTTTGGTGAACACTGCCCTCCCAAAGAAAACTTCAACCAGTGATGTCCTTGGATGTGGCATGAACAAAAAATGCTTCTCATGGTTGAGTGAGATCTGGGGGGCTATAACTGAGATCTAACGGCCGTCACACAACTCATTCACCCATGCAGAACTTCCCCTTTTCCCCTGTTGTTTGTTTGTGGTGTTTGTTTACTTGTTTTCATAATCCAGAATTACTTAATTACTGAGCTATGCAATGGCGAGGTTGTTGGGGTCCAACTGGCCATCAAAAACACAAATACTTGTTTTCATGTACTTACTTGTCTTTACTTTCACATACTTACTGGTCTATTCCTTAATTAACTGATTAAGGGTAAAATCCAGAGTAACTATGGGGAGTCCTCGCTCCAGTGTAAGAACAACTTACTCTGGATTCCAATATGAATTCCCCATAGGTTTTCACTAGATGGTGCAGTAACTACAGGTGCACGTAAAGTCTCTTACGTGCTCCCGTAGTTACTCTGGATTTGGGGGTAAGGCTGCAATCCTAAAGATTCTTGGGAGTAAGACCCGTTGATTTTCCTGGGAGTAAGACCCATTGAACATAATGGGGCTTACTTTTGAGTAGACATGGTTAGGACTGTGTTCTAAAATTGTTGGTCAATTAATTATATTTTCTTACCACATTTTGACTTTCTACGCCTGAGCACCAGACAAATGTAAAATGGCCAAGGAGACCTCACTATCAACAACCTTTAATCCCACAATGTATAAAACATTTATTGTGTTGAATATTGTATTGTATTGAAGATTGTATACTTTGTATAATACAATGTATAAAACATGTATTATATTGTATTGTATATTATTGTATATCATAAAACATATATATTGATAAAAACATAAAATGGTTAATTGATTAATTTGCTAATTAAAAGGTTTATATTTTTTGTCTTTGGAAAGGACCCCGAAAATGATTATGCATCGTGTAAGGGGGCGTTTGGGGTGCACTGGTTGAAATTTGCAACCATTTCATTGGAACCTCATAAGTATACCCAGAATCCTTCGTTGCACTGTACATGGCTTGCTCCTTACCGCATGGATGCCTCCACTATGCAAATGATTCACCCAACCACCCACCTTGGAGATGTTGACTGGTAAAAGCGCACCTCGGATAAATATAGTCTTGTGTTGGTGGGGCTAGAAACCGAGAGAGGCCGTGAGTAGTAATAGAAAGGCACCCAACCTGCATCTGTTTCCTGAGATTGACTTGCATTGCTTTTTTCATGATGAGCAGTGCTCTCTCTACTATTCTCTAGTCATCCAGAGCCTTATCCCATCCTGTTACTTATATTCAATGTATGGAAGCACATTATCTAGAAGCTGGTTCAGGTGAATCTACCATCCAATTGTATCTGTTTGTTTTATATTTATAGTTTTGTATGTCTACTCAAAAGTAATTTCCTTTGTGTTATTTCCAGAAAAGTGTGTTTAGGATTGCAGTCTGTGTTACTGGGAACCCAATCCTGTGGCTGCACATTCAGAAGTTAAGTCCCATTACAGCCAATAGAGCTTACTCCCAGGAAAGTGTGGATAGGATTACAGCCCCATTATGGGGGCCTGGGATTCAAATTCACATTTGACGGGAGAATGGAAGGGGCCAAAGGAAACTTTGTATCTTGATACCCAGGCTGTTCCAGTATGTCCTTGGCACATAAGTGGATCTGTCACTGTGGCACACCAGTTGGAAATCATTGGTGTGTTATTGGAGGCTTGACTGGTCTAGGAAGATTGGAGGTTGGGTTCATCTATATCAGTGTTTCTCAAAGTGGGGGTTGGGACCCCTTTGGGCGTCGCCTAGAGCTTTCCTGGGGGTCACCTAAAGACCCCTGGTGCAGGGGGTCAGGTCAGGCTTGCCAGATCTCCTGCTGTAGCTGCGCACACACTGGGGCTGACTGACAGCCTCAGGGCCACTCCTATGCATGCCTACTCTGAAATAAATCCCATTATAATCAGGGGCCGTTACTCCCATGTAAATGTGGATAGGATTGCAGCCTTAGGGCCCAATCCTATGCATGCCTATTCTGAAATAAATCCCATTGTGTTCAATGTGTGCATAGAACACACATTTCATTTGTAACAATGAAAATACATCCTGCATATCGGATATTTACATTACGATTCATAACGGTAGCAAAATTACAGTTATAAAGTAGCAAGGAAAATAATTTTATGGTTGGGGGTCACGAGGAACATGAGGAACTTATAAAGGGGTCACGGCGTTAAGAAGATTGAGAACCACTGATCTATATATATAAAAGGCATCTTCATAATCATCACTGACTCATCAACACCCAGCCAAAACCGCCAGGAAAATAACCGTGAAATTTGATGAGGGTGTTCCTCCCACGATGGAGGGATTCACTAAGAACCAATTTTTGGAAATTCCAACCAGAAGGGGGTGGAAAGGGGCGCAATGCATTTTATAAAACTAATCATCGTCATTACTGACTCATCAACACCCTGCAAAAACTGCCAGGCCTAGAAGCGTGAAATTTGGGGTGAGTGTTCCTTCTGTGACTGAGGGGTGCACTAAGAACCGGTTTTCTGAAATTCCAATCAGAAGGGGGTGAAAAGGGGCACAACGTGTTTTCCTCCCTATACTTTGCATTGGAGAACTGATGACTCATCAACATTCCGCCCCAACCCCCGGACCTGGAAGCATGAAATTCAGGGAGGGAGTTCCTTCTGTGACATGAACATCCACCAAGAACCCATGTGGAGAAATTTAACCCTTAAGGGGCTGAAAAGGGCTGCAACGTGTTTTTGTCCTATACTTAACATGGAAGAGTGACCAACATCTAACCAATTTGGTGTTCCATGCCTGGTTCACTGGATATTGTTTGGAGGAAGAGGTTGCACTGGGGAGGATGCTGCGCATGGGGGGTTGCACATAGGAAGATGCACATTGGGGTTTGATGCGCATGGGAGGATGATGCACATAAGAGTTCATGCTGTGCATGGGGATGTTGCGATTGGGGGTTGATGCACATGGGGAAATGATGCGCATGGGGGTTTGATGTGCATTGGGGATTTGATGCACATAGGGGGATGTTGTGCATGGGGGTTTGATGCACATGGGGGTCTGATGCACATGGGGGGATGTTGCGCATGGGGATTTGATGCACATGTGGGGAAGTTGTGCATGGGGAAGTTGCACATGCAGGATTGATGCACATGGGGATGAACATGGGGAATGTTATACATGGGGGATTTGTGCATGGGTAGTTGATGAGCATGGGGGGTTGATGTGCATGGGTGGTTGATGCTCATGGGGGAATGATATGCATTGGGGAATGATGCGCATGGGGAAATGATGTACACGGGGGTTGTTGCGCAAGGGGAGATGTTGCGCATGGGCGATGTTGCGCATGGGGGGTTGATGCAAATGGGGGACTGATGCGCATGGGGAGTTGATGCACATGGGGGATGAATATGGGGAATGTTGTGGTTGGTGATGTTGAGCATGGGGGATTTGCGCATGGGTGGTTGATGAGCATGGGGGGAATATGTACATATGGGAGATGATGCGTATGGATGTTGCACATGGGGCTGGGTGCGCATGTGGGTTGATGTGCATGGGGAATTGATGCGCAGTGGGGGAATGGCGTACAGGGGAATTTTATTCCCGCAACGCGGGTACACTTTTTGCTGGTTGTGAATAAAGGGTGCAATTCCTTCCTACTAGTTTCTGGAGCAGAGAATACCACTCACCCATTGCAAAACTTTAAGGAAAACTTGATTTATTTCTATATTATGATTTATTTTGTACACCCAGAACAATAACAATCACAATACATGCACTATATGAAAAAAGCAGAACCGCCTCCCCACCCACCCCCACCAGAAGCAACCATCATGGTGATGGTTATATAAGTAATGCTTGTCAACACAGAAAATTTACAAAGTGATTCACACAGAAAAAAAGAAATTAAGAGTTGAGTTTCCTGTCCCTTGAGTCTGAAGAACGATGGGACAAGCGGCAAAGGGGTCACAGTCGGCTCATACTGGCTCATGGCTTATTTGCAGCAGTGGAGATATGTATTTCTTCTGGTTAGAAAAGTCAAGCTAAGACAGGTGAGATTTCCACAGGTGGGGCTGGAGATAAAGTGTACTAAAAACTTTGTAATAGGGGAGATATGTTGGTTAGGTGGACACCATATGTGGCTGAGTACAGGGTGGATGGGAGGTCCAGATTTCTTAAAAATTTGTGTGTTGGAGTTGTGTTGGAAATATTGATGGAGAACACCTGGAGAACCGCGTAAGGCATTAACTGCCCAAGCCTATCCCCACCATCCTGTAGCATACAGGTGTGACATGGACGCATGGTCTGCGTAATATGGGGGATGTGATCATGAAGCCTGTGAGAGGTCAGGGCAAATATTTTCCCCGTATTTCTATGTAGGCCACCAATGTCCTAAGGGTCTCGTTGGCAGTTATATAGCTGACATGGGCCACCAATATCCTATGGGTCCGATGGCAGCTATATAGCTGACATGGGTCCAAGAGCTAGAGTGGATAAACAAAAAAATGAAGGATAAGATCTGGCATGTGCAGCTGCCATCAGGTCTACCCCCTCCATCACTTGACACTCCCTGTTACTCCCACTCCCTGTACACGGATACTCCTGCCACCAACGTATCTCCTCCATCCATGCCTTGGTGCTCCAGTGGCACACATGTGCTGTTGTCAGCCATGTGCATGGGCGGCCCTATTGCATGCATCCATGTGGCTGATCTCCAAATGGTCCTCCACAGATGGAATGCTAGCTGTGTCAGCAGAAGTTGCTAGCCTTACATTTCTTTCTTCAATGCTCATGAGTGTCTCCACTCTGTACACACTCACAGGCTGGATGGGAGAACTAGTTGCTTCTGATTGTGGTTGTGAGAAAGGTTTCAATGAAGGACCAGAAAGTTTTCCCTCTCCAGATGATGTCCCAACCCAAATCATGTCATAAGTCTCATACCAAGTTCATTCCCCCATAAAGATTCTTGGGTTGAGAGGCTTCAGTTCTCCATGTCATGGAAGAGAAGGGGTTAAAGGAGAGAGACATGGAAGGCTTCCTGCTGATGATGGAGCCCTACTTTGATCAGTTGCTTCTTCTTAGCACCTCTGAAGATGTGAAGGTCCCAAAGAATTGCTGCTATGCAGCCTGTTGGATGACATTCTTGTATTCAGGGCCAACCGGCACCTTCTTCAGGTGGATCACGGTGGAAAAAAGCCATTTTACCTGCAGAAGACAAGTGTGGGGATAGTGGAAGATACACAGCAAAGGTGAGCAACAGAGCATTCAGTTTCATGGAGTTTTTTCTGTTTTAGGATTCCTTCCCCCAATCTTTTTCTTGCCATTATAGGACTCCATACCCAAAGTGTGTCATAACCATATGTCATAACTGCAAAAATATAGGGCATCCAAGAAAAATGTAGGATATGACAAAATAGAAGATAAACACACTCATTTATATTGATTTCATGTAGTTTATTTAAACACTGTGGCTGCAATCCTATCCGCACTTTCATGGGAG
This sequence comes from Cryptoblepharus egeriae, assembly GCA_030015325.1. Classification (NCBI taxonomy): domain Eukaryota; kingdom Metazoa; phylum Chordata; class Lepidosauria; order Squamata; family Scincidae; genus Cryptoblepharus; species Cryptoblepharus egeriae. The sequence continues at coordinate 105,204,392 of JAREYC010000004.1, read as the reverse complement.
TAAGTTCAATTGACTATAATGGATCTTACTTCTGACTAGACAGGAATAAGATTGGGCTCTCTTATTATTTAAAACATATTTAAAACTATTATATTAATTTTTGACATATAATTTATTAATTACAAGAAGGCTTACATGCTGCCTGCTCAAAAGGAAATGGAGGCCAATGAAGATTTTTTCCAGGACACACGATTAAAAAAAGAGAACATATCCTGGAAAAAAAGGACATGGTCATCTTGTCCATACCTTTTTCTCTCTATCTTTCGGCGTTGCGGCATTTGTCCATCTAATCTACCAACTTATGAAGTGATCAGCCAATCAAATCTCTTTCCATCCCTTTTATCTTATTTTTAATTGAATATTTCAATCTAATATTAACCTTGTTGTCTGAATGTGCAGAGTCAACAGTCTTTGGCTGAGAAAGGCAGGATATAAATCCATTCAAATAAATAAATAAATAAATAAATAAATAAATAAATAAATAAATAAATAAATAAATACAAACATAGATACATACATACATACTCATTCCTCTACATAATTTACAATTTTCATTAAAACATTTAGCTATTGGATAAAATACATCTTATCTGTTGAGCTGCCTGAGATCCTGGAGAGAATAGCGGACTTTTAAAATCAGATTTAAGATTTAAGAGCACAATCCTAACCATGTCTACTCAGAAGTAACCTCTATTGTGTTCAGTGAGTCCTACTCCCAGGAAAGTGTCTTTAGGATTGCAGCCTAAGTCTCAAGTGATTAAGTGCGTTCCTTGGTCTCCATACACTAGCGATGTACTAGCGTACACTCCGTACACTGGCCTACGTACCTATGCTTATGTTGAATGCCTTATGTTGTATACATTATTCACTGTTATCCTTCTTCCTGACATCATCCTTCTCTCCCTTTGGCTTTTGCTTCACCTCTTGGCTTAACCATTGCTTAACCATTAGGCTTAACCTCTGCCAAATGCAAATATAAACCAGTAATACCATTCCCTTACTTTGAATAGAGTCACAGACGCACTGTAGCACACGCTGAGGAGGAAGAGGATGGAAAAGATCCAGGTGGTGGTGTACAGACTCTCTAGCTCCTCATCCTTTTCAAAGGTTGGCACAGTTGAAAAAGAAACAAGTGTATCTATATCTGTGAAGAAGAAAGGAGATGTCACTCTCATGTTCAGCAGCATAAAATGTCTCAATGTGCCATGCATCCATTCATCCAGTGTACACCTGGCCCCCATTCACTCATCCTGCAAAATCTGGAGCCTTCCTATCCATAAGGATATGCAAAACCCAAAAAACTTCTATCATCTCATCTTATTTTTATTGTTACACAGGAGTCAGATACTCTTGCATGTTCACACTACCCTCACAGTCTCACAGCATCATGGTTTCTGTATTACTTCTTTAACAAAGACTATGAACCACATGGTGTAGTGAGAGTTTGAGTGTGAGTAAAATTTTCTTTTGCTGTCCTTTATTTTGTATTACCAACCCTGTATTTCATGATGATATTTTAAGATGTTTACTCCATGTCCCTTCGGGCCTCACCCCGCAAATAATTTCACTGAATGAAATTTCTCAGTTTTTTGTGTTACTATCCCCAGCACACTTATCTGATACAATTTTTTCCTAACTTGTGTTAGTGTTGGCCAGTGGTGTTGGCCAATGGTCAACACTGGAGTGTGGAGTAAGGAGGTATTAAGATAATACCCAGGATAATACCCTTCCAATGAACACCTGTCATGCTGAATGCATGCACAAGAGCATGCCGAATGTATGCACAAATTTACATTTATGCAGGTTTGTCCATGTTCTTCAATGTTCCTGTGATGCTTCAACTTGCTCAATTAGCCTCAAATTCTTTATATTTAAGACTTTTAAATGATTAGAATAATCACTCAGTTGGGCAGGGGAAATTAACCATTTGTCTAAGAACCTGGAATCTTATTCTAACCCTACAATCCAGAGTAACTCCGGGAGCACGTAAGAGACATTACGTGTACCCGTAGTTACTGCACCATTTAATGAAAACCTATGGGAAATTCAAACTGCAATCCACAGCAAATTGTTCTTACACCGGAGCAAGGACTCCCCGTAGTTACTCTGGATTGTGCCCATAGTCATTAGCAACAATAGTTAGACCCATGGTACTCAAAGAGGGATCAGGACCCCCTTTGGGGTTGCAAGAGGGTGGGATCTGCCATCTTGGACTCTGGCACTGGGCTTTCCTGGGAGTAAGGGCAAAATCTAGATTAACTACGGGTAGTCCTTGCTCTGGTGTAAGAACAACTTACTTTGGATTCCAATATGAATTTCCCATAGGTTTTCACTAGGTGCTGCAATAATTACGGGTGCATGTAAAGTCTCTTACATGGTCCTGTAGTTACTCTGGATTTGGGGGTGTCTCATTGAACACAATGGGAGTTACTTCTTAGTAGACATGGAGGAACTCTGGCATCACATCCCGGTAAGTTTAGGTTTTTATGTTTGAAAAGGGGTATCGGGCTGAAATGCCCGAGTACCATTTTGAAATGCCAATATTCTTATTCAGTGGGGTCCAACTTTGACGCTTCTAGGAAGTTTCTAATCTAGCACATGCATGTAGGCTGCCTTGGGTTTTCTTCCTAGGAAGAAAGGATATTCTTAGCGTATAAATTGAATAAATAAAGGTGTGTGCATGAAGTCTTGTGTTTTGTTGTGTAGCAATGTTGAGGTCATGAGGTGTATGCATGAGGTCTAGTGTCTTATTGTGCAGCAACACATCTTCTGGTGAACTTTTCTCCTTCTATTAGTTACTTTGGGTGCATAAGATAAGGAGCTTGATCTCAGATGCCTGAGCTGGAGAAAAAATAGTTCTCTGGAAGCTCAACTAGTCAGCGGTGGACCTGGTGCTTCACAAACAGGGCAAATCCCCTGAGCGTTGAGACTCATGCAACTGTAGGACCACATAGGAAGTCTTCTGAGACTCCCAACATGGTTGGACTTCCAGTTTGCCATAAGTCCGCCACTGTGACTAGGGCACGTTTGCACTACAGATGTGAGTCACCTTCCGGTCTGACTCTCATGAAAGAGCTTCAATCTATTATGGCTTTAAGTTAGGTGTATATGTGTGTGTATATATCTGTATCTTGACCGGGATGGAAAAAAAACTTCCTCTATGGAAGACTTTAATTCTTCCCACTCTACAATTCTTCTCAACCCTCCAAATGTGGCTTCCCCATCTCAGTCAGCTTGGCATGCAGGGAACAATGGGGTTGTACAGCCCCATAGCTCTTGATCTCATACCATGCAACTAAGAACGCAATCGAACCATGTCTGCTCAGAAGTAAGCTCCATTGTGCTCAATGGGTCTTACTCCCAGGAAAGTTTCTTTAGGATTGCAGCCTATTTCAAACATGAGGGTTAATTAGATGGGATGTGAGAAGAGGCTTTAGATGTGCTGAGTGCTAGATGACCTTCTTCTTAGTCCGGTGAGCCTCTGGACCAAGTGATCCTTTGTGATCTCCTTGACCTTGACTTCCATTGAGCTGACTTTACACTTTGACTTAATTTGCACCAATGTGCAATCTTGTTGGAAGCCCAGGAGGATTACAAATCTCTCCTCGGTTTGTAGCTGAAAAGCACAGCTATTTGGGATTCCACTGCCTTTAAATATGGAAGATCCAACTGATGTCTTGACAAACAGCCTTGGTGAGCTCCGTCAACAGCTCATTCAACTTAAAGCCATGCATAAAAACATAGAAAGCCCATAAACAGCAACCTGATCTCATTGGCATGTATAACTTCCATAACTGCATGTCATCACTGCAGCTGAAGACATGCAAGATCAGGGACTGGCCTAATGGAAGTTGTCATAGGAAGCCATGCGTAAGGGAGGCTGAGTGGAATATGTACCACTGAGGATGCTATGTGGAGAGATGTGTATATCCTTTTAATATGGTGTGGTGAGAGGCCAAAAGACTGAGCTGTCAATCAAGTTCAAATCTTGCCTCTGCCATAAAAACTCACTAGGGAGCCTTAGGCTGCAATCCTAAAGACATTTTCCTGGGAGTAAGACCCATTGAACAAAATGGGGCTACCTTTTGAGTAGACATGGTTAGGATTGTGCTCTCTAAGTTAAGCCACTCGTGCGGCAATCCTAAACCCTGGTTAGGCCAGCATTAGTCCTGGCACAGGTCCCATGCCGCTCTAGGGGTGTCACAAAGTGCCATAAGGCACTTCTGCTCCACTCCTGGGGGGTAAGGCCAATGCACAGACATGTGCTGACCTCCCAATGCCATTGCAGGAACGGGAAGATGTTTTGCCGGCCTAAAGTGATGAGGATTGCACTGTGAGAGCCCAATCCTATGTAGGTCTATTCAGATATAAGTCCCACTATAGTCAATGGGGCTTATTCCCAGGTAAGTGTGGACAGGATTGCAACCCGATGTCTTCTTCATCTGCACTATGGGGATAGTAAAATCTTATGTTTGCTGAAAGGGATAATAGATCTAAATGGCTTTGTACACCAAAATAATGTTATATAAATATTAAAATTTGTTGATGTGACAGCTGTCTTTGGTTCTGAATTTTATACTGTGCAATGAAGAGTGCCCTTGTGAGCGATAAAATGTTGGACTTGGCCCGCGTGTTTGATGTGTATTCAAACCACTACATAACCATGAAACTCATTGAGTTGCTCTAGACATACTTCCCTCCCTTTCTCTCTCTCCTAATTTTGTTCCTTGGGATATAGTAAGGATAAAATGGGATAATCCAACAGATGCAGCTCTGAGAAGTGGGAAAAAGATGTTGCTGACGTCTAAGTCCCTATATAGTTTTTGGGCAAAATCCAGAGTAACTATGGGGAGTCCTTACTTCTGTGTAAGAACAATTTACTCTGGGTTGCAATATGAATTTCCCATAGGTTTTCACTAGGTGGTGCAGTAACTACAGGTGCACGTAATGTCTCTTATATGCTCATGTAGTTACTCTGGATTGTAGGGTTTGTGAGCGAGGAACTCTTCCCCCAACTTTGTTCCAGTATCCATACACCAACCCCATGGAAAACACTCATGATCAAAAGAGGTAACTCCTAGAGATATATGTGAGCAGGTTCTCATTTATTCATAGGCCACACATGCGCACACCGGAATTATTTACAAAGGGTTTGATTTGACAATGCTAGAGACAATTTTGGGGGAATGCCGGAAGAGGATGATCTTCATTTTTTACCCTGGGATTTCTCAACGGTCCGCTGGGTGAACTTCATGGGGAGACCTTCATGGACAACCATGCAGGTATATGAATGGCCGCTGTTCCAGTCAGCTGCAGAGATGTCCAACTTGCTGTAGGTAAAATAGGAACCATTGGTCTTATCCTTCACGACTGGAATGTTGATGTAGCTGTCTTCAGGGAGGGCGTTATGATCCTTGAGCCACTGGATGGAGATATCTGGAGGGTTGAAACTTTTGACCAAGCACGTGAGGGACACGGTTTGTTTACGAAGGGTGATCTCCTCGTGGTGGGGTGGGTAGAGGTAGACGTTGGGAGCCATGACCTCGACTGGTTCAGCATAGAGAAGGAAAGAGAAGCAGGAAAAAAGGAAGAGAAGGATTAATCAGTGCAGATCAAATCAGTGGAATGAATGTGGGGAAAGGAATGAAGGGGATGGGACCATCTCCATATTCCCACGGACTGGCGACTGCCATCAGTACTCCTGAGGAGGTTATTTATGAAGGAAAGGCTTAGTGCTGGACTCTCCATACACAGTTAGGGACAAAACATTTCCCTTGTTGGGCAGATCAGGTCCACAGAAGCAGCAAGAGGGCTTCCAAAATCCTTTCTTCTTGCAAGATTTTCCATCTCTTAAGGTGGACAGATGTACCAAAAGAAGGAAGATCTGGATCTTCTCTGGCCTTATTCTCATTCAGAAATGAGATGCTATCATAAAGAGGAATTTAACTCCCCCTAAATAGACTTCAGTGTAAGTCCTCTGCCTATCAACCAGACTTCATGGAGTTCAACCAACGTTGGGTAAAAAATACCAAAAGCTGAAGACTGAGCTACGAAGGGATAATAGTGTTGATGAGACTCCCAGAGAGTATTGCACCAGACCTGTGTCATATAGACACATTTTCAATGTATTGTACTGAACAAAATCCATCACTCACCCTCAGTCTTTCGTTCCCCTGACAAACAGCAGATGTCCCCAATGATGTTGTATCTGGGTGCATTGACAGGTCTGGGACTCAAGGCCACCAGTCCTGACTGAGAGGAACCCCATTTGGTTCTTACCTGTCTTCTTGAAAATTGACCTGGTAATGGGAGCAACCATGCCCTCCTGCTTCACTGTGCAAGTGAATGACTCCCCGTCGTTCCAGTCACTGATGGTGATGGGTGCGACGCTGAGAGCTCTGTAGGTACCGTTGGGCTGTTCTGTCACACTCAGCGCTTCAGGTGACATGGAACTCTTTTTTTCCCTGACCCAATTCACTTCCAGCCCCTCTTCGGTTTCCAAGTTGACCACGTGGCAGTAGAGCTTGGGGTATCTGTTTAAGTAAAGATCTTTGGGGGTTGGAGGCAGGAGGTAGACCTTGATATCAGTGGGCACGCAGCTGCTGTCATCTGGAGAACACAAACACTCAGGTCAGGCCCGTCATCACCCTCCCGGTCCCTGTCCCATCTCTTGGTCTACAGGTTCTTGGTTTATCTGCCTCTTTGCAAATTAGCTTTGTCCATTCATAATTTCAGTAATTAATTGTTCAATAAATAATTCCAGTCCCTCAACTCGGTCATCCCTCTGGCCTGTTCGCTCTTTTATTTTCCAGTGGTGACCCCAATAATGAGGTCTCTGCCATCATGAAACCCTTCAAGGAGATTCTTTCTTATAGGAAAAACAAGAAACCAAAATCTACCAGCCATAATTGACAGATGGAAGCAGCTGCCCATCGATATTCCATTCTCAAAAGTGGAGCATCAAAAAATATCTCCCCATCAGGTAGGTCTCCAAACCTATCAAGTTATGCTTCTGCTATCCAGACCAGAGTGCTGCTAGTATGTAGCAGTTTCACAGCAGGTGACTCAAGCAGGAATATATATACAGTAGATATATAGATAGATTGATATCTATGATAGAGTTAAGTGAACCAAGCTACATGTTACAGAGGATGTTCCATCTTCTGGATGTGAATTGGAGACAACCTAGTAAGGTCAATCTGTTGGCAATTGCATGGAAGCAACACATACCTGCCAACATTTATGAAGGAAAGTTGGTATTCCTTCCCAAGATTAGAAGATCTTCCATTTCTGGAGATGGGCCTCCCCTCTTATTCTTCCTCCCTTTTTTTCTTAACCTAACCCAACAATCAGGTCTTACCTTTGCATTTTTTTGCCAGACTTTTCACCTTGGTTTGTGTCCCTGGATGGGTCACCTGGCAGGCATAGTTTTTCCCTTCCAGCCAGTCTGCTTGGCTAACGTTGACCTTGCTGGTGGTACTGAAGGTGTACCCAGTGGCGTCTTTCCGGGGAATTTCAGTGTCAGGAGATTGCAGCTGCCCAGTTTGCCCATCAACCAGCCACTCTACTGTCACTACAGCAGGGTAGAAGCCTGAGATGATGCAGAGCAGTTCTATGGTGGCACCACTGGCTCGGGATCTGCAGGAGGAATGGAGCAGGCGAACCTCTGGAGGTACTGGCTCTTGCTTTTCACAAGCTGGAAAGACAGATGGAAAGTATGAGTGGCGATCTTCCTCTGCTTTCTCCTCTTTGGTTCACCATGGCGGATTACCTGCTACAGGCAGGGGGTTGGACTAGACCACCTATTAGGTCCCTTCCAATTCTATGATTCTATGTCTATATAACGGAGGGCTGTGTGGTCAACAAACATGATCAGGCCTACAGAATTTTTTGATCTTTGGACAATTAATTGTCCACCACACACTGATTATTGTTACAGATGGGGCCATGTACGCCAAAAATATCTGGGTATACATATTCTGATCTTGGTAATATTGCTACAGGAAAGACAAAACTAAAAAGTCTCCAAATAAAATATATATCCCTTTCAACTACAAGTGTTTGGTATTATGGTATTATGAATCCAGCAGACCTGTATTCAAGTGAGGACTGCCGAGTGTTGCTCAATCTACTTGCCCATCACCTGAGATCTGATGGTGCCACCTAAAATTCCCCAACACCAGGTTCTGCACCAGGTGCAGTCATCAGGACTGCACAATTCCCAATACTTACTTCCCACTTTTATCTTATCCGTCTCATGCAAACTATTGGCCAGATGATGCAGGGAACATTTTGTATCCAGCAGTATCCACAACTTGGTTCTCCCACCACCCATTTTCCTTCTTCCATCAGACTGATTATTCACTGAGTAAAAAAAGAGTAAGCAACAAGGTGCCAGGAAGACTCACGCGGAATGGGTGTTGGCTTATTGTATCTGGTTGGAGCATGTGCGACATTGCAATGGAACTTCTCATCTCTCCACTTGGCGGCTGGGACGGTGAGCTGGCTGCTGCTGGTCAAATGGCCGCTGGAGTGTGCTACAGGAGGGAAGTTCTGGAAGCCGGTGGAGATGGCTCCTTCGTTCCACTGCACTGTGACTGGTTCAGGGAAGTAGCCCGAGATCAGACAACCCATGGTGACTTCAGAGGTGGTGGAGAGATCTTTACAGCAGGGGGACAGCGGGAAAACAGAGGGGGCTGTGGGTGTTGCTGTGGAGTGAGAGAGATTAAAATGTTGAGGATGTGCTTTCTCAGGCAGGTGTGTACGTACAAGTGGATTCCAAGGACTAAGAGTCTCATTGTGTCCTTTCCAAAACCATCCTGGCGTGCATAGAGAGATCCTGATGTGTCCACATTCACCAGGAATTATTCTGATCTGGGTAAAAATTATTAAACTTACCTGGAATTAAGAACAAAAGAAGAGCTTCCACTGGATCCGGCCAAAGGCCCATCTACTCCAGCTTCCTGTATCACACAGCGGCCCACCAGATGCCTCAGGTTGCTCATAAGACACCTGCAGCCAGGTGCCCCTCCAGATCTGGCATTTTGAGGTTGTCCACATCTACAGCTATCTATGCATACATTCACATATGTAGAATATCTATGCACACATACGTAGAATATCTATGCACACATACACATATGTAGAATTAAGAGGATTGTGTCATGTCATGGAGCACTGCTTATCACAAGAAAGGGGTGAAGCTCTATCCAGAACATTGGAGCTCCTGGGAATTTTCCAGCTTCTCAGATTTCATCATTGCTCCCAACTTTAAGTGAATTCCCAGACCATTAAGAGTTCGCAATGTATATTTTTTGAATGAAAAAACATATATGATTGAAAGCAGCCATTCAAATAGATCCAGCCTCAGCTACATGTGTTCTGCATCTAAGTTCACGGTTTTATCCCATCCTAGAAACAAAATCCATAGGAACTTTTGAATAAAGATGCATGGGATGCATGGGAGAAACATTTGAATAAAGATGTATGGGATTTAGGGGTACATCCATTATAGTTTCAGGCAACATTGGTCTAGGACATGTCTAAAAACTTCTGTACCAGCAAATGGTGGTCTGTGGGTCCAGCCTGTCCTACCAAAGGTCAACTTTTGCCCTAACACTTTTATACATCCATTATCTTTTTGGCCTTATCTAATTCTTTGCAGGAAGCAAAAATTTCCATAATTTCCAGAAAACTACCAGATTTACCAGAATTTTCAGAATTCCCAGAATTAGCAGAATTTCCAGAGAACTGCCATACATTTTCCACATCTCTCAGAACAGTGAGTCAGTGCAGAGTTTTTGGTTACAGAAGAGTAGGATTGCCATATGTCCCCCAAAACAGGGATTTGGGGGATTGTGTTTACATACTGGCAAATGGGACAGATAGGGTCCTGACCCAATTTTGGGGAAGAGAATTATGGCAACCCTATTAAAAGGTAATTGAAACCTTACAGCGATAAAAGTATGCAGTGCTTTGAATGCTGTATGTAACGAAACATTATGAGTATGAAATGCAGAAAGATAAATTCTATATGGAAAGTTTCCCCAAGATGCAGGTGAAATAATGGAAAAAGCTTTATCTGTTGCCTTTCTACAAATTGATTGCACAGCTAATCACAGGGTTGAAAGGGCAGTAGAGTCACTATAAATCCAAATATTTCATTTAATGGCACACTGTCTGAATGTGCTGTGGGATGATGGCAATGCCCTATCTGAATGATGGCAATGGGAACAGACTAATGGGAACAGACTAATGCCCTATCTGAATGATGGTAATGGGAACAGATTTCCTGCTGCAGGCAGGGGGTTGGACTAGATGACCTACTAGGTCCCTTCCAACTCTATGATTCTATGATTCTATGATTTCCAGAACAGAATCATTAATAATAATAAAAGGTAATAAGAAGTGATATTGAGAAAGCAGAGTATAGGCATACCCCAATTATTGGACGGTTTAGGGACAGGAGCACCATCCCAAAGGAAAAGTGGAAATTGTTGAAATCTTTTTTAGTTTATAAATGTTGCTTCCAGTGTTTTTTTGGCTAGCAAATTGCAAGTGCCCTTTTTATCTTGCAAATTCCTGCTGCCCCACAAGATTTCCGCAAATCGGTTCTCATTAAATCCTTTGGGAATGGGATTAGATCAGGAGCTACAACATGGAGGAGGGCAATTTTGGCCTTTAGAACAGCAATGAGAAGTTGAAAAAGCGGAACATGTGTTGAAAGAATGAGTTCTGGACATAACTGAAAGGGTTGAAAGAGTGGATCATCTAAAAATGAACCATCAGAAAGCAGGGGATACCTGTATCAGCCTACCTGGGCTATGTCTACATTATAACTACATACCAGATATCTGCCCGTTTCAGAGGCAATGATCCACCCAAGGAAACTTGGGAACTGTTGCTTTGGGAGGGTAGCAAGAATGTTCCATTACAGATACTTAGCCTAACCTCTGAGTAACAAAGCAAAATATCCACTCTATTTTCTGGTGCCCTTTCTTGCATCTGGCATTGCCTGCTTCTAAAATCAGGAAGTTGCATGTACCCATCATGGTTTGTAAGCTTTCCCTCCAGAAATTTATCCAGTCCTAGATGCCATCACCACATCCTATGGCAAGGAGTTCCACAGACTAATTACATGCTTAGATGAAGAAATATTTTAGTCTGTTCTAACTGTCCTAAAACTCAGTTGAAGTCCCCTAGTTTGAAAAGGAGCATCCCTCTACACACCTTGTATAATTTTGTATATGTCAATCATATCCTCAGTCAGATGTCGTTCCTTCCATATCTTCCACAGTTAAAATCATGGGCTAACTGACAATACCCCTGACACATAACAAGGATTACTGACCAGGTACTTCCAGTCACCAAAAGTTTTACAACTATCTGCTGTAAATTGATCTGTGAGGTTTTAAACACCAAAACAGTGGATGGCAACATTTCATTGTCCTACAACATGTTATCAAAACTTCAGAATAGGCCTCTCCAGCTATGCATATATGGCATCTTTAATATCCATGCATACATACATGTGCACTTGAAACAAAATACATACACTTGGCATACCCTACAATCCAGAGTAACTATGGGAGCACGTAAGAGACCTTACATGCACCCATAGTTAATGCACCACCTAGTGAAAACCTATGGGAAATTCATATTGGAATCCGGAGCAAAGTGTTCTTACACCAGAGCAAGGACTCCCTGTAGTTACTCTGGATTGTGCCCTTAGTCTTTTGAGACCCTTTAATACATGAAGGGTACAATCCTAACTTAGGCTGGCAAAACTCATAGGTCCTCCCATTCCCTTAGTGAGGTAGGGAGCAAGCGCATGTCTGTGCACTTGCCTAATCCTCCCCCAAGAGTGGTGCAGAAGCGTCCTACGGCACTTTTACGACAACCCCAGGTGAGCACAGGATATTTGCCAGGGCTTAGGTCAGCCCAACTAGAGAATAGGATTGCAGCCTTAGAATTAAAACTCCCAGCAATTAAAAATAGTTAAAACATTTAAACATCAAGATATTAAAATATGAAAATACTTTGCATAAAATCAGTTAAAAACATTATCAAAACACTACTCTCCAATATCAATTAAAAGTTCTGGTGAATAAGAATTTCTTGACCGAAAACTCCCCAAGGAGGAAGCTGTTCCCTGGAGAAATGAATTCCAAAATCAGGGAGCCACCACCAAGCAGGCCATATCCACTACCCCCTCACCTCTCCCGGTGGTGGCAAAGTCAGTAGGGTCCCCTCAGATGACCTTGGATGATGGGTAGCATGAACAAAGCCGGCCCCTCAAATGCCCTGGACCTGAACCCATAGTTCCAATAGACAATAGTCCCACAGTGTAAATGGTTTTGCCTGCTAGTTTCTGTAGACTGTGGTGTGGGGTGTCACCCCCTCCATGCATGTCATCCGGTGAGGTCCACACCTCCAAGGGATGCCAACATTGGTTTTGGCTGGAAGACATTCCTCACTCAAGGGATAGACAACAGAGCACTAAACCACCACTCTTTTTAAAGCTTGGACTCGATACAGCTTTATATGCTATTTCCCACTCTCATCTCCCCCAACCTGGCAGAGAATCCAGGAAGGGGGATCTATTTGCCCCCCATTCTCAAATGAATTCTAGAAGTCCTTCAAAAACCAGATCTCAGCATCCTCAATTTACACCACATTACTCTCCCTGAACCGGTGTGAGAACCAAGCAGCTTAAATGCACCCCTTTGCAATCCTATGTACAATATCCTGAGAGTAAGCCTGTTTGAAGACAATGGGATTTCCTTTAGAGTAGACAGGGGTAGAGTTGTGCTTAGAGCATTAGTAATCTCATATTAAAACGAGATGTTTGAGGTTCCTCTGTTTCCTGCCAAATTCTTTTCTAACACCAAGGACACAATCCTAACATATGTACTCCGAAGTAAGCCCCATTGTGTTCAATGGATCTTACTTCCAAGAAAGTGTTCCAAGACACTTTCCTGGGAGCAAGACCTACTGAACACAATGGGACTTTTGAGTAGACAGGGTTAGGATTGTGCTCTAAAGGATTTAGAAGGAATCTTGCATTAGGTTTAGGGTTGGCTATCAAGATGTCCCCTACTCCTTGCCAGATTCTTTGCAAATCTGGAAAGCTGATCTGAAAGCTCAGGAATGTCCTAGGTCAACATCAGATATCTAATATTTCCTACCACAAAGCTGTCTTGAAATTCAGCACTCATCCAGAATGTCAGGTATCTTGCACATGAGCACATGGTTTGGGACAGGTGTTCAGGTAACTTCCCTCCTCACTGTCAGCTTCCATGGAACCAAATGCTCACCTGGATGATCAAGAGACTCTCAGATCAACATAAGTGGCTCCTGTACCACCAGAGCTACCAAAGGGCACAATCCTAACCATGTCGACTCAAAAGTAAGCCCCATTGTGTTCAATGGGTCTTACTCCCAGGAAAGTGCCTTTAGGATTGCAGCCTAAGTGCACAACAGTCATATGGAAGATCACCCATTACTCATGTGAACATCAGGCTTGGCAAGGTTTGAAGGGAGCTCCTGCATCCTAGAAGCATAGGAAGGCCACCAATTGGGAGATCATCAATAACCGAAATGGGCATCAGACTGGATGAAGCTATCAAGAAGCTCCTCTGCTCCTTTCCTGCCTCTCTGAAGCCTGACAGTAATAAGGAAGACTAGGAACACATCAGGTGAGCGACAAGCTTTGGGAAGGCTTCAAAGAGACCTCTGCTCAAGCTTCATCTTGAGGATCAGAGGCACCCTAGACAAGCCACAGGCTTGGAGAGGGATTCAAGGAGACCCCTACTTCAAGCAAGCTAGAATGAAGATCAAGGCTTATCCTCATGATCAGGAACACCCCAGTGAGCCACAAGCTTGGCAAGGGCTTTAGGGAGCCCCTCTGCTCAAGGCTCATCCTGAAGATAACCCCAGGTGAGCCACATGCTTGGCGAGGGCTTCAGAGAGCCACTCCGATCCTGGTCAGCTAGAATAAAGCTCAAGGATCATCCAAGGTGCCACGGATACATGAGAGGAGCCAAGGGCCTGGAGAGGGCCTCAGGGAGAACTCTGCACTCTTAGTGTACTCCGCACTCTAGCCTACTAGACTGAAGCTCAAGGATCAATCTGAAAATCAGAAACACCTGAGGTGAACTGCAGGCTTGGGGAGAACTTCAGGGACCTAGCCACTTAGAATGAAGCTTAAGGTTTATACTGGATTTCAGGGATACATAGAGGAGCCACGAGCATGGAGAGGGCTTCATGGAGCTCCCAGTGCCTAGCCAACCAGAATGAAGCTCAAGGCTTATCCTGATGATCAGGAATACCCCAGATGAGTCACATTTTGGGGCAGGCTTCAGGGAACCCACCTATTTCTACCCAGCTTGAATGAAGCTGAAGGCTGATCCTGCACCCCAAGGATCATCTTTAGAAGATGGACAACAGGCTTGAGAGGTCTTCAGGCTTGAGAGGTCTGCTCCCAATGAGATAGAATGAAGCTCAAGGCTCATTCTGATGATTGGGAGCCACAGGTGAACCACAGATTTGAGATGAGCTTCAGCAAGATCTCCTGCTTCTAATCAGCAAGTATAGGCTTATCCTGTACCCCAGGCCAGCCACAGACCCGGTGAGGGCTTCAGGGAGCCCTTCAGCTCCTAGTCAGCTGGAAATAAGCCGAAGGTTCATCCTGGATGTCAGAGACACACCAGGAGAGCCACAGGACTGGAAAGGGCTTCACAGAGCCCTCCTTGCTTACTAGAATGCAGATCAAGCTTTACCCTGATGATCAGGAGCATTCCAGATGAGCTACAGGCTTGGGCAAAGCTTCTCACCAGCTACAATTAAGCTCAGGGTTCATTCTGATTAGGAACACCCTATCCTAGCCACAGGTTTGGGGTGGGCTTCAGGGAGCCCTTCAGATCCTACTCAGCTTGAACGAAGCTGAGGGCTCATCCTGGATGTCAGGGATACACCAGGGGAGCCCCATACCTGGAGAGGGCTTCACAGAGCCCTCCTTGCTCCTAGCTTGCTAGAAGGAAGATCAAGCCTTACCCTGGTGATCAGGAGCACCCCCAAGTGAGCCACAGACTTGTCAAGGGATTCAGGGAGCACCTCTTTTCCGAGCCAGTTAGAACAGAGCTCAAGGCTCATCCTGTGGATTGGGAACACCCCAGTGAGCCTGAGGCTTGGGAAGAGCTTCAGGGAGCTCCTCAGCCTCTAGCCAGCTTGAATGAAGCTCAATGCTTGTCCTGAGGCTCAGGAGCACCCCAGGGGAACCACAGGTTTGAGGACAGTGTCAGGGAGCCCTCAGCTCCTTGCCAGCTAGAATGAATCTCAAGGCTTATCCTGGATGTCAGGGATACACCAGGCCTGGAAAGGGCTTCAGAGAACCCCCCTGCTCCATGCTAGCTAGAATGAAGATCAAGGCTTACCCTGATAATCAGGAACACCCCAAGCAAGCTACAGGGCTTTGGGGAGCCCTCCTGCTTCTTACTAACTAGCATTAAGCTCAAGGTTCATCCTGATGATCAGGAACACTCCAGGCAAGCCATAGGATTGGGGTGGGCATCGGGGAGCCCCTCAGCACCTAGCCAGCTATAAATCCTGCTTCCATCCAGACAGAATGAAGCTCAAGGCTCATCCTGAGGATTAGGAACTCCCTAGGTGAGCCGCAGGCTTGGGGAGGGCATTGGGGAGCCCCTCAGCTCCTAGCCAGCTATAAATAAGTTTAAGGCTCATCCTGGATGTCAGGGATACTCCAGGGGAGCCACAGGCCTGGACAGGGCTTCACAGAGCTCCCTGTTCAAACCCAATGAGAATGGAGCTCAATGCTTATCCTGAACATCAGGAACAATCTAGGTGGGCCACCAGCTTGGGGAAGGCTTCAGGGAGCACCTCAACTCCTAGCCAGCTAGAATGAAGCTGAAGGCTGATCCTGAATGTGAACAATACCCCAGGAAAGGTACAGGTTTGGGGAGGGCTTCAAGGTGCCTCCAGTTCCTAGCCAGCTAGAATGAAGCTCCAGGCTCATCCTGAACTTCTGGGATACACCATGCTTTGGAAGTGCTTCAGGTAGCTTCACTGCTCCCTGCCAGCTATATTAATTTCAAAGCTCATCCTAAACATCAGGGATTATTCAGGTGAGCCTGCAGGATGAGAGTAACCCTACTCACTCCCAGCCAAATACTCATTCGAGAGGACAAGAATATCCTGGGTTAGCATCTAGGAAACTTACATGGAATATATGATGTCTTCAAGCTGAATGTGTGGCATGAGACAGCAAACCCAGCTTGATTTTTGGGGTCTCCAGTTCATCCGTACATAAGCATGGCTCTTGGGGCACATTCATAAGCATCACTTGCTCTATCCCAACTTCTATAGGAAATACTATTAGAATAAGAATAACTCAAGCTGTGCACCATTAACAGCCCAGTCCTAATCCCACTCTCCTGGGAGTAAGTCCCATGGCCTCTAATGGAACTTACAGCTGAGTAGACATGCTCAGAATTGGGTTCTGAGTTAACCAGTCGCCCACTGCTTTTCCTCCAAAAATAGACTTTAAGTTGAATGCCAATTTTGGGAAGTTTGTAGGTTATTTTAGGCAAAGATCTTCAGCTGGCTGAATATCTCTCCTATCTTTGAATCTTTTCATATCTTTGAATATTGTATCTTTCACTTTACTGAATATCAAAAGGAAACATTCACTAGAAATCCTAGTTCTCATCACCAGGTCTAATCCTAGTTTTCTATTACCTCCAGGTCTTCTTTGAAGAAAAGGGTCTGATCACCAATGAGACCTTTTTCCTCCAGTTTATTGATGCTTCAGCCTTCCCAGGGTACAAAAAATAAGTCCAAAACCCCTTTCGCTCACCATATCGTGGGCTGTTGTGAACTGAAGCAAGCAGGCCTTCTTCTCCGATCCAAAGTCTGTTGATCTTTGAAAGGCATCTCTGTTCTGATGGGGCATTTGGTGGAGTTTTCCCCCAGTCGTGTTTGCAAAAAGCTATACCCCCCCCAAAGGAAATCAGTTAGCGACATCTTTAGAATAAGTGTGAAAAAAGGTGTGAAAAAACATCACGAGGGAGGTCTGGGTGATGGGTGTATAATTGGGATTGAGAAGGTGCAATGCAGAACTTCCTCTTTCCCCCCTTGTTGACTTCTTTTCAAAATCCAGAAATTTCCCAAGTGTGATAAACAAGGCTGAATAACACCAGTATTGATATTAACTTGACCAAAGGAGCTTCACTTTTATTTGGAGCCCAATCCTAAGTGTTTCTACTCAAAAGTTATTCCCAATATAGTCAATGAAACTTACTCCTATATAAGTGTGGATAGGATTGCTGCCTTTCAGTGGATAGGATAGTAAGTGTAGATAGGATTGTGTCCTATGGATGGGACAGTAAGTGTGGATAGGATTGTGGCCTTACCAATATCAGTATTAATACTCAATACCTTACCTGAGTAGCTCTACTCAGAGAAGTAAATTCCATTATAATTGATCAGGCTTCTCAGACGTTAACTGTGGATAGAACTGTGGCAATACATAGTTATTACATAGTTATTTAATTTATAGATTTATAGATTAAACTATCTTTCTAAGGCCTATATCCTAAAGTGAAATTAAGCTCTTTGCTCTGGAGTAGTTAAGATGACTTTCCATAGGATAACACTAGAGGGTGACGTAATTGCACAGACCCATAACTGCTATGGATTTTGCCCTTAGAGTGCAATCCTAACCAACTTTCCAGCACTAGATTAGATGTGCCAGCTGGAAATGTGCCTCCACTTGTAGTGGGGTGGCGAGGATTTGTGGAGCCCTTCTCAAGATAAGGGAATATTTGTTCCTTACTTTGGAGTTGCATTACCCTTAACTCTGTGTTGGAAAGTTGGTTAGGATTGAGCCCTGTGGGATTGGTCACTGTGGGAAATATTGGCTCCTTGGTGCCTTGAGATGGTTGGCACTGGAGATGCAGCCATATCCATTTTCAAAGAGAGATGGAATCCATGTTTCCTTCCTGAGTAGGAAGTGGCTCTTCTTTGGTGTAATGAGTTCCTTGCGCTCCTTGACATGCAGTAATGTCCTACACAGAGGGAGCTTGGCCTGGCACAGCCACTAAATGCTGGGAGAGCGCCAATAAGTGGGTGAAGAGGCACCTTAAAAAGTGGTGGCTCTCTAATATGAGGGGAAACTGAGCAACTGTTCCGCTTCCCCTCAATATGGCATCTCTTATGGCAGCTTGCTTGTGTCCATTTTGTATCTGTTTTTAGACCGTTACTACTGCCACAACTTCATATTTGCTACAAAAGGCACCTCTCCTTGGAACCGCTCGTATGCAATAGAAATATCTCTATCCTTGAGAATAGGGCTTAGAAACGGGGATGAGCACTGCACCCTACAGTCGGTCATGACTAGCAGTGGACACCTTTACCTTTATCCTCGAGAAGGGCTTGATAGTTGGAAAACACCTGCCGCAATGCATGCTGCAATCCAAAAGACACTTTCCTGGGAGTAAGGGCAAAATCCAGAGTAACTACAGGGAGTCCTTTCTCCGGTGTAAGAACAACTTATCTGGATTGCAATATGAATTTCCCATAGATTTTCACTAGGTGGTGCAGTAACTATGGTGCGTGTAAAGTCTCTTACGTGTTCCCGTAGTTATTCTGGATTGGGTGTAAGAACCATTCAACACAACAGGGCTTACTTTTGAGTAGACATGGTTAGGATTGTGGTCCAAATGCTGTGATAAATCATAACAACAACTACAACAATATAAAAAAGCAGGTCTCCGTCAGTCGATTACGATTACGAATACCTTTATTGGCATTAAAAGTTACAACCAAACAAAAACAAAAAGACAAAAGAGCGATATCAAGTGAAAGGAGTTGGGGTGTGGACGGAGAGAGGAGAGAGAAAGAAAATGAAAATAAAGAAATTGATTCGGAAGGAGGAGTCTCCGTCAGTCTTGAAAGACTATGGTATCGTGCTCGGCGCTGCATATGCTGCTTGCGAAGCACAAAAGCCTGGGTTAGATTGTTATGGAGGAGAGGCTGTTACCCAAGCAGCAAATCCTCCCTCTCCACGCCACTGAATTAGTCCGGAAAGGCAGAGCCAATACAATTGGATCCAGCTGGTGTCACAGAGCTGGGCTAAGGACAGGAGCTCACCCTGTCTTGTGGGGCCGACCCGGGAATCGAACCCTGGCCTGCTGGTTAACAGACACAGCATCTTAACCGCTTGCGCCACCCACAACAATATAATAGCACCCTAAAACAAGGACATTCTTAAAGTTAGAGGTTGCTGTTCATTTTCTACATACATATTAATAAATTTCTACATCAGTTGAAAACAAACTCAACACAATTTCTCTTGCTTTAATTTATGAGATATTATTTTTCAAGGCAGGAGCAACATTTATTTCAGCAAGGCCTAATTACCTGTGATAGTGTAGGATGAAACACCCAAGGCATCCACCAGCATTTTGGCAAATCGTGCCGAGAACAGATGTGTCCTGTTTACGAGTATAGCGGTCGCCAAGTGTTTCCACTTTGAGCCAAAGGCTAGTGGTTGGGGGGCAGATGGAGATGGGTGGATGTGAGATGCTGGGCTTTGAATAGAAACTAATTTCCTTATGCACTCCGGCTCAGCTTAGGGGATCAAACAGCGGGTTTGCTGGAGAAAACCAAAGAGCATGTTGACAATAACATTTCTGACTTTTCTATGCAGGTGTCTCTCTGATTCTGACCAAATATATTGTATTTGTTCGAATTTAACACTCCTTTTCCAGCCAAATTCAGTCTCCAAAATCAGGGTTCGCATTAGATTTGATGTTAATTAGATTTGAGTAAATATGTTATTTTGAGTATAAGTATAGGGTGCTCTTTAGATTTGATAGTACATTAGATTCGAGTAAATACAGTACGTTACTTATTAATTTTTTATAGGTTGAATTAATATGCATTGGTTGAACTAATCATGTAATGTGAATTTAACAAAGATTGACATATGCCAGTTTCCAATAAGAAACTCTCCTCTGCCTTATTAAAGTAGACTTGCCAAATACTGCAATGAATTAATGTCCTCATGTTATTGAGGCCTCAGGAGCAGGGGCAACGTGAGGGCGTATGTCACCAAATGTGGGGATGAGCATGCCACCCCCGGGGATGTGCATCGCCCCCTGGGACCCCTCATTGCCCCCAGCGCACCAGTCGCACCACCATAGTGACACCCCTGCTCAGGTGGAATGAGAAAAAGAACGGGATTTCCGTAGTACTGGCTTTAGGAGCCATAAGGCCCAATTGGAAACATAACTAAGCAGTGGCATCACTACTGATTGTGTCACCCAATGTGGTGATGATGGAACAGACGCTTCACTGTCATTTAGATTTCAGAAGTTCTAGCCTCAACGCCCGCGGAGTTGGTGACCTGCTTGCAGGAGCATAGGTAGACCAGTGCAGGAGCAGGTAGGGGGGAGGAATGAGGGAGCATCTGGATGGGAAAGAAGAGGGTTGAAGGCAAAATATGGAGGAAAATATGACATGTGCCAACATCCTCTCTCATTCCTTCTTTCTCCCTTACTTTGGTTTGGTGATAGCAAAATGGTTGGCACAGATCATTGGAGTATTGCCCCTTATCTAGAGCCGGCATCTAGGATGCATCAAGGATGCAGTATGGCCTCCATTGATGCAACTTCATTGGTGGTGGGAGGGAAAGTTTTAGTTAGGGTTGGGTTGAAAGTCTCAGTTTTATTTTCTAGCAGTGAATGAGTCGAGTCTCCATGTTACAAAGTTCTAGGTTATCTTATTGCTGTGAACTCCCACTACGGTTAAGGTCACCTTTGGATATATTCATGCTGGACTTCTCAAGTCTTGGAGCTCTTCTCAGTTGATGCTGGAAGCGTTCAGGTGTGGCCAGACCAGTGGGATGTGCTTGCATGTCCTGTCCCCTTTACTGACATTCTCTGAAGCTCCCCAACCCACCCACCCACCCACCATGCTTACAAACTTTTGTCCTGTTAGGGATTTTGAGTACCCATTGACCCTAATCGAGAAGATCTCTCCCCAAGTATGGTGTTTGCTTCAATAGCCATTTCAGTATTCTTCATCTCATGGCACAGTGACCTCCATGATCTTCTCTATGGTCCCAATTCAAGGTGCTAATTCTAAATTTTAAGGCCTCCACAACCTGAGTCCAGGACACCTGAAAGACTGTCTCCTTCCATCTTAGGATCCACTTAGGTTTCTTATCCCCTTAGGTTAGCTGAAAGGGTGCTTCTACAAGTGCCACCATTGTCCCAGATGAGAGGGTGGCACTTGTGATACCTTGTAGTGATACCACAACGATGGAACACCCTCCATTGTTTGGAGTTCTTTTCCCCTTGAATTTTGCTTTGTTTTCATATTCATCTCTCACCATGTAATGCTCAGGAGCAAGTCCTTCCCATGTGCCACCTACTTGGTCCTTGGCAGCAGTTAGGCCAGCTGAGAGGCCTCCTAGTCCTGTGGATTTGGTCTAAGTGTCAGCTCTAGACATGGCCTACTTATAGGCTGCCATAGCTAGGCCATTCTGTCTGGCCTAAGTCAGGACTGCACCGTAAGTAAGTTAGTAGGTAAGTAAGTAAGGCCTATATCCTAAAGTGAAATTAACTTGCTCCAGAGCAGTTAAGATAACTTTCCATAAGATAACACTAGAGAGTGATGTAACTGCGTGGACCTGTAACTGCTATGGATTTTGCCCTATGTAAGTGTGCAATCCTAACCAATTTAGGTTGATATAACTCACCTGCTCCCTATTGTCTGGCCAGCATATGTCTGTGCACATAGAGACATAGCCCTCTATGAGCACGCAAAAGTGTCTTACGGCACTTTTGTGACACCCACAGCCAAGCACGGGACTTGTGCCAGCACTTATATTGTAAGCCTGATGTCAGGATTGCAGCTTAAATAAGTAAGGCTGCAATTGTGTATACAGTACACTTTCCTGAGGGTAAACCCCATTGAACACAATGGAATTTATTTCCAAGTAGACATGAATAGGATTGTGCTCTTTGCGAGTAAGTAAGCCTGCGATCCTAAGGCATGGCATAAGTCCTGTGCTGACCTTGGGGTTTCATAAAATTGCTGTAAGACACTATTATGCCACTCCTGGGGAAGGGTTAAGCCAGTGCACAGACATGCACTTGCCTCCCTACATCACCATAGGAATGGTTCTAGCCTAAGTTAGGATTGCACCCTTTAAGTAAGTAAGTAAACCCCCAATCCCTCATTTTGATTTATTAGGTATTATTTTTCAGGAATAACGGAATTATTCTGAGCTGCCCTGATTTTGCAAAGCATGTCACCTCACATGCATAGTCATTGGCATGATGGCTCAGATCCAGAGACCACCAGTCATTGACTTCTTGGTAAGTCATCCCGACAACAGATGTGTCCTGTTTGTGCACTCAGCTATAGCTAGTTGTTTCAATCATGAGCCAAAGCTAGTACTTGGAGAGCCCAGAGAGGCAGGAAGGTGCAAGGTGGTACTCTGTGAATAGATACCAATTTCCTCCTGTGTTCTGAATCAGTTTCAGATACCAAACAATGAGTTTGCGGCGACAAACCAAAATGAAGTGTTGAGAACAACATGTTTTTCTACGTGCAAGAATTTCCCAGAGATTGCCACCCTTCACCCCCCCCAAGTTCTTATTAATTTTATGAAGATATCATGTAATAGAAATACAATATATGAATTTACTATGATAATTTTCAGTAAGGGAAACTGAGGCAGGGCTAATGCTGAAGGGCACAATCCTTACCAAATTTAGTCCAGCCTAACTCACCTGGCATATCTCACCTATGGGGGAGTCAATGTATGCTTCTGCATTCGCCTAACTCCCCAGGAGTGGGGCAAAAGTGCCTTACGGCACACCCTCAGGTCAACACAGAATCTATGCTGGCCGAACTGGAGGCTAGGATTACAGCCATAGTCAAGGACACAGTTTGAACCTCATAACCGTAGTATCTTCCTTGGTATTCCTAATGCAAAATGTTATGGTGATGGCTTTTTAAACCAGACCTCTATGGTTGCAACTTCACTTGTTGGGGATCAACAATACGGCAGGCGTTTCTGTTCCAGGATCTTAGATCCTGTCCCTCGATCAGGAAGGGGGACAGGATCCAAGGGGCTGTTGGAAAATGGAGCCCGTCTCAGTTGCCCCACATCAGCCAAATGCTGCATCATGGTAAACACTTGAGAAAATCCTGGTTCTTACTGTCCCAGCAGAACTGCAAGATGGGATGGTGCTTGTGAAGTACATTCTTCTCTGTGTACCTGCAGTACCCATCACAGGATGCCACCAAGGCAATGGGGTTGACAATATTTCCATGCTCAGTTTTTGATGCAGTGTGGACGAGGTAGGACAGATTTGTCAGTGGAAGAGCACAATCCCAAACTTGTCTACTCAAAAGTAAGCCCCATTGTGTTCAATGGGTCTTACTCCCAGGAAAGTGTTTTTAGGATTGCAGCCTAAATGGCCTTGTAGTGAGGGATAGCAATTGTAATCTAGTATCTCTCCCACCCACCCCTTCGGATTTACAGGGTTCTTCTTGCAATCGTCCATTGAGACATGCCCTTTTATCAATGGGTAACTGAGATCCAAGATTTAGCACAGAACTAAGTTGGGGGTCCTGCTCACATCTTCCCCAGCTCTGAATGCAATCTTCTGTGCTCTAACTCGATTATTCAAAATATTGTCGGACATTTGTTAATCTTGTTAATTATCTGTTTTATTTATTTTATTTACGGGATTTTCATCCCACCTTTCTCGGCCAGCCTCTCCTATTGATTCTCTGCAGTTTCTGCTGCCTGTATTTATGCCATAAAGAAGGGATCAGAGAACTTTTTTACCTTTTACCCCAAAATATACTTAGATATACAGATGTTACCCCCTTGATATGCCGATGTTACCCACCAAACCCTGCATCCATCCCTTCCCTAGCTTTTCCTTGCTTCCCCTATATTGTTCCATTACTCCCAGAAATTTCATTTTTACCCCATTTGGGGTAATTTACCCCTGTTCCCTGACCACTGCCATAAAGGTTATGTTTCTTTTCATTAAGGGCATGATGTATGCCATAAAGCGCATGTTTCTTTTGATTATGAATCCCCGTGGAGTGAAGATGTTCTGAATTGGATCAAGAATTGTCACAATACCAGTAACTGGTTTGGCTCCTAAGATGTGAATCTTGAGCACTGTGTATATGAAAAGGAGAATCTGTAGCACTTTGTAGATGTGGCTACATTTGCCTTGGAATAGAAGATGGATCAACAATAACCTGTAGGAAAAAATAACTTTATTTTGCAGCTAGAATGCTTTTGGTGTGAGTAAAAATCTGTATAATAGAGGGCATAGGATACTAGATAAAATATGTGCTATAGGGGAAATCCATACAAGAACATCAGCCAGTAATCCATGGAAATAAAGTAATAACCTTGACAATAGTACAAAGCAGAAATCATCTAATCCATTAAGTTTATTTAGCATATATCAACACTCGATACACACACAAAAAAGAAAACTAGGGAAAGGATATCAATTGTACAGAGTAAATTTTGGTATCATGAAATATCCACCCATTGCTATGCAGTTTCATACAATATAACGAAATATAGGAAACCACAATGCGAGTGTGTACATCAGGATGAAATGTATACACCACAAACAGCTCTCACATACTCATTGGAAAATAGTTGTTTCAGAAGAACAGCCATTTACAGCGCAATTCTAAATATTTACTTATTTTATTTTTTACTCAGAAATAAATCCCGGTGGCTGCAATCTTAAATACACTTTCCTGGGAGAAAGGCCCATTGAACACAATGGGGCTTACTTCTGAGTAGACATGGTTAGGATTGTACTCTGTGTCTTCCAGGGGATTTTCCGTAGTTTGGAATTGCATCCTTAATGCCGTCAGTGTTAATGGCTGGTTTGTTTTCAAAACTCTCGAGAGCTCAGCATTCATTCTTGGTGCTAAGCATGCTCTGTTCTCCAGAGGTTCGATGAGAGCAAAAAATGAAAACACATGACATCTACTTGGCATTAAATAACTAATCGGCTGGCTTGGTCGTTTTCAGAGTCTTGGAAAATTCAAATTTGAATTTTGTCAAAAAGCAGCAACACAAGATAAATGTAATGCAAATGGTGATACAATAAAGCTTCATCTCTCTCAATCTGCAGCTCTGAAAAGCAATTCAACCCACAACACACAAGGAAATTTGAGCTTATGTAATGTACAATGAATCCTAGAATCCTAGAGTTGGAAGGGACCCAGTAGGTCATCTAGTCCAACCCCTTGCCTGCAGCAGGACATCCTCCTAGAGCCCGTCGAGCCTCTGGGTGAAGATCCCCAGTGAGGGAGAGTCCACCACCTCCCTTGGCAGTCTGTTCCACTGCTGAACTGCCCTATAATCTAGTAGAAACAGAATACTTTTCTTTCTTTTGATTCTCTTATTAGAGATTTAAGACTGCACTTTTATTTACTTAGAGTACAATCCAGAGTAACGACGGGAGCACACAAAAGACATTACATGCACCCATAGTTATTGCGCCGCCTGGCGAAAACCTATGGGAAATTCATATTTCAATCTAGAGCAAATTGTTCTTACACCAGGACAAGGACTCCCCGTAGTTATTCTGGATTGTGCCCTTAAGGTCAATAGAACTGGAAAGGGGTGGTTTAGGAAAGATCCTGGTCTACTTGGACCTTCATTGTCTTGCATTGTCTTGCATCACAACCTTCTGCTAAATACACTGTTAAAACAGAAGACCAAGATAATTGTGATGATCCCATCCTTTTGTCCTCCAAAAGGTTGCATTATTATAAAGGTGCAGCAAAGGTGCAGCATTATAGCTGTGTCAACATGGCATGCACTGCATCCTGCGGTTGGGGGGGCATTGGGTGACCATATGACCAGAAATTTCTGGATTTATCCTCTTTTTAGCCTCCTGTCCAGGTGTCCTCCAAAAAGGCTTCATTGTCCTCCATTTTGGAACTTTGCAATGGTGTGCAGTACCCCGTCGTGTCATATGTCGTTGGATTCATACTGAAGAGCAGAATCCAATGCAACAATCAGTTTTGAAATATCTCATTCCTACCAAAAGCTATGGCCAAATAACGAAAAAGAAAAAATATGCATTGAGCTCTCTGGGAAAGTTAAAGTGCCCAATATTGTGGTATAACTCATGAGTAGGCAAATATGCCATTGTCCACCGGAAAGGCCAGGCTGAGAGAAATCCAAGACCTTGTCCTCCTTTTGAGGTTTGGGCATCTGGTCACCCTGTTCATTGATGCCTCCTCAAGATAAGGAAAGTTTGTTCTCTTATCTTGGGGTGCATTGGCACTGGAAAATTGGATAGGATTGGGCCCTATTGGAGAGAAAAGGACAGGATTGACAGCTTTGCAATACTTCTGATGACCTGCACCCCAATTTATTGCTTTCCTCAATCTTTCAGATGTTACACTTGAAGAGTACGGAAAAGTCATTTGCTTCCCTCTTTGCGGGTAGTTGATGCACTTGTTCTTAATCTGTTCTGCTTTGTGGCTTGACATGGGCAGGTTTACTCTTTTTAATTCCCTTTCTTTATGACTGAGGGTCAATAGCAAGACAGTGATTGCAACCAGTGGGTGATGTTATAAAAAGGCAGGATAACTCTTTCTGCAGTGGTTGTTTGGCACATAAAACAAAATTTGTCTACATAAATGGTCATGAAAACTCCCTAAGAAAACGGAGTGATGTTGAAGAATGCGTTCAGACATTAATGCTTTGGTGTATCTTCCTTCACGTACAAAAAAAAACATAGCAGAGAATAGTGATGATGGAGATCAGGATTGGTGTGAAGTGAAGAGAAAAGGATGGGTCCACTTCTGCACATACATTCCACTGCTGAAGCTTATTTCACCTATGGAAATAAATATGGACAAGAAAGGGATTATTTATGCTCATATACCTGATTGAACTGGGAGAGAGTTGAGGAATGTTAATTCCTGTATTTACTCGCATCTACAGTGCATCTTTTCCAGTCAAATTCAGTCTCCAAAAACAGTGCACATTAGATTTGATGGTCAGTTAGATTTGAGTAAATATGGTATTTTGACTATAAGTATAGAGTGCACATTAAATTTGATGGTGCATTAGTTTCGAGTAAATAGGGTATTTCATTGTCTGCCATTAGTAATAGGGTGTTTGATGGTGCATTAGATTCGAGTAAATAGGGTATTTCATTGTCTGCCGTGGGCTATGGGCTGTGGGTGGTGCAAGCAGTTAAGACGCAGCGTGAGCTCCTGTCCTTAGCCCAGCTCTGCGACGCCAGCTGGATCCAATCGTATTGGCTCTGCCTTTCCATTGGACTAATTCAGTGGCGTGGAGAGGGGGGATCTGCTGCTTGGGTAACAGCCTATCCTCCATAACAATCCAACCCAGGCTTTCGTGCTTCGCATGCAGCGTATGCAGCGCCAAGCACGATTCCATAGTCTACCAAGACTGACGGAGGCCTGCTTTTTAAAAATTAGTAATAGCGTACTTGATGGTGCATTAGATTGGAGTAAATATTTCATTGTCTGCCATACAGTAATAGGGTATTTCATTGTTTGCCATTAGCTTCAACACAGGTTTTCTGCACATGATTGCTTTCCCCCTGTTGTGCACATGTTTTCAAAAAAGTTTTCCCTATAACAGGAAAAGCTCCAGAGCGTCAGATTGGTTATTGTGGGAAAATACTCAGTTGCTCTTGTGACAATTCTTATGTTGTTTTTATAGATTTGCAGAGAAATAGAGGCAGTAGGAAAAGCAATAAGAGATATCGAGATGGACTTCTTTGTGAGATTTTTTAAACACATTATGCAGGGCACAAACCCAGGCTTACCATTGAGAATGCACAAAACAGGCAGCCCAAGTCAGTCTTGGCTTCCTAATAGTGCTTGGATGTTTTAGCGCTTGCAAAATTTCTATACATTTGTTGATGCTTCATATTTTTTTAAGTGTATGCTTAAAATATTTGAGATGCACACCTAAAAAATGTGATGGATAAGTTGGAGTAACATTCATAGGAATACTGTAGGATCCCTTCCCCTTGTCTGGAAATAGAATTTGGAAATATATCTTCCAGGGATTCTTTAAAATGAGGGATTTTGCCAGTTTAGGGGATTTGCTTAGACTGGATTTGCCTGGCTTTGATGATTCCCTTGTAACTATGATTCTGATCTTTCATTAAAATGGTATATAAATACAGCTCATTGATTGATAACAGTCATGGATATATTCAATGAATGGGGAAATAATATAGATATGCTATTCAGAATAGTTTGATGGGGGGAATTTTCTCAGCTTGCTCATGTTTCCATGCCATGTTTATCACCTGACTTTAACCCCTTCCTTTTTACCTTGATGAAAGTGACAAGGCCCCCATAAAAGAGCGCAACGAGGAAGAGGATCATGAAAGTAGAGCCCTTGTTCCAGACATTATTGGCTTCTTCCAATTCACTGTACTCATCTTTGCTTTCCTCGCGGATGTCGCACAGAGCGGTGCCCATGATGGCGCAGTCCCAGGAATCTGCAGAAATGATCAGGTCATTCCATAGGAAAGAGAGAAGAAACATCTTCCAAAAGATCACAACAGCAACAACAACACCCAAATAACACATTTAAGTGTTAATTGATTAGGGTTGCCATAATTCTATTCCACAAAATCGGGACAGACCCGTTATCAGTATGTGAACACAGTCCCCCCAAATTGGGTCTGTCCCTGTTTTTTGGGACATATGGCAATCCTATACTTGATATAACACATAAATGGAGGAGACCTTAGCCTGCTTCAGATAAACAGCACATGGACACTGTTGGGATTCAGGGAAAACAAAAAGCACTGCCTTGTGCCCTGTAACTGCCAAGCCTTGCCTCTATCACCTGTACATGCAGCATTTGGTGTCGTTGCAGGATCCTCTCCATGTGATGCTGAAAACTGCAGTGTTCCAGTTCACAAAGAAAGAGGATCTCACCGTATAATGTTGTGGTGAGCAAATGCTTTACATGTGAGTGATAGGGGCTGGTGCTTCACATGCATGCTCTTGATCTTCCTTGCATTGGAAGACAAGGGAAGATCTTCCTTGCATTGGAAGACAAGATTGGAAGACAACATCCATGAGCTGCTTGACTGAAGAGGACTCTTCTGAAGACATTATCCATTTCTCTTTGGTTGAAGACTGACCTCCAAGAACAGTGATTTTCAACCCTTTTCATCTCATGGCACACCAATCAGGTGCAAAAATTGTAAGCCACACCATCAATCATTGGACAATTGACAAGGCATACCATGCTGTGGGTTCGTATCCTCAATAACCCTATTAATAAATGATGTTTATTTAATAAATAAATAGTCCAAACTCCCATGGCACACCTGAGGACCACTCACGGCACACCAGTGTACCATGCGTGATTGATCCACAAAACTGGGACAGCAAGATCCCCTGTCAAACTTGGTTGAAAAACAGTCCTAGAATATCTTTAGTGCGATCCCAGTTTTGTGGATCGAGGTACTACTTGCCAAATGAAGAAGAGAAGAAGAAACATTTCATAAATTCTTAGTTTAATTTTTGCATGACATAGGGAGATAAAATGGAAGTAAATGCAAACTCATCCAGGGGTCTAAAAAAACAGCATGCATGGGGGATATCAAGAAAAATGTGCTGTCAGGGCAGGTGCTGGGGAGACAGAATTAGGAGCAAATGCCATCTCCTGGACCTTCTTTTCCAGTTTCTTCTGCTGCTGTAGAAGGCAATGCAAGAAAGCAGAATGTGAGAAAGCAGAATGAAGTTAGAGAAGTGATTGTTGGGATTTGGGATATATAAAATAAATAGCAATCAAGACATTGACTCTGGTTTACCTACTCTGCCCCTGCTGTGTTCAAACATTTAACAGGTGAGGTGAGAGAAATTTCAATGACTGGATGGAAAGCAGTTTGTAGATTTATGACTTCATTGAAAATGTAACATCATACCCTTTCACTATCTTGGACAGGCCTCCGTCAGTCTTGAAAGACTATGGCATCGTGCTTGGCGCTGCATACGCTGCATGCGAAGCACAAAAGCCTGGGTTGGATTGTTATGGAGGATAGGCTGTTACCCAAGCAGCAAATCCCCCTCTCCACGCCACTGAATTAGTCCAATGGAAAGGCAGAGCCAATACGATTGGATCCAGCTGGCGTCACAGAGCTGGGCTAAGGACAGGAGCTCACCCTGTATTGTGGGGCCGACCCGGGAATCGAACCCTGGCCTTCTGGTTAACAGGCACAGTGTCTTTTCCGCTTGCGCCACACCACAGCCCTTTATCTTTGACAGCAGTCTGGAGAATTAATTAAAACTCAATTAAAAACAAAACTCAAATTAAATGCCAAATAAAAAATTTAACTTTTTGCAATTTTAAAAAAAATTCTTGCCAATGCAGCCAAGGGACTGGAGTGTGTGCTGCATCCTTCAGAGGAGCATGTGCTGCGAGATGCCCTGCAAACAAGGCAACCTTTGCTCCCTTACCTGGGGGAAAGCCCCTATTTCCTCAATAGGTCTACTTGGGTGTTTGTTGGCACAAGTCCAAGTGAACCTGGGGAAAGGTTGGATATTATCTGTGTGGCTGCTGCTATTATTCCTTCCCTGCCTTATTCCATACCCTTCCCACCCAGGTTTCTGCCCCATTCTGTCCATCCCCAACACTGACTTACCAGTGATAGGGTTTACTGCTTGACACTTGCATTTCATCCCTTACCCCATGAACCCTGTTTGTATTCTTGTAGCTGCACACACTATTAAGAGCCTGCTGAATGGATGAAGTCTGTATAGGGCTTTCTGGCTGGGAGCATAGGATTTAGTGGTAGACCCTACCTCTATCTCTCTATCTCTGCTCCTTTTTTGGGCCCAATCCTCCCTCTGTTATCCCTCTGCCCAGTTGTGTCCCCTTCCTGCTTCGTCCCTGCCCCAAGAAGCCTTGCTGCCAATTGGTGTAATACATACCTCTGGCTGCTTCAGTACTGGGTCCTCCTGGTGTGTCTCACCAGTGGGAATGTGCTTTATGGCACTTTTCACAATACCCCATAACTGGTGGTATAATAGGGTTGCCATAATTCTCTTCCACAAAACTGGGACAGGATCCCCTGTCAAACTTGTCAGTACATGAACAAAATCTCTGAATACCAGGACAGTCCTGGTTTTCCAGGAGATACTGCAACCCCATGGTACAAGTGTACTGCCAGTGCTGGACACCATAGGATTTGACCCTTAATGTTCATATATAAAATATCTTTCAGAAGTAGAATGGATTTAGAAAGTATGGACCACTGTGCTCTTAAATTATATTAAATCAGAATTTGTGGTAGAGGACTATGGGCGCAATCCAGAGTAACTATGGGGAGTCCTTGCTCCGGTGTAAGAACAATTTGCTCTGGATTGCAATATGAATTTCCCATAGGCTTTCACTAGGTGGTGCAGTAACTACGGGTGCACGTAATGTCTCTTATGTGCTCCCGTAGTTACTCTGGATTGTAGGGTATGTTAAGAGCAAAGGGTCCATTTAATTCAAAGTGGGACATTAGTGCAAGATGAAAAGTATTACAAATAGATATTAAGTTATTTTTGATCTTAAATAATTAGGTCAAGTCTTAAACAATTAGGTGACTTTTAATATGATAATGAAGATAGAAAAATGATGAAGAAGAATTTTTCTGGCTGTATTTACAGGTGCTTTTTACCAGAATAGGAATTGGCTCTTCTAGTTATGATGTTTTCAGAGGACACATGGGCTACAAGGCACGCATAGGAAATTCCCATTGACCACTTGCTTCTGGGGACTTCCAGAATGCTGATTAATGAACATCTTTGTTTTTCGTGGTTGCATTTCAAGCCATGGGCATCGGGACCCGCCAGTGACACCTCTTTACTCTCTTCTTGCCATTTCATAAAAATCTCTCCTGGGTAGAAATCTCTGGCCATGCAGAGTAAAGTTACATTGAGATCTTCTTTGGAAAACTGGTGCTGGAGGTAGACTTTGGGGGGCTTCATAGTGCCTAGGAGAAAAAAAATTGGAATCAAGACGAGTCTAAAACTAAAAATATATCTAATGATTGACTTTATTATTAATATAACTTTATTATTAATTTCCCTTTTATAGGGGCCATGGGAATGTTCTTTTATGGGAATGGTCTTTCTTGGGTTGTGTCCTCCCATTTCCGCACTAGGAGGATGGAGTTAGGATTTCTAATAGAAATTTTAGCAATTTTCCCCAGATTTCTTTGTGTAAGGTTGTAATCCAAAAGGCACTTTCCTGGGAGTAAGAACCATTGAACACAATGCGGTTTATGTTTGAGTAGATGTGGTTAGGGTTGTGCCCATTGTCATAAGAATTAAGAGGTATAAAATGAGTGTAAGAGCCCAATCCTAACCATGTCTACTCAAAAGTAAGTCCCGTTGTGTTCAGTGGGACTTATTCCCAGGAAAGTGTCTTTAGGATTGCAGCCTAACCCTACAATTCAGAATAACTACGGGGAGATGTAAGAGGCACTTACTCTGGATCGCTCTATGCATTTTCCATAGGTTTCCCATAGATGGCACCGTAACTACATCAGTGTAAAAGATCCAGTAGTTGCTCTGGATTGTAGCCTAAGGGTGCAATCCAGAGTAACTACGGGAAGTCCTTGCTCCGGTGTAAGAACAATTTGTTCAGGAATGCAATATGAATTTCCCATAGGTTTTCACTAGGTGTTGCAGTTACTATGGGTACACGTAATGTCTCTTACATGCTCCCGTAGTTACTCTGGATTGTAGGGTAAGTTAGGTATGTCCTAATGTCAATGGTAATACTATTCTGAGATAGCTTTCAACTTATGAGAACTTGCACAGAACAGTGAGTCCTCCTTATCTGCAGGGGTTTTTCCACCTCTTGCACATAAGGAATTCCACAGATGGTGAGGTCCACTCTGGAAGTACACACAATCACTTACCCGTAGCTTCTGGAGGTCTTTCTTGGGTTGTGCCAGGCCAGCAAACCACTCTATTGGCTTACTGGTTTAGAATATCCTACAGTAATCTCTGTAGGATTACTGGTCAAACTGTTCAAACCAAAAGTTGTCTCCAAAAACTAAAAGTAGCTTCTGAAGGCCATTCTGAGGGCCAACAGAGAAGGTCACCAGCTTGGCAAAACCCAGGAGAAGTCTCCAGCAGTTCCAGGTAATTAATTTCAGGGACCCTCCAGACAACACTCATGTGGACCCTCTACATCTGCATATGATTTTAATCTGCAGATACAGAATCCATGAATGTCGAGGGTTCACTGTGCTAATATTTGATTCAGCAAACCGGACCAATTGTTTTTTCCCAGTTGTCTTGATACTACTTGAATTCTCCTGTATCACCTTATCCTGGTCTGCACTATTTTGCATCTTTAGTGTCCTCCCCACCCTTCCTAGAAGTCCTCACCATTTCCGCGATCATAGAACTTTTTCACTTCTTCTCGGCCATTATGGATGCTACAGGTGAACTTTACAGTGGCTTTCCATTCAGTCAGATTCACCCACAGTTGACCATAGATCCAAGAAGTGCTGTTGCTTTCTTCCAGGATTTTGGTGGACACCGCATTTGGGTCAGCATGTTCTCCATCCACTGTCCAGCGGACTGTCCAATTGGTGGTTTTATTCTCAAGGGGCAGCAGGCAGGTCAGAGCTGCACTTTTGTTTAGGAAAAGCTCTTCAAAAGGTGGTAGCTTCATAATGATAGCTGTCTTATCATTGGGAGACAGGATCATTCCTTCAAAAACAAATTTCAATTTCAAAAATAAATTTCAATTTCAAGGTTGGAATGTTATAACCAGGAAGTTGGTGGCTAGAAAATATATTTCCCGACAATATATATTGAATTTATAAGGAAAAAAGCACAGTCTTCTGTATTGGGCTGGGAAAGTTGTATGTCAAACGAACTCTACTCAAGGGAGTAACATATTCCATGTCCAATCAACTTTACTTTCTCCTAGCCAAAAAAAAGATGATTAATGTTGTCATCTTTGTCCATGTTATTAGTATTGGTAATAGTTTGTGCTTTTTAATGCCCCATGTATAGGGTGGTCACAAAGTCCCTATGCATGAAATTGTTGTCCAGATACAATAGGTAGTCCAGGGAACCCTGGATATATGGGTGAAAACAGGAACTACTCTATATTGCAAAGGGAAGTGTAAAATATTTGGTATTCAGTAATGGGGTCAAGTGATCTGATCCCATCTGCATATCTACCAACCATCACATCCATTATTCTATATACAGTCACCACCATCACTTCTGCAACCACGAGCAGTCAGTATCATCTCCATTGATTTGTGCTTGCATTGTGGTTTTAATGACTTACAGTACAATCCTACCATGCCTACTCAGAAGTAAGTCCCATTGAGTTCAATGGGGCTTTCTTCCAGGATTGCAGCCTTAACATGTTAACTAGTAGCAGGTAGATAGTCAATATATTTTAACGACAGTCTGGAAGACATCCGCTCCAGCTATAGTCTCAAAGGAGGATGCTTACGGTATCATGATTGTAGTAACTTTTGTGTTGATGCTCAGAGGTGCTTGGACTACATAGGCTTCCCTAGATTACATATGCTGTTGCCAACATACTGCAACTTACCAGAAGAATGCAAGCTCTTCTTCACTAAAGTGTTGGTTGAGCTGTGATTTACAGTGCAAGTGTATATTTCTGGCTTGTTCCTTTCCTCTCTACTGAGTACCAAACTGCAGATCTTCTGGAACTTCCCATCACCAACGGCCACTGGAGCTGAAGGGTCAGAACTGCAGTTCAGATCTGTTCCCCTCACACTCCATTGAATATCCAGATTTTTTGGATAGAAGTGGGTTGCAAAGCAGATGAGTTTCTGGAGTTCTCCATCCTCCGAGGTGTGGAATGCCATGACTTGCGGGGAAGTCGGTTCCCATAAATCTGAAATAAAAGGTTGACTTTTGGGTTGCTAAAACTTTGTGTGTTCAATCATGTTTTCCTAAGGGTAGATAATATCGAGTTAAACAACTGAACTGTCAATGGATTAAATATTTTTAACACCAGCTGTATCTATATTTTCTTGACAGGAAGGCCCTGGAACCCTCTGACTTCCGTGATACCAACTCCCAGGAACTTACTTTCAAGTAAGGGTCAAGTTCACACATGCATGTTCATAACTTGATGAATGAAATATGTTAACAGTCATCCTTACCCAAACACCATGGCAAAGAAATACCTTTTTTACCAAGAACGGGAGCTCATCCTAATGTCATAACATGTCAATGTTCATAATATGTCCGTGTTCATCTGAGAGTCAATGTCCATCTGACAATTATGATATGATGTGAACCAAGTGAAAGATGTTCATGTACATGTGGAGGAGCCACCTTTTGGGCTAAGAACTGGATCCAAACAGCCTAGATCCTATGAACTATCTCCATGATCCAAATATCATGTGTTGTGGAGTATTAAACTCATTCTGCTCTTGTAAACTGGAGCAGCTTCCAGACTTACCATACAAATTTTTATGGATGTTCTTCATGCCTGTTAAGGACTCATGGCCCACCTCACAAGTGTATAAAACTCTACTTTCCCATTCAGTTCCTGGAATTTTTAGGACACTTTGGGTAGTGAAGGTGGAATGTTCAAGTCCAGCCACTGGAGGTCCTGTGATGTATTCAGACGGGTCAATGCTGGTGTTGTTCTTCTTCCATTTCACCAGAATGTCCTCTGGGGAGAACCCAGACACTACACAGGCCAGCCAAGCTACAGCCTGGGAAGTTGGTTGCATTAGTTGTGTTGGCGTTGGAATGACCAAGGAGAGTGATGGTGCTTTGACTTGGCTTGAATCTAAATGAAGAGAATGAACAAAGAACCGCTGATGTTCTGAACATAAGATATGAACATAGAACAAGAAGCATCCCCAGAAAAGAAATCA
The DNA here is from genome assembly GCA_030015325.1 of Cryptoblepharus egeriae. Classification (NCBI taxonomy): domain Eukaryota; kingdom Metazoa; phylum Chordata; class Lepidosauria; order Squamata; family Scincidae; genus Cryptoblepharus; species Cryptoblepharus egeriae. Next base: position 105,168,399 of record JAREYC010000004.1, on the reverse strand, counting down.
AAAGAGAGTTAGGCTGCAATCCTAAAGACACTTTCCTGGGAGTAAGACCCGCTGAACACAATGGGGATAACTTTTGAGTAGACCTGGTTAGGATTGTGCTCTTAGTGATGTCAGGGAGTAGTTATATGGAAGAGAGTCTACCCAGTGGTGGCATTCAAATTCTTAACAACAGGTTCTATGTCCTAATAACCTAAATTAACACCAGGTTCTATGTCCAAAGAACAATAGGTTCTCTATGTCCCATTAGTAACAGGTTCTCAGAACCAGGTGCTCATTAGCAAAGGGTTCTATAGAACCTGTGAGAACCCCCTGAAACCCACCACTGAGTCTACCGCCTTCTTGCGAAGCACCCAAGAAGAATATTCCCTTACCTTTGTTGCGTTGGATGCTCTTCATCATGCTTGGGAAGAGTGAGCATGGATGAGAAACCATGCATTGAATTTTGCTTCCAGAGTCCCACATTTCTTTGGTGATGGCCAATGTGCTTTGTAAACTCTGGGTGTGGTTGGTGTGGCTCCTGGTGACTCCTGTAGTGGCATCCTTGGAGCGGTTCAGGCCGTCCACCCGCCAGGTGAGCATGGCATGGTCTAACTCATAACCCACCACAAGGCAAGTCAAGAGGGCCTTCTGTTGGGTGAAGAGCCTCTCCAGAGGTGGCTTCAAGAGGTGAAGGCTTGGGGATGGGATGCTGTTTTTACATGCTGGAGGGAGGCAAAAGATATGTCTGGCTATGTAAGACATTCAGTTTTGAAGGACAGAGGATATGAGAACAATAGTATTGAGTTTGAGGTTTTGATTGAGATATATATTTACTATACCTGTGCACTTGCTGATAGTCTGTGTGCTGATATTTTTAGTTTCAAGTTGGGTCACTTTGCAGGTGAACTCCTGAAGCTTGTTCCACTCCCCCAGAGGAAGTGTTAGGTTGCTGCTCCTATAGAATTGGTCACCTTTCTTCTGGAAATTTTCTGTCTTCAAGCCCTTCTTGGCCACTGCAGTGGCTTCCCAGGAGACTTGGATGTCCTCTAATGAGTAGCCATGGATAGCACAGAGCAATGTGATAGTAGCATTGTCCCCCAGTTGCAAGCTGGGGCAGACTGGGTTGGTGGTGAGTGTCAGTGTGAGGGCTGTGGGCACGATCCAGTCTGTACAGAGCAAAACAAAAAAAAAGCTTTTTAATACAACTTGTAATGCTAGGATGTGCTCTCCAAACTAATGCCATTGGTTACCTGTATGACCACCAAGAGTCACACTCATGTGAATCCTCTCCCTCCCTCACTGAGGACATCTAATGAATTTGATGCTCAAGTAGCCCTAATTTTATTGGTTTGGTGCATTTTCAGAGACTGCCTGGAGATCTATGTGAAAAGCTAGGAAATTCTGGCCAATTTTGGGGTATTGATTATGGTCTTACATACCTTGTCTGGAGATGTTCCTAACAATTCTTGACCCCGTCGCTTCATGCACCACCTCGCAGGAGCTGCTCTCCACTTCTGGCCATCGAGAGAAGGGGATTGTGAAATTGCTGCTGGCTCTAAAGGTTCCATCTGCCATCTTCTCTTCCAGCAATAAGTCCTTTTTAGATTGCGGGCCACTCATCCACTTGATGGTCAGTTTCTTGGGCCGGTAGTGATAAGCAACACATTTCAGCATGACGGTTGCTGTCTCTCGATTTACCGACTGGAGGAGTTCAACGGAAGGAGCATGAGGGTCTGCGAAGATACCGCCATTGTGAGTAGCCTTAATAAATAGTAAATGAGGAGTAACATTGCGTGGGCTAGGAATGCAGTCACATTACCTGGGTTAAGCAAAAGGAATTCCGCAGGAGGACTAGCAAAAGAAATGCAGAGATTCTTCAAGAGTCAAGCAAGTTGAGCAGCAAACCAGGACTTTTTTTCCAGCGCAGGACGTAGAAGCAATAAATTCTTGCCGTGCAATAGATGTATGAAGCTGATAGAACAGAATCATGAGCATGCCCAGAGTGTGAAACTGGGACCAAGAATGAGAAGTTGCTTGTCTACACCTGGGTCCTTTAAGCAATGAATCAAGAGTGGTGTGAATAAGGAAGGAATGTCTTCAGAGTTGCTTTTGATCTGCAGAAAATACTCTCTTGGTCAGCCTGGTATGTTACGACATGTCCACATTCAGGTTCCCACCAGAGAAATTGGAGTGATGGACCTGCACATGTGAACTTTGCTGTATAGGGTGCCTTCTGTTTCCAGTAACTGTCAGAGACCAGATCTGGGGGCACGGTATTAGCACACATTTCACATGACAGAAGAAACCATTACCTAGAAAGAATACTTGCTTGAGTGCAACATTTATTTGGGTATTTCATGATACCCAAATGTGATTTGCCAAACCAGTTGTGGAGATAGCAATTAGTCAAGGACCAGGTTTGTGCACAAGATGCTGCTTTTGTCTTCCCTCACCATGAGATGGCCACCATCTCATCCCTGGTCAGTAGCCTACATCAGTCTGTGTCTTTGGCACTTTGTGGAAGGGCAGGATATGTAATTGTCCTGGCACTGTTGCAGTTCAGCTCCACATTGATGTCCTCCAACCCTTCCTTTTCAGAGCGTGGCCTCACTCACTGCCATATCAGTGTTGTATCCAACGTGCGAATTTGTGATAGCAGCAATTTTCAAACCACTGTGCCATGGCACATCAGTGTGGGGTGGATGGTTTGCAGGTGTGCTCAGGTGTTTGGGGGGGGGGGGTCAGTGAGCCTCCCATTGGTAGCACCAAGTGCTTTGTCAATTGTCAAAAAACTAATGGTGCATATGCCTTATGTTAATGCCTTATTAGTGCGCCATGAGATGACAAATATTGATCACCACTGCTCTGTAGTGTCAATAGTTGTGCTAGCAGATGAACCTTTGTACCTCTAAGGTAAAGGTAAATGTGTCTCCTACTAGTTGCCCTGCTAGTCGTGATTAAATTTAAGGGTGGTGCTCATCCTTGTTACAAGATCAAAGAGCCAGGATTGTCCAAAGATGTCTCCGTGGTCAGTATGGAGACTAAACACCAAAGGCAGTATGGCCAGTATGTTGGCCAATATGACTGAACACCAAAGGCATACAGAACACTATTACTTTCCTGTTGAATTGTTACTTGCATTTCCATGCTTTCTAACTGCTAGGTTGGCAGGAGCTGGGCCAGTTCAGGAGTTTATTCCTTCTAGTGGTACCTGGATCTCAAACAACTGTCCTGCCAATCTTTTACCAGTGAGCCACCATAGCCCCGCTATCCACATTTTGCACATTCACATTTTGTGCATCTACTGATCCACATTGTGCGTCATAATCTGACAGAACTTACCATCAGGGTTTTTGAATGTATGAATAAATACACAGAATAAGCAACATATAACAGCTTTGTAAAACAATTTTTTTTCAAGGAACAGACCTTATCTGTCTTGTATCAACTGGAAAGTCTCTACCAAAGAGAAATGGAGGGATTAATTGCTCCTCACCCTTTAGCATCAATGATGAGATCAATTATAATTTTGTGAGCCTTCATAAATTAAGAAAATATTGAGTGCTTTATCATCCGCTGCAGAGAATCCACTTACCGATGGACACTTTCTCAGTGGCCGTCAATGGCTCTGAGGATGAAGAATGGTGGACGACACAGACGTAGCTGCCTCCCCTTCCCCCGGCTTCGTCTCTACCAATTTTCAGGATGCTATAAGTGCTGAACATGTTTCCAGATGATGTGAGAGGCCCGTTGTCATACAGTGTTGTGTTCAGAGGCAGGTTGTCCTTCTTCCATGAAATGCTAATTTCCTTTGGTGAAAACTCACTTACGTCACAGATAAGAATCAGGCCCATCGTGCTCTTGAGAGATACATCAAGGTAGGCTCGGGAAATAGCCACCGATGGCTCGGTGGCTTCTACAGTCAATTAGAAAAAGAAAGAGGGAAATAGCAAAATGGTTGGAAGTTTTTAGGATATAAGGAGTTTGATATAATTGTTATCTATCTACATAAGTGCCTTAGGGTGTCCACATCTCCCATGTCTGGAACATGAAATGTCTTTAAAATGGAATGGAACATCTTCATGTAACATGGAATGGAACAACATGGAACATCTTCAACATTCCATATCAACCAAGTAGGTTGAGGAGAGGGAACTGTCAACATGCCCACTGCCAACATTCCAGCTACCATTCTAAATATGGGAAGATGCAATGCTGGAAAGAGGGATGGTTTTTTATTTTATTGTTTTTAACTGATGAATATTATTATTATTATTATTATTATTATTATTATTATTATTATTATTATTATTATTATCATCATCATCATCATCATCATCATCGTCGTCGTTGTTGTTGTTGTTGTTGTTGTTGTTGTTGTTGTTGTTGTTGTTGTTGTTGTTGTTGTTGTTGTTATTATTATTATTATTATATAGTACTTAACAAGTGATAGCTGTGGGCTGTGCCATGATGTGCCTAAGATATTATGTACCTACGATATTAATCAAACAGATTTCAGTCTGTACCACCAATTTATGATCAGATCAACAAAGTTTACAAAGGAATGAGGAAGAGGAGGACAACTAGAGGTAGGGCTGTGCCAAATATTTACTCTTCTGTTTCCATGGATGGGCACAACATCTGTTGTTTTCAACTGGGCATGCAGAGGACAGCTGGAAGTGGAAGAGAAGAGCCCTTCGGGACAACGCCATTTTGGTAACAATAACCAGGCAATGACACTCACCACCTGCTGCCATTTGGACTGTAACCTCTTTGATCACTTCTTCATAGCAAAGTCCTGCTGCCTTGCAGGTAAATCTGGTGCCTTTTTCCCATTGTGCCAACACCACAGGGTGGGTACTCATCAATTCTTGACTTCCAGGGGCATCCCTCTGCACTGTTGTCGTTGAAGCCTTGGTGCTGGACTTGCCATCAACCTGCCAGGTTACTTGGGTGTTTTCAAGGTGGGAACCAACCACAGAGCAGATGATTCTGGCTGATCCTTCAAGAAGGTCTCGGTAGGAAGGTTTGGTGATGGAAACAGTCGGTTGTCGAATTGAACTGTAGCAGGCTATGAAAGAGATGGAGACAGGAAGAGTCTTTCAGCGTTTGACATTGTTGATATTGTTGGAATATGTGGAAAAGCAAAACTACTTATTTTTTGGAACATAATCCTGCCATGTCTTAGGACTAAGGTTTGTTGACTACAGAGGGAAGACATCCTTGCTAAACTGCCAGCTTTAGGTTATGAACCCAGATTTAGGTTATGAAAATAGGTAAGGAACAGGGACCGAGCTTTTCCTGAGCATTGTGAACGATCCTTAGGCTGCAATCCTAAAGACACTTTCCTGGGAGTAAGGCCCATTGAACACAGTGGGGCTTTTGAATAAACATTGTTAGGATAGTGCTCTTAGTCATGGTCCACTGTATCTATTTGCTTACTCCTTGACAATCTGCTTCAGTTTCCTTGTCCCTGACACTGCCTTTTCTTATCTACCGAGGGCTTCATTCTGTTTTCTGCTTGCCTCCAGGGAAGCCCCTGACAATCCAACCCAGCCTCACCTCTTGACCATCTATCCACCCCTAATCAATCACAACTTTAGATCTAGCGTCCTCACCTTTGCACTTGTTGGTGTTGTACGTTGAGACGTTCTGGCTGTTTGGTGGGTTAATCACCTTACATGTGTAGGTGTCCCCGTTGTCCCAACTCTCTTTGCTGATGTCCAGACGGGAAGAGCTGAAATACATATTGTCCTGGTTATCACTGAGTTTCACTCGTTTTGTGTTGTTGGATTTTCCATTGATCAGCCATTCTACATGGGCAGTCCAAGGACTCTGGCTCTGAAGAAGGCACACAAGATCCAGGCTGGTCTCCGTGCCATGCCCACTGCAGTCAGGAGGTAGGAGACGAACTTGGAGTGGCTTCATACTTCCCCCAGTGCAACCTAAAGAAGAGAGTGGAAATGTTTTGTTGACCCTTCAAGGACTGCTTGGATATTCATCTGCCCTTCCTTCCTTCCTAACCCTAACCCCAACCCCCGAACCTAGAAGCATAAAATCCAGGGAGCATATTCTTTCAGTGATGGGAGCCCCACCAAGAATCTATTTCTAGAAATTTAACCTCTAAGGGGTTAATCACATTTTCAGCCTATCCTTAACATGGAAGACTAATCAATGCCCAGTTCTAAGTATTGCAGCTGCCCGGTAGGGGTGCCCACAATTGTGGATGGGTGGTGCATGGGGTTTGGGCATGTTGCACAGGTAGGCATGTTGCTCCGGGGGGGGGGGTTGTTGCTCATGGGGGGTTGTTGTGCAACAGGGGATGTTGTGCAAAGGGGGTGTTGCACGATGGGGGAGCTGATGCTCATGGAGGGATGTGGCACATGGTGATTGATGGGCATGGGGAGATTGTGCGCATGTGGGTTGATGCACATGGGCAGTGGTGCGCATGGGGGGATTATGCTCAATTTTATTTTCCCTCTTCAAGATCAGAGAAAATTCCGTGATTTCTGGCTCAAAGCTTCGCCTCAATTTTTCTGTAAGATTCAGGCTACAATCCTAGCCCCCAGTTAGGTTGGCACAAGTCCTGTGCTGGCCTTGTTATGTGTCATAAGGCACTTCTGCTCTACCCCTGAGTGGTTTAGGCCAGTGCACAGGTATGTGCTGGCCTCCCCACACCACCACAGGAAGTTATTCCAGGTGAGTTAGGCTGGCCTAAATTGGTTAGGATTGTGCACTTACAAATGAGTATCTAATGTAGTTCAGAAAGCAAAATTATTTTGTATGGCCACTTTAAGAGTCTTGATCTTTCTCTCCCCTTTGCCCCCACTTTAAGCATCTTACGTTTCTTGTCAATGGTTTTTTTGATGGACTCTTGTTTGGCAGGAGAACTGAGGACACACGCGTAAGGCTTTGACTGAAAATCGGAGACATCAACCGTGAGTTGACTGGTGTAGTAGCCGTTTTCGGTATGGGTCACCAGTGGAATTATCTTTTTTCCTGCGTCTTCAGGCTCCCATGTGATTCCTCCAGAGCTGGGACGGTAGCCCGTGGCCAAGCAGGCAAAGGTCACGGTATTTTGTGGGAGCCCACGGATGGAGCTGCAGCACGATAGCAGTGGGAACATGGAAGGAGTTGGCTGTGAATCTGCGAGAGAGGAAAACAGGTTGAGAATGAGAGAGGACACTTACACTTGGAATACAATCAATTGCATTGTACTTACTTGGCAATATAATGTCGAAGCATTTGAAAAAACATGATGAAGAAATTCTCTTTATTTTCCTCCCACCCAACTGAATAAAGAAATTATATTTTTAATTACTGTTGGTGGCTTTATGTGATGACAGTAAATAAAAATTGTACATTTTTTACATCTCATTGTTGTAAATTCTTGTCAAAATACTATATCTTTTCTAGGCATCATTATCATATATCAATTAATTCCTTCCTTCCTTCCTTCCTTCCTTCCTTCCTTCCTTCCTTCCTTCCTTCCTTCCTCCCTCCCTCCCTCCCTCCCTTCCTTCCTTCCTTCCTTCCTTCCTTCCTTCCTTCCTCCCTCCCTCCCTTCCTTCCTTCCTTCCTTCCTCAAAGTCCTGTGCACACATGCAGCCTATCTGAAGCACACTAGTGCGCCATGCACTGTGGTTGAAAATTACAGTCTTAAATCCTGTGGTTTAACTTAAAAAACACCATGGGAAAGGCGGTTAAAAAACACCAGCTCAGGTAGAGGAATCTGGGGAATCCTTGGCTGGATTTACTTTGCAGTACTTGTTAAATGCTGGCAAGTTCTGTTAGGTCACACCTTGACCCTGCATGAGTTGACCCTACAATGTACCCAATGCTTTCAAGTTGGAAAAAGTTATTTGAATGATTTAAACCAATTAGCAGTCTATGTAACTGCAGGAGCAATGGACAAGCTAAGGGCAAAATCCAGAGTAACAACAGGGAGTCCTTGCTCTGGTGTAAGAACAACTTGCTCTGGATTCCAATATGAATTTCCCATAGGTTTTCACTAGGTGGTGCAGTAACTACAGGTGCACGTAAAGTCTCTTACGTGCTCCCGTAGTTACTCTGGATTTGGGGGTAAGTTAAATCACCTAGCTGTAGTGCCAACACTATATGGGCTGCAGCATTCAGCACCAACTGAAATTTCCTGCCAGTCTTCAAGGGCAGTCCCATGAAGAGTGCACTGCAATAATCAAAATGTCACCAAAGGATGGACCGCTGTTGTTGGGTCCAATTGACTCAGATATGGCTGCAGCTTGTGTAGCAGCCTAAGCTGGGCAAAGGTCCACATGGCCACTGCTGCTACGTTGGCGTCCAGGATGACTCCCAAGCTGAGGACCTTCTTCTGCAGAGGATGTCCAACTGCATTCAGAAGAGTCTGTGATATACCAATACCTGCGCCATGGATTTCTGAACCAAGTAGAACCAAAAGCCAGTTTTGTCTGGCTTTAATCATAATTTGTTAACCTACATCCAGATCCTCAGGATTTCCAGATAGTGCTCCAGGGTTTCAAATTTTCCCCAACAGTAGATGAAGGCTGCAAACCTAAACATACCGTCCTGGGAGTAAGACCAATTAAACACAATGAGGCTTACTTCTTGATAGACGTGGTTAGGATTGTGCTAGAAACGAACAAGCTGGATCCCACCCAACTCCAAAACCCCTCAGATCACCAACATAGATAAGAATATCTATATTCTTATAGATATTTGAAAGGGGGTCCTTCTAAAAATAGAAAGGGGGGGGGTCCTTCACTGGCTTTGTATGATAATTTTTCTTGCTGCAAATCCATTTTGGGGGCAGTTTTTATCCAGAATCCTTCTGAGACAACCAACCTAGCAGCACCATATCATGAGACAAAAATTACCTTCTATTTCCCATCCAAAATATCATGCTGGTCATTGTCACTGAATGACCCCAGTTCTCATGGGGAGCCAGCTTCTTTCCTGCCAACGTCTTTGGACCATGTGTGGGTTTCCAAGTCTCAATCATGTCTTCCTAACGGTGTTAGGAGGCCTCCAAATTCACCGAATTTCCCCACCACGAGGGTTGTTTTGGTTCCTCTCTTTTGTACTTTTTCTAGGTTTATACCATCCTTGTTGAAGGGCGATGAGGAGAACTGGAGACCCTCAACAAGTGTCACAGATCCTTCATTGCCTCAAGATATTAATTAATGTTATCCATGGCTCCTTGAGTAAGAACAGCAAAAAGGTCTACCCCCCCTTGGATGCTCAACGTGCATGTATTTGAGTGTGGGATGCATCCATTGGATGGCCCTTGGTGTGGGAGATTGAATAAGCATTTGGAACGTGGTTCCTCAAGGCCAATTGAAGAGGTGAGTCATAGCAGCAGTCCTTAGGTGTTGCCTGTTTATGCACTGCAAGATGAAATCTGAGATTCAAAATGGAAGTTGGGAGACTTGAGTCAGTCTGTGGTACTTGTGGTGATGTCTGGTGGTACCTGTGGTATCCTGGACACCTCTTACCTGGCAGCGAGACCAACAAATGACCTCAGCTTGATGGGCAGAGCTCAAAGCTTGCTTTTCTGTGCTCAAAAAATCCCTCCTATCCATCATAAGCTTCTTACTGGTTTTGACCTCCAAACCCAGAAGTAATTGGTGATGATATAATTTCTAGTTACTTCTGGTGGTACATAAAGGACAAACATTGAAAAAAAACCACAGGTCTATCTCATTAGCCAATGACAAGTAGGTTCCTCCACATAGAGAAAGACTCCATTCTGGTGGTTCTTATTCAAAACCATAAAAGACACATCACTTGCCCAACTGATTGAGCCAAGAAACTTATCTGAATTTTGCCTTCCCCCAAGAATGTACCCCCTCTTTGCTCTATTCATGGCATGTATGCAGAAATCTCCCCTTTTTCATGCCTAAATACACCATTAATTTCTAATCCATTATATAGATTTTTGCAGTGAAAGGTATGAAGCTATGAATATTCTCACATCGAAGGGAAGGAAGCTTCACCAACTACCTCTTGAACTGTACTTTATTCTGTGTAGCATCAGATTTTCCAAGCAAACAAAATGCTTATGATTCCACCCCCCAAACCAAGAGTGTAAGATTCAGTCAGAGCTTCCAAAAAAATGATCAAGGAAAGCAATGTGTGGTTGAGTATTGAAACTTTTATTACAAGATTGCACTTGCAAGTACAATGAAAATGAGGAACATTCCAGTGGGTACATATTGTGCAACAATATTTTGTCAATTGCACTCCTTTCCAAACAAAATATGCTCTATATGGGTTTTGACAACAACAGACGATGATGGTCGGACTAAATATGGCCATCATGGAGACACAGAAAAATATTAACACAGACATAAACAAGAAAAAAAAGATACAAAATTGCACCATATATGTTTGACGTATCTAAAGTGTAAACAGCTGTTCCCAAATGGATTCTTAAGGCCATGGTACAAAGCAAGAGTAAAATGCAATCTCCCTCAGTCAATCTTCCCTTTAAAAAAAAATAAAGGATGGAGAAGAAGGATGCTGGTGACAGATATAGTGAATGAATGTCTTTCAAGCTACACGTTGCCTCCTCTCCGACGACTATTTCACCTGAAATATAGAAAAAGTATTGATGTTGCCAGGGAAAGAGGTCATATGCTCACCAAACTTTTGCATTCTCTATCACAATTGGGGCTGCAATCCTAAAACCCAGTTAGGCTGGCATAAATACTGGCACAAGTCCTGTGCTGGCCTGGGGGGTGTCACAAAAGTGCCATAAGGCACTTCTGTGCCACACCTGAGGAGGTTAAGCCAATGCACAGACATGCACTGGCCACTGCACACCACCACAGGAACAGGGAGACAGGTGGGTTATGCCAGCCTAAATTGATTAGGATTGTACCCTAAGACAGAATGACTACTTCAAGTGGCTTGAAACTCAGAGATCACCGGTGAGTCTCGACTTATGGTTTTGGTGACTTCCATTTACAAGGGAATGCTGGGACTTCTTGACCTATTTCAAAGTTAGAGGGCTGGATATATTGGGTGGGGTCTTTGGAAAGAAATACCTTGTATATATGGTTGTATGGCATGTACAAATATAATACAGGTGTCTCCCCATATCTGCAAGGGATCCGTTCCAGGGTTCATTGGAGGATATGGAAACTCCAGATATGGGAGAACCCTATCTCTGCACCCCCTATTATAACTGATAAGATCTGTACAACTGCAAAAATGTTCCTCCTTTTACAAGTCGCTAAATGTGTGCAAACTTATACAATCGCTACATGGACAACTTTCAGGCTGCAGGCAGCCTGAATGCTTGAAAAACTAGAAGAGGAAGCATTTAACTTCCTACTTTCTCTTAACGTTCAATCTAGGTTTTATGCAGTGGTATGGACCCAAATGTTAATGGGAGTATTTGGGGTCCCCTGGATCAGTGGCTCCATGGATGACTGAATCCACAGGTTCAGGATATGGGAGATATCCATATATCCTGGAGATATGGGAGAACGGCTGTATTCTTCAGACCACTATTTGGAGTTTGACCTTATAGACCCTCTCCCTGACCTTGGAGACCCTTTTCCTGAAGCCCATCTGCTGTGACTTAGATCTGGGACTCTACTTGTCATCCCGTTACAATTTAATTGACCACCATTGGTGTGGAACTTTCTCTTTCATTTCCCTCTTAACCGTCCCATTCATTTTACCTTGATAACGGTCACGGTGGCGCTGTAGAAAAGGCTCACAAGGAAGAGGACGATGAATGTGGAGAGGACGGATGAGATGTTTTCAAGTCCTTCATCATCATCGGTGTCCACGATCCCATCTAGGTAAGCTTTGGACAATACATGCAGGTCAGTTTTTTCTCCAATTCAGGAACAAATTTATTAAATTTATAATAAAATCAAGAGACACAGAGGGCAGAGGGAAGGGGACCACAAAAAGGACAAGCGCTGGTAAATTGAGCAGAGAAATGGAAAGATACATTTGTTAGGAAGCAGAATTTTGCTTTTATATGGGCACGTGTGAGGTACAAAGTTGAGCAGTGATCTGAGAAAGAAGATATTAACTTATGTGTAGTGTGATCCTGTGTGTGCCTACTCAAGGTCCATTGAGTTCAAGGAGATTGGGCGCAATCCAGAGTAACTACTGGGAGTCCTTGCTCCAGTGTAAGAACAATTTGCTCTGGATTGCAATATGAATTTCCCATAGGTTTTCACTAGGTGGTGCAGTAACTACAGGTAACTTATGTGCTCCCATAGTTACTCTGGATTGTAGGGTTAATCCCAGGAAACTGTGCCTAGGATTGTAGTCCTAATCAAGGCTGAGAAGAGTGGTAGATGATAACCACTCACATTATTGTTGAGAAGAAAAATAAAAGTTCCACCTCCTTGCGTCCGGCAGTTATTTCCAAGTGAGTGATGAGTGATTGCTTATGGCACAATCCAGAGTAATGACAGGGAGTCCTTGTCCCTGTGTAAGAACAATTTGCTCTGGATTGCAATATGAATTTCCCATAGGTTTTCACTAGGTGGTGCAGTGACTATGGGTACACGTGATGTCTCTTATGTGCTCCCGTAGTTACTCTGGATTGTAGGGTTAGTTGTTCTGGAGGGCACAAGGGATGCAACTTCAGGGAATTGTTTTCATGAATGAAGTTGGTAGGGAAATGGTGGGCAAATGGATACACCTGAAAATGGCTCAGTGCCTATGCTTCAGTTTATTTGGGTAACACTTAGTGTCCATAAATATGCTTTATTCATGGAGTGTTGTAGAGGCCATATGTTTGCTGAACCATCTAGCATATAAGGCTAGCAAGCATGTGAATGTTGGCCTCTACCAGTAGTAATAATTTGTGAAGGCCTTTCAGGTTGCTCTCTCCTACTTCTAATAGACCTCTTGTTCCGTTGCTTTTTCTTGCCTTGTTGTTCATAGCTATGAGTTGCCATTCTTTCCCGGTCTTGGTAAAGTTCTTAACCAAAGTCAGTCACACTGCTTTAATCCTCAAGTTTGCTCACACTGAACAATGGGATCATAAGTCTCAATAGTTTAGGGTTGCCATAATTCTTTTCCACAAAACCCACTGTCAAATTTGCCAGTATATGAACGCAATCCCCCCCCCCCCAAACTGGGATAGTCCTGGTTTTCTGGGACATATGACAACACAACAACAGTGCCATAGGTCCTTTAGGAATTCTACTTCACAAATCCTGAAGGGCCCCGAGGAGGAACTCCCTAGGAGGAACTTCCATTCAACATGGTGCTTTTCTACCCATATGAGTCCTTAGGAACATGGCATAATAGTCATCCTTGACTTGATAGTTTTCTGAAGTTCTTGATCTGATGGTGCAGGCTCTTTTCCACTTTCTAACTTGGCCTGTCATATTACAGGACCTCCAGTGATGGCTTGGTACAATCTTTAGGACCCATAGATTATTGAAATACACTTTGCAATGGGGGAAGGAGAAGCAGTCTTGTCCTTGAGATGTTCTTATGTGAGTTTCTTCATATTACAACCTATTTATGCATCTGCACTTGTTGAGTGTATGAGCAAAATCCCAACCAATTCTCCATCATTAAGGATGATGCAACTATGAGGTAAGAAAACAAATGTCGACTTATCTTGAGGAGGCCACTGTGATTGCCCCCCAACTGCAGGATGCAGCTCATGCCGCACTGGCACAACTTTGCCAGTGCTGGAAAGTTGCTTGGGATTGCACCGTCTCTGTATGTCAACTGCTGTCAGTGACCTATATAATTTGAATCATTTGAGATCTAGATACTTGAAGGACCACCTGGGCACCCCCTTTAGGGATACGTTGTATGGCCCTACAGTGGGCATCATTGTAGTCAGTGTTTCATGATGGACTTTTCTGGTGCCCATTGTATAAAAATTCTTTTTTATTTGCTGTTCTTCTGATTAACTGTCAATTGCTTCTGATTAACTGTCAATTGCTTTGATGGGTAATACTGTTTTGTGCTTTATTGTTTATTTCATATATCATTTTTAATTTTGCAATTAGGTCTTAGCCTTAGATAGGTGGGATATAAGTGGTTCAATATGAAACCCTTTATATAGATCAAATAAAAATTTGGAATTGGAGTATGGGTTTTATTTTCCAGGAATATTTTTTTCATTTTATGTGGTTCTTTTGAGCTTAAAAATACTTAATGGTTTGTTATAATCTATCTGATCATTATAAATATAACCAAATCCACACAATGAAATGTATGGTTATGCAGAGAGTTGAATTTAAACTAGCACTCTATGCAGTCTGCCATATTGAGGGATCCTCCGTTTGTCATATTGGGGTATCCTCTGTGTGTGTGTGTGTGTGTGTGTGTGTGTGTGTGTGTGGGACTATGTGCGCACATGCACAAATTCTTTGGTTTTTCTTTGGGTAATATCCCTGGTTATATGTGCATGCAGCCTATAAATCCATGCATCCAAATTAGAATGGGTACCTATCAACTAAAGTGTTAAGTATCAACTACTCCAAGAAGAGGCAGGAGAAGGAAATACTTCATGATCTCAAACCAGTGGTCTTCAAAGTGGGGGTCAGGACCCTCTTGAGATTTACAACCTCAGTTCAGGGGGATTGTGAGAGAGTGGGATCCAATATGTTGCAATCTGGCCCTGAGCTTTCCTGGGCTTTTCCTGCCCCTGGGAGTAAATCTTATTGAATACAATGGGACTTTCTTCCAAGTAGACATGGAGGAACATCCCAGTAAGTTTGACACAGGGTCCCGGATATATTTTTAAATTTGAAAGGGGGTCCTGGGCTGAAATGCCTGAATACCACTGACTTAATCTGTCTTTAGGGAAAGGTGTTTAGGTCCAAATGGGCTTAAGATTCCTTTTTCCCCATTGTAGCTTCTGCTACAACGGGGACCTCTTTGTAATCCTTCTTTGAAGTTGCCAGGTATGATCATGACTATGGAAAAGACATTTATGGACAAAAATCTGTCGGTGATGTTTGTGGAATAGGATATTCAGTCCCAGGGCAGAGGACAGCAGAGCTGTTAGATCATGCCCTTGTTTTTAGCTGTCGTGCCATATTTTTTATAAATCCGGCCATCTCCAAAGGGATGGTAGAAGGTTTTATTTAGTCAAGAAATTAGAGGTGTGAGTTTGATCTTATCAGTTTCAACAGTGGGATTTATGCTTCAATTATATGGCTAATCCCCCTTCTGAAGCAACTGAAATGGGTTGCTAAATGTTTCCTTTTTAGTAATAGTTGAGTGCTTTTATATGGCAATGCTCCACAGTATAATCTTTCATGGTCCTAAACCTTCCTAAAGGCTAAAATTACACCTTCGGTTGGATCATTCAATTTTTTTGGATTTTTTAAAGCAATAATTATAATGTTGAATAGTTATCATAGTTGAATAGTTATCAGGTGGTTTTTGAAGCAATAGTTATCATGTTGAAAATTAGTAACATTGTACTGATATTTTTTGTTGTTAGATACGTGTCTGAATGTTTTCAAAGAAACCCAACAAGTGCACTCAGTGACACATGGAAGACAATGTTGATGACATTGAACATCACCAATCTTAAATAATTTGGAAAATGTACATTTCTGTACAGATCACCAAATTTCCAGTTTGGCTAATGTATGTTTGTGACAAACCCAAACGGAAGCATTTAGGGCAAAATCCAGAGTAACTATGGGGAGTCCTTGCTCCGGTGTAAGAACAATTTACTCTGGATTGCAATATGAATTGCCCATAGGTTTTCATGAGGTGGTGCAATAACTATGGGTGCACATAATGTCTCTTATGTGCTCACGTAGTTACTCTGGATTGTAGGATTAGTGTCCATGAAAAAGCTATTTTATTATGTACCCATGAAAGTATGATCCTTTTGGGGTGTTTATATTGTGTTATGCATTGTAAGATGTAATATAATATTTTTAATGGTATCTTTCCTTCACTTTGAGAGACAAAAATAAAGCCCAGACATGATTTTGTCTGAAGATAAACCTAGGTGTTAGCTGAGACTAATTTAAAGCCCGCTCACTACCTGTTGTGATAACACATCAAAGCTATTTTTTTGGTATGTTACCGTATGTTTGGTATGTTACTGTATGTTTGGTATTATTGTATATTTGGTATGTTTGTATGTTTGGTATGTTTGAAAGATGTACTGTATATGTATTATGTACTGTGTATATTTTTCAGATTCTTACAGAATCTCACTACTCTGAAGTTCTTCACTTTGGGGTGCTATATAAGACTTTTTAAAAGACATCAGACCCCGCAAAAGAGAGAGAGAGAGAGAGAGAGAGAGAGAGAGAGAGAGAGAGAGAGAGAGAGAGAGAGAGAGAGAGAGAGGTAAGAAGCCATCAGGGAAAAAACCAGAATATGCAAGATGGTATAGGGAAGCGAATGCCACATTTTGCAGTACATTCACATTGCATGCAGGATCATGGCCCATCCATTGCTTTTAGCATCTTTTGAAGATGCCACTTCTGAGTTGGATTTTGTGTTTCAAATTATCAGGAATACCTTATTTCCCACTAAATCTCAACAGAGAGTTGGCTGCCTCATTCTATATGTGTGTGTTTGAAAATTATTGATGCTCACATCCTCATATGTTCTCGCAGGAACCAGATTGTTTTTCTTTGTTTTGAAAAAACACAAAATACTTTATTGCAAACTATCATGTTCTGCCAAAAGATGTGGTCAATGAATGAATTAACATTGAGGACACATCTTCCTTTAGAGATCCACCATTAATCCTCCTTTCCCCCCGAAAGGCTGATAATGAAACAAAAGGAGACACAAATGGAAGGGGACACAAAGATTGCTCAGACATTATGGGAATGGTTAGTAGCAAGTGTTGGTGTCGGAGAGCACAAGGGAGACGTTGACATTGGTTGGTTTACCCGTGTTCTTGTCTACAGACTTCTGAGTTAAGTTGAGGGGCAACGACTCGTGTCCCACCACGCAAGTATACGCGTCTCCGGCACTCCAATCCTGTTCATTGATTTGCAACATGCTGTAGGCAAAGTACTTCTTGGGTGACTTGGACTCCAATGTGGCTTTGCTGGTGAAATAGTCGGCATCGTTCACTGGCTCATCATTCCGGAGCCACTTCACGAAGAATTCGTTGGGGTAGAAACCTTTCACCAGGCAGGTGAGGGTGGCTTTTTCACGCAAAGCTAGTTCTTCCGTGGGTGGAGGCAGGACGTAGACTAATGGATGGTAGTGAGTGCCACCTGGATGGGGGGAAGAAGAAGGAAGAACATGTCAAATCCACAATTCCTATGAGTCTGAATTCTTGCATGCTTTGCTTCTAACCCTACAATCCAGAGTAACTACGGGAGCACGTAAGAGACATTACATGTACCCGTAGTTACTGCACCACCTAATGAAAACCTATGGGAAATTCATATTGCAATCCAGAGCAAATTGTTCTTACACCAGAGCAAGGACTCCCCGTAGTTACTCTGGATTGTGCCCTAAGATTCTAGTTAAACCGACAGAAGGATACAGAATATTATTGAGCAGTGATTTTCAACCAGTGTGCCATGAATAGTTCATTAAGTATGCCATGGGAGTTTGAAGAATTAATTAATTAAATATAATTTATTAATAGGGCCATTGAGGGATGTGAACCCCCACCAGCTGCATGATGTACCTTGTCAACTGTCAAAAGAATTATGGTATGCCTTCTCAGTTTTAGTGTGCCATGAGATGAAAAAGGTTGAAAATCACTGATATAGAGGGTGCTTTTCAATTAGGTCAGTTGGTTAGTTTTTATGATGAAGAATCATTCATTCGTTAAACCTACAATCCAGAGTAACTACGGGAAGATGTAAGAGGAACTTACTCTGGATTGCTCTATGCATTTTCCATAGGTTTCCTACAGGTGGCACCATAATTAAGTCAGTGTAAAAGGTCCCGTGGTTACTCTGGATTGTAGGGTTAGTATGGTGTGTGTGTGCAGAAGAGTGTGGCATGAAAGGATCGGTGGTGTTGCCTACATGTACTAACTCATTAAAGAAATGAAAAACAGTGGCCTATTGGTAAAAACAGAGCGTGCCTGATTTGGATGTAGGAAGGCCTTGGCCTCACAATTTTATTATCTTTAAAAACCTCATCATGGTAAGTGTTCCCTGAAATAAGGTGCAGGAAGAAAAGCTGTGCTCTGTCTGGTATCTGAAGGACACCATAACCATAGCTCAATGGTATCAGCAGCTACTGAAGAGATCATTGGAAATGATTCTCACTCCTGTAATGTTTCTGTTACAGGCAATGATATATTTTTTTCTGACGGCAACCCAATACAAGTCTGGGCACTCTTCCAGATGCCAAAACTACGTAATGCTTAATGATTCTATAGGTTGATCTAAAGAAGGCACCTACCATTATCCTTCTTTAGTTCCTTCTCTTCAGGTTGTGGGAGCAGGCCTGGGAAAGCAGCTTTGCAGAAGAAGGTGTCCTGGCCGTTGTACCATTCATCCACGCACACAGTTGCGGTGGCATCAACAAATAACATTTCATTATCCTGTACTTGAGGCTGTCCCATGATGGTGGCCAGTGGTTTCCTGTCTGATCCTTGTGTCCAGGAGATGTTCAGTGGCTTAAGTTCTGTACCGAGAGGTATATTGGAGACTCTACAGGTCAGTTTGGCAGACTTGGCCTGGTACATGTCGGCAAAGGATGGTGGGATGGTTTCTACCGTAACTTTAGCCTCACAGTCTGCAGAACCTGAGGAGCAATTGAAAGAACATAGAGAAATCAGAAAACAACTTATTGTTTGCTGCTTTAATTTTTTAAACACTTTTAATCTGCTGTCACTTTATTCATTATTCTAATGAATCTATTGACATTTTATATTTAAAATTATTTCTGCCACTCAAGATTGTGCCATATTTGATATGGCTTTTTGGCTGAGGTTTTGGTAGTGAGTTCAGCCATTTAACCCTCTCTAATAACTTAAAGAAATAAACAAAAGCTCCTTTCCTACAGGAAAAATAATTCATTTGATCACTCAGAAGAAATAAATTTCCCTGATGCTGTGATTTTCAGCCGTTGTGCCGCATCGAGTCCAAGTTTGGAGCACAAGAGTTGAAAATCAGAGCCACAGAATCTGGAAGAGTCACCCAGATCCTTCATATTATAAGAGGTGAAGGGCATTGAGCAGATCACAGCGTGCTGGGAAAGGAAAATATTGGAAGTCACTGTCGTCAATGAATATTTCAACTTACGTTTGCAATAACTATGTAGGTTGACAGTCTGTGACACGTTGTATTCTCCGCTCTTCACCTTGCAGGTGAATGACTTGTCGGTGATCCATTCCGACTTCAGGATTATGAGTTCACTGATCATGCTGAATCCGCCACTGCTCTGCAAGACCGGCTTGCTGGTGGTGTAGCCGGAGTCAAGCACTTGATCCCCCTTCAGCCACTGGAGTGTGGCTTTTTCAGTGGTCAGGTAATTCACCCTGCAGATGATGCTGGAATTTAGGTAGCTGCTGGTTTCAAACGCCTTGATGGGGGGCGCGCGGATAATCATCTCTGGTTCCCGACATTGAGGGATTGCTGGAACAGGAAGGATTAGCGAAAGAAACAAGTTATTGTGGGTGAACCTGTTATTATAAAGAGACAAAAAACTGAATGTAGAAATTGAAGTTGTGTGTAGGTGGAGAGATCTAAATTGCGCTTAGGGACCTATTTTTATCACATCCATTGGGTTGCGCTCTTAAAATTTGTGTATAACTAGTTTTGGAGGAAAATGCTCATATATATGTGAATCACTTGCAGACATTTGAGCCAGGGCTGAGGAACGTACAGGGCTCAAAACCATGGCTCAGCCTCAGAAATAATGGAAGAATATCCCTGATCATGCTCAGTCATATGACAAAATATCATTTTACATGCCACAGAGTAAGTGCATATCATGCCATGCACCAGTGTCTCTTATTAGGACTCAAGCGTGCTTCGATCGTATTTGAATCCCATTCTAAAGAAATTGACTTTTGATTGTATGTAAATTAATATTTAGTACTAACTGCTATAATTTTGCACAGGGGGGGGGGAGATGATGGAGTATTTCATGAATTAGATTTTGAGTAGGATGCTTATAGGCAACTATTGTTGGAGGAGATTGCTACCTGTTGCTACCCTATCAGTGGCAGAGCTACAGGAGGGGCATCGTGGTAACTATTGCAGGTACCTCAATGCACAATGTAAGTGGCCCCTCCAACTTGAGCTACTCCAGACAGCAAGAGCAACACCCCTCCTGTACGATATGCCACTCCAGTCCTTGCCAACAACCTATGGCTTCTGATTCTGATACTTGCTGTCAGTATCTGATACTCCATCATCTACTGCTGCCTGGAGAAAAGACAGACATGAAATTGACTTACCGCGACGAACAATGCGGATCTCCTTATTTTGAGTGGGGTGCTCGGCCTTGCAGAAGAACGGAGAGTAAGTCTGCCATTCGGAGTAAGGGACGGCTGCCTGGGAGGATGCCATGAAAGTCCCAGCAGCGTTGGGAAAAGGAGGAAAGGTCTTGACCATGTTTGCATCAAGAGATTGATTATTCGGATTGTTCCAGGAGAAAGTAATAGTGCCGGGCAAGAAATCTTTGGCCATGCACCCAACGGTGATCTGTCCATCATCTGAGTTGCTCCCAAGAGGTGGAATGAGGGGGAAAAGAGATGGGGCAGTTGCGGAAGCTGAGATAGAAGAAAAACAAAAAAACAAAAGGATGGCGGGTTTGTGGAAGGTGTTAAATGTTCAGCTGGGATTGAGGAACACTTCCTTGGTGGAGGAAGAAAGACAAAGTTTGGCAAACATTCAAATATGCCTGTTTTCCCCGAGTTGAGTAGCTGATGCTTTTATTGTCACCTGCTTGTCCAACATGTTAATGCTAGATATTATCGTGTACAGCAATAACAAATACAACCATGCAGTGTGTTCTGTGCAAATGCTGTGTTCCAACATGCTTAGAAACTACTGGTCTGATTTCTTTGCCTCTGAAATGACACCATTTTGAATGTGGACAAATTCCGATGTGGTGAACAGGAATGAAGAGTTTGATGAGATACTGATGTAAATGTGGAGTAAACACACACATACTCACATGCATGTACACGCACACACATGCATACACACAAGTACAAATGCACATGCACACACCCACCCACCCACACATCTCTTTGACCAGAGTCACAGATGACACAATCCTAACCAATTTAGTCCAGCATAACTCACCTGTCTTCCCATTCTCATGGGGAGGGGAGGGAGGCCAGCACATGTCTGTGCACTGACCCACCCCACACTCCAGGAGTGATGCAGATGTGCCTTATGGCACTTTTCTGACAGCCCCAGGCCAGCACAGGACTTGTTCTGGGACTTACACCAGCCCTAACTGGAGAATAGGATTGCAACCACAAACCATTAATATTTCCTCTTGTTGTTACTGAACTTCTCCATATTATATAGCATAGTATAGTATATGACCTCCACACATCTGATTACAGCATCTGCCAGGCAAAAACTTAGAGAATTCAAACTCTTTTGTAAACACCCAACCACTTAAAACACAACTAAGAGCACAATCCTAACCATGTCTACTCAAAAGCAAGCCCTATTGTGTTCAATGTGTCTTATTCCCAGGAAAGTGTCTTTAGGATTGCAGCCTAACCCTACAATCCAGAGTAACTATGGGCACACGCAAGAGACATTACGTGTACCCGTTGTTACTGCACCACCTAGTGAAAACCTATGGGAAATTCATATTGCAATCCAGAGCAAATTGTTCTTACACCGGAGCAAGGACTCCTGTAGTTACTCTGGATTGCGCCCTAAGCCACATATGAACGAGCTTTGGAGAGTCCTCAAAGTCCAACACCTTTTCTCAAGCTCTCATTATGGGAGCATAAAGATTTCTTAACTATGCCTATATTTTTTTCTGCAACCAAAGGATGTAAAGGATGCAAAAGCCCTCAAAACCATCCAGAAGTACTTTCATTGTGTTTCCAGTACATATTCCAATACTAGTGAACAAAACTGAAATTCCTCAAAGAAGCCTGGTATAGAAACTCTGCTGGAGGGTTTGGTTATCACATCGGTTTTAAAGACGGAGGTGGCCAGAGATCCAGTTAACAGATGTTTCTTTTTTCCCTGGACTTGTGCATTTGTGAGATCACTGACAGATAGAGTTGAACACTTTATTAGCCATATTGATTAGCCATATTGATTAGTCATATCAAGCTAATTGAGAACAGGGAAACTTTTCACATTATTATATTTAGGAGATGATCCTCTTTACCCCCCAGCACTTCGACATCTGAGGATATTGGAGAAGATAATCCAGTCCTACATGTGAAAATTGATTTCAAAGAAAGTCACAGGGAAAAAATCTTCCCAGACTGAGCTAGAACAGGTCCACACCAGGATCACAGAGACCTCTAAACCTCTCACATCTTCCTTTGTGTTGATATAAAGAAGGGTTAAGAACTGACTCCTCTCTTCAAACCATCAGGACTATCAAGTAAACCATAGATTTGCCGTAAACATCAGCACTAATGACAAATTTGCTGCTTGGCGAACAGCCTATCCTCCATATCAATCTACACAGGCCTTCTTGCTTCGCATACAGCGCACGATACCGTAGTTTTTCGAGACTGATGGATGCCAATACCCTAAGCTGAGCTAAGCAATCCAACCGGCAATATAGGATCCGATTCAGCACCCAGTTGGATATAATGTTAGACTTGAATAACTGGGAAAGAGTTTTTGGGTGGAATCCTAACCTAGGCTGGCACAACTCATCGGTCTTCCTGTTCCCGTTGTGATGTACAGAGGCAAGTGCCTGTCTGTGCACTCGCCTAACCCTCCCCCAGGAATGGTGCAGAAGTGCCTTACAGAAATTTTGTGACACCCCCATAGCACAGTATTTATGCTGGGGTTTTTGCCGACCTAACTGAAGATTAGGATTACAGCCTTCCTTAAACTCAGCACCAATTTGAAAGCATGCCCTTCCCTGCAACTACCACCAGTCTGAACTACCGGTACTTCATGGATCCCTGTCGAGTTATGGATTCTGAACAAGACCAAGGACCCTTTTGCTACCCCAAAGTCACAGCAGGGAGTTTCCAAATCTTCTCTGGCTTGATACTGGGGTACGGCAAGATAGTGCTCTAGGGGGAATTCCTGCTGCAGGCAGGGGGTTGGACTAGATGACCTACTAGGTCCCTTCCAACTCTATGATTCTATGGTTCTTCCACATGCTTCTGTACAGCTTCATTCAAACTTCATTCAAAGGGGGTACCGGCTTCCCTCACCACCTCAGAGTCACAGCTGGCAGTCATTTTCTCTGGTTAGGTCCTGGATGGAGAGACAGTAGTTCTCTCAGTAACCCCAGCTATATCTGACTCGCAATGGGGTTTACTTCTGAGTAGACACTTCTGTACTCTTAGAGGTTTCCTTCTGTGCTCTTAAAGCATAAACCTAACCATGTCTACTCAGAAGGAAGGCCATTTGTGTTCAACGTGTCTTACTCCCAGGGAAGTGTCTTTAGGATTGCAGCCATTACCTGAATAGGCTTTAAGGTTTGAAGAAGCTAGAGAAGCACTGAGCTTCCTCAGCACCATCAAGCCATTGCCGCAGCCATCTAGTTCCTCCCTAGCTCAGTGTGCCGGGGTTTGGAGATTCAGGGTGCAATCCTAACCAATTTAGGCTGGCCAATAACCAATAACTCACCCGTCTCCCCATTCCTGTGGTGATGTGGGGAGGCCAGCACATATCCAACCCCCCACACGAGTGCCTTATAGAACATTAGTGTCACCCCTGGGTCAGCATGGGACGTGTGCTGGGACTTATGGGGGTTAGGAATGCGTTCTCGTGGTTCCCCAAACACCCCATTGTTTCCATTAATGGTAAAGGCTTGTTTTTCTGGGGCTTCCCTCAGTGCCATTCCTGGGAACCACATCGTATTTTCCTAAAACAGCACAGGGCTTTGGAGACACAGAGGTTTCCTTACCCACGCAAGACAGGAAACCCAAAGCTTCCTTCAGAACCCCAAACTCTCTGACATTAACCATGCGGTTCCTCTGTAGCTTTGGAGACAACAATAGCTATATGTGGTATATATGCAGCTATATGGAGAAGCCCCAGCTATACCTAACCATAAGAAGAAAGCCTTGTTGTGCAAGGCTTTGTATAGGTTCCCACACCTGTTCCGGCGTTACCTACCAGTATGCAGAAAGCCTCCCAGTAAGGCTTTCAACTAACATGGGGGTACCCTGAAGCTTTCCTCCACATCTGAAATCCACAGCAGGTAGCCACCCAGTTCCTCCCTAGCTATGCACAGGGCTTGGAGATACACAGGTTTCCCCACTTGCACCAGCTATAGCTACCAGGAATCCAAAAGATCTCCAAATCCAAACCAAAGCAGGCGCTTTGGGCAAGCAGGAGAACCTGGCGCTTCCACGACCCCAAAGTTACTACTGGGAGCCACACAAATCTACTTTAACTCAGTACAAGTCGTTGAAGAAACAGAGGTTCCTCCACCTGCACCAGCTATAGCTACCAGGAATCAAAAATGTCTCCAAGGCTCCCAACGGAGCAGGAAGTTTTGGGCAAGCTAGGAAAACCTGGAGCATCCCATAGCACCCCAAAGTCACTTTGGGGCCACACAGCTCCACTTTAGCTCAGTAGAAGGTGTCTCTCAGTAATTCAGGGCTTTGAAACCCGGAGTATCCCCCCTTGGCTTAGCTATAGCTCTCAGTCAACAGAAAGGCTTGTAAGGTTCTCAGTTGGAAAGTTAGGGGAATCCCTCTGCACCCCAGTCTGCCCTCTGCACCCCTCTGGACCCCATTTCCTACATCCACCCAGTTCCGTCCTAGCTCACTTCAGGGCTTTGGAGACAGCGGTTTCCACATCCATGTTGGTGATAGCTACCAGTCTAAGTACCAGTCCAGTACCAGTACCAGTTAAAGTACCAGTCCAGTACCAACTAAGGAGGAACTTAGGGCAAGCTAGAGGAGCACCCCAAATTACTTAGCTCCCCAAAGTTACTATTGGGAGCCACATTGCTCCACTGTAGCTCAGTACAAGTCTTCAAAGATACAGAGGTGCCTCTACCTTCTCCAGCTTTAACTACCAGCAATTGGAAAGGCTGCAAACAGAACAGGACACTTTCAACAAGGTTGGGGAGCCTGGAGCTTCCCTACAGGGAGCAGCCTCTAGGTCCTCCATAGCTCAGTGCTGGGCTCTGGAGACACTATATGTTTTTCCCCACCTGCTCCAGCTATAGTAATTGGAAAGCCAGTAATCAGACCAGTAATCAGAACCAGTAATCAGAAAGCTAACCACGCAGCGGTTTTGGGCAAGCTAGGGGAGCACACCAAAGTTACTCAGCACCTCAAAGTTACTGCCGGGAGCCACGTTGCTCCCCCCTACCTCAGTACAAGGCTTCAAAGATATTCTACCTGCTGTACTTTACCCAGCTATAGCTACCAGTCATCAGAAAGGCTTGGCTGGCTTCCAACCGAGCAGGGGGCTTGGTCAAGTTAGAAGAGCCTGGAGTGGTCCTCAGTACCCCAAAGCCACAATCAGAAGCCAGTTCCTTCCGAGCTCAATGCAAGGGATTTAAGATATGGGGTCCCCCAGCCTACCTAGCGATAGCTACTAGTCATCAGAAAAGCTTACCTGGTTTCCAACTTGGGGGAAGCATGGGCAGCCCAGAGGGTGCATCAGCATCTCCGGGCTACTGCTAGGAGCATAGCGGTCCCTTCTTGGCTCCTTGCAGGGCCTCCGAAACACAGGGGTTCCCCCGCCTGCCCTAGCTATGGCTACTAATAATCAGAAAAAAGCTTGAATGACGCCCAACTAAGCAGTGGGATCTGGGAAAGCAAGGGGAAGCCCTCTGCACCCTGGAGCCATTGTCGGTAGCCACCCGGTTCCTTCCTTGCCTGGTGCAAGGCTTTGGAGATATAGAGGTTTCCCTACACACACCAGCTATATCTACCAGAAATTAGAAAGCTCTCCAAGCTCCCAACCAAACAGGGGGCTTTGCACAAGCTAGGGGAGCCTGGAGCTTTCCTAAACACCCCAAAAATACTGCCAGGAGCCACAATGCTCCTCCCCAGCTCAGTACAAGGCTTTGAAGATGGAGAGGTTCCTCCTGCCCCAACTATAGCTAGCAGCAAACAGAAAATCTGGCCTGGCTCCCAACCAAGCGGTAGGCTTTCAACAAGGTAGGGGAGCCCGGAGCTTCTCTTCACAAGGTAGGGGAGCCTTGAGTTTGTCTCAAAATGGTACAGGAGCCCCAAGCTTCTCTCAAAATAGTAGAGGAGCTCAGAACTTCTCTCAAAAATTTAGGGGTGCCTGGAGCTTCTCTCAAAGAAGTAAAGGAGCTTAGAGCTTCTCTCAAAAAGGTAGGGGGGTCTGAAGCTTGTCTCAGAGAGGTAGGGGAGCTAAGTGCTTCTCTCAGAAAATGAAGGGAGCATGGAGCTTCTCTCAACAAGATAGGGGGGTCTGAAGCTTGTCTCCAAAAGTTAGAGGAGCACAGAGCTTCTCTCAGAAAGGTAGGGGAGACTGAGGCTTTCTCAAAAAATATGAGGAGCCCGGAGCTTGTCTCCAAAATGGAGCCCAGAGTTTGTCTCCAAAAGGGAGGGGAGCCCCGAGCATCTCTCAAAAAGGTAGGGGAGCCCAGAGCTTCTTTTAAAAAGTAAAGGAGCCCAGAGCTTGCATCCAAAAGGTAGGGGAGCCTGGAGCTTGTCTCCAAAAGGTTTGGGAACCTGGAGCTTCTCTCAAAAAGATAGGGGAGACCAGAGCTTTTCTCAAAAAAGTAGAGGAGCTCAGAGCTTGTCTCCCAAAGGAAGGGGAGCCCTGAGCTTTTCTCAACAAGGTAGAGCAGCCCAGAGTTTTTCTAGAAAAGGGAGCCCGGAGCTTGTCTCCCAAAGGAAGGGGAGCCCTGAGCTTTTCTTAACAAGGTAGAGCAGCCCGGAGCTTTTCTAGAAAAGGGAGCCCAGAGCTTGTCTCCCAAAGGAAGGGGAGCCCTGAGCTTTTCTCAACAAGGTAGAGCAGCCCGGAGCTTTTCTAGAAAAGGGAGCCTGGAGCTTGTCTCCCAAAGAAAGGGGAGCCCTGAGCTTTTCTTAACAAGGTAGAGCAGCCCGGAGCTTTTCTAGAAAAGGGAGCCCGGAGCTTGTCTCCCAAAGAAAGGGGAGCCCTGAGCTTTTCTTAACAAGGTAGAGCAGCCCGGAGCTTTTCTAGAAAAGGGAGCCCGGAGCTTGTCTCCCAAAGAAAGGGGAGCCCTGAGCTTTTCTTAACAAGGTAGAGCAGCCCGGAGCTTTTCTAGAAAAGGGAGCCTGGAGCTTGTCTCCCAAAGGTAGGGGAGCCCTAAGCTTTTCTTAACAAGGTAGGGAGATCAGAGCTTGTCTCCAAAAGATAGGGGAGCCTCCAGCTTGTCTCAACAAGGTATGGGAGCTCAGAGCTTGTCTCCCAAAGGTAGGGGAGCCCCGAGCTTTTCTCAACAAGGTAGGGGAGCTCAGAGCTTGTCTCCAAAAGGAAAACAAAATAGCTATGGTAGGGGAGCCCTGAGCTTCTCTCAAAAAGGCAGTGGAGCCCTAGGCTTATATCAAAAGGTAGAGGAGCCCAGAGTTTGTCTCCAAAAGGTAGGGGAGCCCAGAGCTTTTCTCAACAATGTGGGGGAGTCTGGAGCTTCTCTCAAAAAGGCAGGGGAGCCTGGAGATTGTCTCAGTGCCTGTCAACTACAAACAGCAGCCATCCAGTTTCTCCCCAGCTGGTTCCCCCAGCCAGCCTTGCAGGAAAAAGATAAACTTGCATAGCTCTGAATTGTGCAAAGGGCTCTGAGCAAGCTAGGGGGTGCTGAAACTTTCCTCAGCACCCCAATGTCTCGGTCAGATGCCATAAAGTTCCTCTTTAGCACAGTGCTGGGATCTGGAGACACAGAGGGTCCCTCACTGCCTCCTTCCTAGCTATGGCTATTCAGAAAGGCTGGCATAGCTCCGGACTCAGAAGTGGGCTTTCGGAAAGCTAGGAGAGCCTAGAGCTTCCCTCTGCACCCCAGAACCACAGCCTCAACCATGCAGTTGCTCCGTAGCTCAGTGCTGGGCCTGGGAGGTATATATATTTATATATCTATATCGATAAAGCCCTGCTTTAGCTACCAGTAAGCAAATGTCTTGCAAGACTGAGTAGTGGACTTTCAACGAACTAGGTGAACCTGGACCTTTTCTCACCACCCTGAAGTCCTCAAGGGAGCCCCCAGTTCCCTAGTTTTCTAGCTCTTTATTGGGGTTCACCGAGGTCCATCTCAAAGGCTTGTATGGCTCCCAGCTGAGCTATGGGCTTTGGAGAAGCTACAGGGGATACCAGAAGCGTTCCTTGCCACCCCAAAACCACAGTTGGCAGCCGCCCAGTTCCTCCATAGCTGGCTCAGTGGTTTTCCTACCCGCTTTACTATCACTGCTATCAATCTGAAAGGTTTTCACACATCAAAAACTTGAGGGTTTTGAGAAACTCTTTCTATAGCTCAGGTTATACTCATTTGCCATTCCCTGCTGAAGCCGTAGCTGCTCACCTTTGCTGCAACTATAGTTGTTATCAGTGGTGGGCAGCAGCAGGTTCGCACCTACGCTATAGAACCGGTTCTTAACAAGAGATAGTACATATAAAGTTTAAAAATAGCCATTTAAAAGTGGCTGCCAGATGGACAGAGAACCGGTTCTTAATTTCTTTGAAGCCCATCACTGGTTGTTATAACACTAACGCTGCTATCAGTAGGAAGGCTTGCTCCTTTTCTGTCTCCCCAAAAGGGTGCCGAACACCAGGGTTTCCTTTTGGCCAAGCGTCTCGGATCTTAGGAGGTCTGGTTCCCTATCCAGTTACACCAAAACTACTGGGTAGCTGTTTGGGGTAAGTGTTTGCTTGCCACCCTGGGGTTTATTGGATCCCCGGGATGCCGAGGGCATCCTTGTTGACGTGGTTATTAAGACAGATAGGAAAAAAATTAATATTGGTTCTAAATCACAAGACTGCTATCATGTTACAACCGCCTCGAAAGAGAAAGGCAAGAAAGGTGAGAAAGAGAAATTTCTCTTTCTCTAAGAGAAAGGCAGGGTATAAAAATGCCAAATAAATAAAAATAAATAAATAAATAAATAAATAAATAAATAAATAAATTGCTACATGATTGTACAGTATTAAATGATTAAACTGCTACATGGTTGTACAGTATTATTCATTAGGAAATTAAAAATACTGTCCTCTAAACATACAAATAAGTCAGTTTATAGCTAATCGCCCATCAATAAAACCGAGCAAATCCTGTTTCCAATCCATATTATAAACTACCTCCTGAATCTACTTGATGTCCAGAGAATTGGAAAGAATTCATTTTATGCAATCAGATTTCAAAATTACTACTTACTTAAATGAATCAATCAAACTGCAAGTTTCAAACAAAAGTAACAACACTCCTGAAAGATGAAAATGTCTTAAAGTCCCAACTACATAGGATGAAAATAGCCTCCTGAAAATAAACAATAAAAAACCTATTCTTTCTACAAAACGGACAAAACCGAAGAGTTATTCAAAGGGAATCAATAATAAATACATTAATTAAATTCAATCTTTCTTTGAAATTATGACTTCTTCATGTGCAAAAATAACACTCTGCACACACATTTCCTATTGCAATATAATGAAATATTTCTTATACTACATTTTCAAATGTTCAATTTGTTTCACATGGATAATATCTATTACCATAATTGTTAGTTCTAAATTGGTAATAAAACATTAAAAACCTTGCTATAAGTCCTGCTAGATAAAGAATACTTTTTATCATATGGATAAAAACCATTATCATTAGTTAATAATAATCAATTCTAAATTGTAATAATACATTTAAAACCTTGCTGAAAGTCCTGCTAAATAAGGAATACTTTTTATCACATGGATAAAAACCATTATCATTAGTTAATAATAATTCATTCTAATTTGTAATAATAAATTAAAAATCGTATTAAAGTCCTGCTGGAGAATTAATCAACACTCCTCTCTTAATGATATTGTTTAAATGTACAGTTTTAGAATAAAAAAATACACGAACCTCTAGAACTTCAGCAGCAATTGCTAAGAGAACAAAGAATAATTTTGTTCTCTCATAAACTAAAAACATTACAAATCTGGGTTATTTTGGGAAGAAAAAAATAAAAATTTTTATAGGCAGGTGTTAATTTGTTGTTTTTGAAACTGTCAAAGTTATTTCCACTCATACAGAAGTAATAAAACGGAAATTGGAGTCTTAAAATAAACTGAAACCAAAAAACGAATCTATAGCCACCTGTTATCTCAATTCCTCTTGAACTTTCTTGGCCTCCATTTTAGGTTTACAGAAAGAGAAAATCAATTTAAAAATATTTTATTAATTGCTCTATTAATTTTAGATTATTTAAGGCGCCACAAGTCTTTGTTGATTTTGCTTTACCCACATAACGGAGTTTACCTGTCCATTGACAGACAACAAACATGGAGTGGATGGATAAAATGAATATGGAGATAAGTCAACGGGGAGATTAAAGATTATCAGATTGATTTTCATTTTCTAAACTAGGGAATAAGTTATAAAAATGCAGTCCCGTTTCTGTCTTTGAATTTTTAAGTCATTAAGGAACAGACATAAATATGAAAAAATTCATCTTGCATTTCAGAGACTGGGGAAACCAACATTAAAAATTGAAAAATTAAAAATTAAATTTTCTAATTAAACATTAAAAAGTAAAAATGCATTAGAGATTGGGGAAACCAACATTAAAAAAATGGAATGAAATTACATTTGACTGAATGTAATTCAGTCAATCTTTGACTGAAAAGACATTGATTTACCTGAATGTTTGGTGTCTAGGATTCCCATAGTCCCCAATGATCTAATTCATATAGTAGTTTTTAATGTCTCAATTAATAATACTGTAAAATCACTAAGAACATGAATATATAAACTACATAGATATACCAGTAGGTAAGTACCTTATTTTAAGCCCAGATTAATTTAAATGCAGTTTTTGCCCAACTTCTAAAATGAAACCGTGCAGAATACTTTATGAATGATGGGGAAGACAAACAACAAAATCTTGTATAGTTTTACTCAGAAGAAAATTGCAATGAATTCAATGGGATGTACTCTTGGGAAAGTGCATTATGGATTGCATCCTAAAGTATTCGGATCTCATAAACTCTCATGAAACATTCTTTTGCAAATTCAAAAAACTTGCCTTAAGAAATCAATAAAAAAAGAAAATTAGACACATTAAAAAGAGATTTTTTTTTTACCTGATGTAACGGTGACCATGGTCCCTTGTCCCCAGTAGTCAAACCAGTTATCACACTGGGATGTATTTATGGAGACATGCAACAAAAACCTTGTCTGCTCAAAAAATGTATTAATTCATACAGAGGAAACATGTCCCATGGATATTTACTTGGGAGAACATCCCGTGGAATTTAATGGTACATATAAATAAGAATAAGGCTGCAATCCTAAAGACACTTTCCTGGGAGTAAGACCCATTGAACACAATGGGACTTACATCTTAGGAGACATGGTTAGGATTGCGTTCTTAGACTCTAAAACAGAATGTTTTTGCAGATTTTTGAGAAATTGGTTGAAAAGAAAATCTCACGGTACTTTAAATTGCAACCCATAATGCACATATATTCTAAATAAATTCTACTCATATAAGTGAAACTGTTTGAGATTACAGTTTTGGTGACTTCTGGTCCAGCGCTTTCAGTCCAATTCTACGCATGTCTACTCAGAAGTAAGCCTCATGGATTTCAATGAACGTACTTCCAGGTCAGTGTGCACAGGATAGTAGGTTTTTAGACTCCGACAGTCTCAGTTATGCCTAAACAATCCCATTTAACTCAGTCGCCTCCTTGGAAGTATATTGTAACCCACTTTCAATTCCCAAACATAATCACTAATATAAATTCCAAAACGGTTAAACTTTTCAGACTTCAAGAAAAGGAAAAAAAAATCTAAAATCATTCTGTTAAGACCCAACAGGCTTAAAAAAAGAATTAAAATTATACCTGAAGTGACGGTGACCATCGTGCCTGGTCCCCAGTAGTCGAAGTAGTCACACTGCAGCAATCCTTTCTAAACCATGCACAAAAACCTAGCAAGCCACCAAAACTCTGGCTATTCCTCATTTGAGGGTTTCAAGCCCTGCGAACCCTAAATTTAATTCTATGTTCCAAACAAAAACCGATTTAACCAGATTGTTACATAATTCAAAGTGGAATCTTATGCGTGGCTTCTCAGAAGTAAGTCCCATTGAGTTTAATGGGACTTCTGAGTAGCCGCGCATAAGATTCCACTTTAATGGGAGTTTAATGGGACTTATTTCCAAGAAAGTATGTAATGGATTGCAATTTGATATTGATTTAAGACTCTTCTTTATGACCATGTATGGTTTTTTTGAATAACTAGATCAAGAAAAAATAATCTAAAAGGATAGTTTTGAGCTAACTGGCCACAGGTTATCTCATGACTACTTAAAAAAAAGACGTAAAATCATACAAAATATTAAAAGATACCCTAAATAAATTTAATGAAGCAAATCTGACTTACCACTGCTTACTGTGACCATTGTTCCCGGGCCCCAGTAGTCGAAAGCATAGTAGTCACAGTGGTATTAACGTATATCATTGATGTCTAAAAACGTAGTCCAAACAAAGCAGCTCACTTGTCTCTTGATCACCCCTCATTCTATATGGTATCGCATGCACCCATGGATAGCTTTCTTCCCTTAAAATTAAGCCTATATTCCCACTTGACTTATACAAAAGAGAGATAGAACAGTCCAGCCCTACCATAAAAATCAAACTTTTCAAACATGGCAAAGTTGTTGGTCAATATCTGATCAATTTATGAAAGCATCTAGAGCAGTGATTTTCAACCTTTATCGTCTCATGGCACACTGACAAGGCACTGAAATTGTCAAGGCACACCATCAGTTGTTTGTACCATTGACAAGGCACACCAAGCTGTTCAAATCCCCTAATTTTCCTATTAATAAATGACTTTTTCCAAAATTCTGTGGCACACCTGAGGACTATCCACGGCACACCAGTGTGCCACGGCACACAGGTTGAAAATCACTGATCTAGAGTCTCAAAATATAGATTGGAAAAAGAGAGAGAAACTCTTTACCTGAAGTTACGGTCACCAAAGTCCCTTGGCCCCAATAATCAAAAGCAGCGTAGTAATCACAACGATCACTTTGCCAATGCCACAGGAACAAAAACCAGATAGTTCTATTGTATTAGTACTCGGTATTGATATTAAGACCACCGATGTAGCAGTATCAGCTATTCACGGTTAAGGACAAAATCCAGAGTAACTACGGAGAGTCCTTGCCGCGGTGTAAGAACAACTTATTCTGGATTCCAATATGAATTTCCCATAGATTTTCACTAGGTGGTGTAGTAACTATGGGTGCATGTAAAGTCTCTTATGTGCTCCCGTACTTACTCTGGATTTGGGGGTAACTATGTACAGTAGATGATCCCTACAATCCAGAGTAACTACGAGAGCACGTAAGAGACATTACATGTACCCGTAGTTACTGCACCACCTAGTGAAAACCTATGGGAAATTCATATTGCAATACAGAGCAAATTGTTCTTACACCGGAGCAAGGACTCCCTGTAGTTACTCTGGATTGTGCCCACAGTAGATTAGATATCTAGTCTAAACTTTTTAGATATTAGATATCTATATAGACCTTTTTCTACAAAAGGAACAGATATTTTCTCAATTTTGGGGTTTGTCACGAATGACACTAGTTAGAAATTTCAGTTAGAAATAGTTAGTGGAGCTTTATTACTACAAAATTGGCTAGTATTTAATGCAGTCCTATGCATGTCTACTCAGAAATACATCCCATTATATTCAATGGGGTTTACTCCCAGGAAAACAGGCATAAAATTTCAGCCTGACTTTACTACGACTAACTCTGCAATCCAGAGTAACTACGGGAGCACGTAAGAAACATTACATGT
The DNA here is from genome assembly GCA_030015325.1 of Cryptoblepharus egeriae. Lineage (NCBI taxonomy): Eukaryota > Metazoa > Chordata > Lepidosauria > Squamata > Scincidae > Cryptoblepharus > Cryptoblepharus egeriae. The sequence goes on along the minus strand of JAREYC010000004.1, from coordinate 105,134,380 downwards.
ACCTGCAGTTACTGCACCACGTAGTGAAAACCTATGGGAAATTCATATTGCAATCCAGAGCAAATTGTTCTTACACCAGAGCAAGGACTCCCCATAGTTACTCTGGATTGTGCACTAAGTGACAGAAGTTTCTGGTAATCAAAAGTCAAAAATGAACAATGTCACAAATGACCCTTTGTGTTACATAGGAATGAAATAGATTTTCTTCAACATTTTAAGAAGGAAAAAAATTAAAAGCTGAAAACCCTGATTTTTACAAATAAAAACACACAATAATTTTTGATAGAAATAATGAAGAGTTGTTGTTTTTTTTACCTGAAGAGACGGTCACTTGAGTCCCTTGGCCCCAGTAATCGAAGCCCCAGTTACACACTGAGTAAATATCTTTTTACCGACATACAAAAAGTCAAGCCGCTATTACTACAGGGGACAAGAGGACTTTCAAGACGAAACAAATTCCCAATTTATTGAGATATTGCATATGAAGAAGTCCTAATAATGTTAGGAGAACTTATATGCATCTTAGTTTATACTCTGGATATTTGAAAATAGCACTTGTTTACTATATAACCCTACATTGCACAGTTATTTGATTGACCGGCACTTCTATTCTCATAAATAAAATGAAATTCTCAAATTTTCACCATTAAGCAGTTAGCCACAATTTTGACTGGCCTACTCTAGTGCAAACAGGTTGAAAATCTGCAAATTTAGAAATCCCACAGGAACAGGTCTGTTCCTTTTTAATAATTATCCTTATTAATCTTGCAAATCCACCAACCACCCCTTGAATTCTAATTAGTTTATTATTATTTTATCTAGAATTTAGGAGGCAAGACGGAAAGTATCCATTGTGCTCATTTAACTGGGATTCATAACTATAGTATTTCAGGAATACAAATAATTACCTGAAGTGACGGTCACCATTGTTCCTTGTCCCCAGTAGTTAAGATCCCAGTTGCACAGATACCTTTCTAACTGGGAACCTGGCACAATATCCCAATTCCAGTGGGGTATGGACTTTCTGCCCATATTATGTTGATCTAACGGAGAAACAGACCCACACATCCATCCCCTTTTTGCTTCCAAATAATCATCCCGATCTGTCTTCTGCCTTTCCGGGTGACTTTTAAAAACATATATTTTTGATTGCTTTTGTAAATTTTGGAATTAAAAGACATTCTTAGGCTATACTTTATACTGATTCTGATCTTTGTACATTTATGACTGTACAGATTCTGAGATTTAAGTGTTGGTGGTGGACTTCTTTGCAAAGGAATACCACATATTGCTGTAAGGCACCACCATCTTAAATCAATCCTACAACTGCATTTCATATATCAGATATTTTAAGACATTTTAAGATATTTTTAGATATTTTAAGAACAAAAATATTTTCCAGAATAAAATTGATTAGATTAGAAACTGTTTTTTTTACCTGTTGTGACGGTCACCATGGTCCCTGGACCCCAGAAATCGAATGGGTACCACATTAATATCTTTCCCTATTTCCTCTGTACAAAAAGCTTTCTTCAAATGCCAATAAAGGTTTATTGATTGATTGATTGATCAGAAACCTTTCTTGATATCCTGATCTTTCTTCAAAAAATCTCTTGAAGAAAAACTTTTGTTTAAATATAAATTGAAACAGTTCCCAGCTCCAAAGTGGTCCCCATAAATAAATACCTAATTCATGTTTTAATGGTCCTTGAACAATATATTTGATATTTAATTAATATTTTAATTTGAATGCCTCTAATTAAAGATATTTGAGAACTTTAAGTCAGAAAGTTCATGATCAACTAAGGGAGCAATCCAGAGTAACTACGGGGAGTCCTTGCACCGGTGTAAGAACAATTTGCTCTGGATTGCAGTATGAGTTTCCCATAGGTTTTCACTAGGTGGTGCAGTAACTACGGGTACATGTAACGTCTCTTATGTGCTCCCGTCGTTACTCTGGATTGTAGGGCTAGGAAGTTTTCTCCCAGAGAGGAAGAAAACCTTATCGTTAATCTTTTTGCAAGGAAATAATACTTCAGTTCCTACTAAGTAAATCACAAATGCTATTAAAATATTCATTGCTAGGTTTCCGGCAAAGATTGCAAATCCCCATGACATAAAAATCCATAAATTGCCTTCTCCGAAAAACTCCAGCAGGTATTTTGTATAGAAAATATGCATTAAAAGTGGACTGGCATACCTGATGTGACGGTCACCATCGTCCCGGGACCCCAGTAATCGAATCGGTCACACATTAGTATCTTTCCCTATTTCCTCTGTACAAAAAACTTTCTTGATACCCTGATATTTGTTCAAAAAACTCTTGAAGAAAATCTTTGGCTTAAATATGAATTGAGATAATTCCCGGCTCCAAAGTGGTCCCCATAAATTAATATGCAATTCATGTTTTAATGGTCCTTGAACAATATTTTAATCTTTGATTAAATTGTCTTCTCCGAAAAACTCCAGCAAGTATTTTGTATAGAAAATATGCATAAAAAGTGGACTGGCTTACCTGATGTGACGGTCACTTGGGTGCCTTGTCCCCAATAATAGAAGGCACCCCAGTTCCACAGTTATCTATTGGCCCACTTGCTATATCAAATACTCAAGAGCTTCCCACAAATAATGATTTAGCACCTGCCAAATTAATACTGTAAATAAGAAGGAAGAAACCAATTTTTACCTGATGTGACAGTCACCATCGTGCCTTGTCCCCAGAAATCAAAACTTGGGTAATCAAGGACAAAGTCACTGTCATCCAAGACTATATCCAAGCTAGACAGACATCTATTCTCCAGACTGCTGTGATCAAATATTCAAGAGCGTCCCACAAAAAAGTCAAATTAATACAATAATGACATGATTAAGAAGCTGGTTATTTACCTGATGTGACGGTCACCATCGTGCCTTGTCCCCAGTAATCGAAAGCACCCCAGCTACACAGTAAACTTCCCCCTTTATGATACTGCACAAAATATAGCCACCGAGGTTATGGTGGAGCCTTTAATTGTATCTTGCATAGATCCAGCCATGTCCTGATTCTTGAGTAGACATATTCTGAATGTTCCTTGCTAGTTTGGTGGCTTCTGAGCCATACCAAATACATCGACCCATCCTGGTAATTTCAGAATGAATAGCCACAAATATAAAGTTTAAGACAGAAGTTGTTAAGAGTCTCTAGAAGATTTTCCTCAAACCCACCTTGAAATATTTTCAGCAAATCTGCCTTGAAAGATGCTAGATTTATTGCACACTGCATATGAAAATTACTTCTTATAGACAATTAATCTACACAGAGAATGAAAAAAATGGGAAGAGAACAAGGTGCTTACCTGAAGTAACTGTGACCATGGTCCCTTGGCCCCATAGTAGCACAGTAGCAACTCTACTCATGGGGTCTCTACAAAAACTTTATTGTCCTGATTTGAATTAATGGATAAAACTTGTAGCAAAAGTGAGGAAGAGGAGGTGGAAGACAGATAAGATCAGTAGATATTAATGTTAAGAAGATAATTAAGATACTAGTATGTTCAGTAGGCAAGGCAGATAAGATAGATAGTACGTGTAGTAGTAATAGATAAGGAATGATAATATTTCTAGGTGAACTTTGACTGCAATCCTAAAGACAGTTTCTTGGGAGTAAGACCCATTGAATGCAATGGGGCTCACTTTTGAGTAGACATACCCTACAATCCAGAGTAACTACGGGAGCACGAAAGAGACATTACGTGCACCCGTAGTTATTGCAACACCTAGTGAAAACTTATGGGAAATTCATATTGCAATCCAGAGCAAATTGTTCTTACACTGGAGCAAGGACTCCATGTAGTTACTCTGGATTGCGCCCATAGGCTGCAATCCTAAAGACACTTTCCTGGGAGTAAGACCCATTGAACACAGTGGGGCTTACTTTTGAGTAGACATCATTAGGATTGTGCTCATAGTTAGGACTGAGCCCTTTGTCCACTATCACAATTTTCATCAGACCAACCTTTGGCAGCATCTCTGATGAAAAATGATCGCGGAACTCAAACATTATATAGTTTTTGGTGAACATAATTTGATCTGTTAGAGTAATGCCTAATGGCCAAATCCTAAGGGCAGGTTTATGTTGTCCAAATGAGCATCCTTGTGACATAATGACATGAAAGGCAACATGCTGTAACATGCATTAAATATTTCCTTCTCCCAAGAAAGCCTCTGGAGACCAAAACCCTCCACAGGATGCAGTGGACATATTTTTGGCATCTAAGATATAGGAAGTATTCAAAAAATGCAACTCCTGGATCTGCATTGGTGGATGGTGGGCAGATACACCAGTTCCTGGATCTGCATCTGTTGTTGGTGGGCAGATACACCAAGGTACTACACCTGATCTTAGCTATAAGGCTGAGGTATGCAGAGAGTTGGGTAAATGTTCAGAATCAAGAATGATAGTATGTTTTATTTTTTTGTAGTATTCACACACAACCCCATTTTAAAATATGGTCTTCAGTACAACTCCTGAAAACAGTTCTTTGTGAATGACCATATAAAGGTATCCATTATAGGTTGCCCTGCGAGCTGTGGGAATGGTGCTCATCACTGGGTGGAAGAACCAGCGTTGTCCAAAGATGCCTCTGTACCTACCCACCAAAGTGGTACCTATTTATCTATTTGCATTTACATGTTTTCAAACTGCTAGGATGGGCATTGGGCAGGAGCTGGATGAGAGATGGGAGCGCCCTTCATCTTGCAGTACTTGAACCACTGATCTGCTGATCTTCTGGTCAACAAGCACAGCATCTTTAACCACTGAGCCATGACTAATCAAAGATAGTTTTAACAGGTACATCTTTCTTAACTTTTTCAATCTCGGACCAAGTTGAGCCTTGTTATTTGGCCCCTAAAATCTTGGACCAAGTTGAGTTGTTATTTGACTCCTAAAATGCTCTCTCCTGTTCAAAAAAGGGATTCATGCCCTGGGTTGTAACTGGCAAGACTACATAGACCAAGGTCTATTATAGACCAAGGTAACCCAGGATGCAATACTAACCAATTTAGGCCAGCGCTACTTACCCATAACCCCATTTCCGCAGTGGTTTGGGCAGGCAGGTACAAGTTCATGTGCTGACCTGACTCCCTAGGAATGGTGCAGAAGTGCCTTACAGTGCTTTTGTGACACCTCCATACGTTGCAAAGGACTTGTGTCAACCTCTCTTGGGGTTAAGATTGCACAAAGCTAACAGCACTATTCTACGAATGTCTAAGTACTATGGTTTTAAGGCTGCTATCCTAAAGACACTTTCCTGGGAGTAAGACCCACTGAACACAATGGAGCTTATTTTTGAGTAGACATGGTTAGGATTGTGCTCTTTGTAGAATTTACTCCCATAAAAGCCCGTTAGCCAAAATATTTCACTGCTGTTTGGTTTGAGCTTTAAAATATAATTATAGGTGCACTGATGCCCCCAATAAAATATCAGGGAATGATGGCTGATATATTACATGCAACCACCTTATACTGCAATCTGAAGAGCACTTCCTGGGGAGTAAGTCCCAGTGAACACAATGGAACTTGCTTCTGAGTAGACACTAATAGGATTGCACTTTCAGTTGTTGTTATTTGGCCCCATGTTAAAAGCATTCCAGAAATAATACTGCTGCGTCACATACAAGTCTATGGCACGTATGCATTGAAATGTTCCTCTGTCAAGCATGCTGTAAAGAATTGGAGGGTAATGGACATCTTCGGGGGATGAAACCTCAAGCAGGAATTCATCGGTATATGAGGAATTCTTGAAAAATAGGGAAAGAGGAAAATGCTAGTGAGACAGCTCGTGAGATTATTGTGTATGTATTGTGTATATATGGAGATGGAGGCAAGTGGGGAGAGATCCAGCAGTAGCGTAGATGTGGAAGCATAGAGATGGTGGCACAAGCTTTAATTCTGGAAAGAGAAAGATTGATGGGAAAATATATCCTGGATTCAGAAATATTCTGTGGGTTCTCTTGCCAGCAACATCATTGCACAATTCAGTGAAAGAATTTCACCCACTAAAGGCAAGCATGAAAGGAATCCAAAATTGGCAGCAACATCTTGGCACAGTCTGTGATCAAACTGAAAACTGGCTCAAAACTGACCGCAGCCTTAATCTGGTATCACCACACGTTTCCTCTGCCGTCTTTTCGGAAGGGTCTGAAATACAGGTTGGCATCTCAGTTGTGTTTTTCTGTTCCTTGGCACAGTAGAAGAGCATGGAAAACTTTTTTTCTTGTCAAATGAGAAGGTCATCATTCATATGACTGGTGACCTCAAGGAGATCCATGTTTTCTTCTTTGTTATGGGTGAGGGAACCTAAAGCTCAGTTCCCAGCAACTGGTACCCATTCCCTGCCCGTTTCTTCCTTGAATAAGGGTTAAGGCTACAATCCAGAGTAATTACGGGAGCACGTAAGAGACATTACGTGCACTCATAGTTACTGCACCATCTAGTGAAAACTTATGGGAAATTCATCTTGCAATCCAGAGTAACTTGTTCTTACTCCAGAGCAAGGACTCCCCGAAGTTATTCTGGATTGCACCCTAAGCTAGGTTGGCAATCCTTGACTTCCTTGGCATTATCTCCATCCAAGAGTGAGGAAGACTCAGAGAGAAGAAGGCCTCCGCACTTTCCTCCTAACTTGATGGAGAGTCCCCAAATCTGATGGTGAGAATGCTCCTTTATGCTATTGGAGGTGGGTGGGTGGACTGAGAAGATGGGGCAATCATCTTCCTCCTTCATTCTGAGGAGCAGAGGCCAGATAGGTAGAATAGTATTAAGATATTAAGATAATTAATACACACATATGCCAAAGAGGAAGGTTTAACCAGTGAGCACAACTGAGCACATCACTGG